>RSEF01000001.1:2968244-2998422 GCA_003993805.1 Himantopus leucocephalus | reverse complement strand
AGAGGCAGGTCGGGGCTGGAGGAGGGATGGGAAAGGCTTCGTTCCTTCACTGGATCTCACATGACGACACTACAGAGTCTGGTAAAAAGGAAGAATGACTGCTTATTTCATTTAAACGTTCTTAATGCAACTGAGCTGAAGTTGACCCACATGGCAAAGAGTACAGGAATAGTACTGGCTGCCAGGAGTTCAGTGGGGCGGTGACCATAACACCAATAAATACATTAAACTTGGTATCATGTACTTGATCTTACCAGCTGAAGGCTCTCAGGGTGCTTGGGAGAGAGGGACAGCAAAATGATCCTCATTACCAAAAGTGGGGAAAGTGAGAGGAGGAGGATGCTTCCAGCGTCACCAAGCAAGCCAGGGGATTGCCCCGGGACAGTGTTCATTCATTAGATGATGAAGTCCTTCCTACCAAGCCATTGCAACCTCTGGATTCATATACCCCGAGAGTATGGTATGGATCCCTTAACTACTCAGACCAGGTGGGATTTGCAAATTAACTCTCGTAGGGATATTGCAGACTTAGTCCAAACACTCATCCCTGTGGTTAGCCCATGAGCTCCGATAGCTGTGCTGAGTGGAAAGGCCTGACCTCTAACGGGCTCTTAACAGCGCAAGACTAAACAGCATCTGAAACCTAGATATAAAGAGCACATTGTCATTCCTGCAGCTAAAGTGTAGGCCAATTTCTCTTTAATAGAATAAGATCTTCCTTGGAGGAGATTGTATGTTGCTGATAATTATCTGATGACATGTTGAGGTTTAGCAGATGGATTAATTTAGTTTTACATTATGTTATTAGTGCCACTGAGGGGTGTGTGGCTGCATCCTTTTGGGTATTAAGCTAAAGAGCTTGTAGTATACTTTACAGACGGTGGCAACTGCTGGGCTAAAAACAAACCTCCACTGGCTTTTTGGGAAAAGGTGTCTACAGAACACTGTGAATCATACGCTGTCAAGCCAATCACAGGGAAAGGCCAAACTCAGCCTGTTAACCGAAGATGAAGGATGCTCCAGGTGTCCAGGTCTCAGCCTGAGTCTCAAGAGACCTAGAAGTGATTCCAAACTATGCAGCAAACATAGATGCCAATATGATGCCAGCTGAATATTATGAGATGCAATGTCCTTGAAGGCTTCCTCCCACCTGCAGCACTGGGAGCAGGGCAACTTTCTGCCCTCCACAGCACTTGCTGCCAAACAACTCAGACCTCTTGATCTGCAAGAGCAATTTTCCATGCACTCTGCTGCAGTCCTGTACATACAGCAAATCAAATGACTCTATCCACCACGTAGAGTGCATGCTTGTTTTAAAGATACTTCCCGATCTATCCACCCCTGCTTCCCAGAAGAGTTATTATACACCAGCACGTGCAACTGGGGAACAAAAAGGCTACTGCTCTCAGAATATTAAGCAAATAAATTGGTTGCCCTCTAACATACCTTTTTTCTCCCAGGATGACCCAGGCTACTGAAAAGCTAATCCAGCTTTCTGCAGACTGGAAAAAGAGTGTGCAGAGTTCAATAGGGCTCAGCTACCGAGCTCAGCTCAGCTAAGCAGCAAAGGTGGAAAACAGGAGAATGAAATGACTCTAAAGAAGGATATTGACTGTTTATCATGTGGGATGTCTGGAAGAAACTTGAGTGGTGTCTACAGAAAATATACTGACAATAGCATCTATTACACTCTGAGACATTCTCCAAGGGGAGGAAAGAGGGGAAACGCCATTACCCTCAGCAGGAACAGTCAGGTTGGACAAAATAACCTTGCAGTGAAGAAATAACCTGGCATTGACTTACATTACCATTCCCTACAAGCCTTGCCTCACTGTGATGGGACTCCAGGGAACTAAGTGGAGTTTGGAGATTGCTGCCACTCTGAGAGACTGGGACAAGGGTTGTGGGAGAGAGGAAAAGTTGGCTTTGATATGATTTTATGTCCTTCTAAGACCAGCCTGCTCTAACACACCAACCAGAGGCTGCTCTAACACTCCCAGGTTTTATAACCTCTCTATACAACCATGACACAAGCCACACCAGGACCCGAGCAAGGCTGTTTCAATAGGGGTATCCCCCCTTGTTTGGGTGCATTTTGGAGGACATGGGCCACACTGTTGGACCCAAAGTGGCTGGAAGAAGGAAAGCTGCTGGATTTGCAGCTGATGGTACTTCATGAGACGCCTGGTTGCCATTGCTGCTCCCTTCCAGCCGCATCATTACATGGTGTAGCATGTAGCTGGCACCCTCTAATCCCTGGGTTTGTGCACAGAGTACTCATCTCAGGCAGCGCTGGTTAAAATCATCCATGCATTTTATTTCCTTATCTATAACCTAGAGCTGGCTGGGGCAAGGCAGAAAAATCCAGCTGGTTAGCAGAGCAAGTTTTGGAGGCAAGGACAAGGTGTTTGGCCTTGCTGAGGGTAGCGGCTCTCCATACAGCAGCTCCTTTCCTGCTTCATCTGAAAGTTCCCAGGAGCTCAGCTGGATCTCGCTGGACCTGCTGTCCAGCCCCTCTCGGCACGTGGAGGCTGGTAGGTATTTAAACATTGCTCTTGAAAAAAATGACAGGCCCCAGGGCTCAGGCTTGCGATGAGAAATGGTTCTCATTTTTGTGAGTGCAGTGGGTTCAGCCAAGGTCGATGGTAGCGGCGCCAAGGGAAAGCCACTGGAAAATACAACTAACTTTCCCATCACTCACTCCCCTCCTTCCTCGGCAGGCTGTGGGCTTGCTGGAGAAAGCTGAGCAGAGCCAGGTGAGCGGACAGGTTCTGAGAGGTAGGACTGCTGGGGCAGCCTAGGTTTGGGCTGGGGGACTTGGGCTCCTCTTCAGCCAAGGGCATACCCACCAAGTGCATGTGCCGCCAAAGACACCGATACGCCAAGCCATGACACACGTCAGCAAGGCTGTATCCCCTCCAAGCCCAGCTGGTTTCAAACAACCACCTGCGAGTCACCACACAAATATTATAGATGCCACAAAACATATATTCACATAAATACACCCACCAACAACATAGTGCAGCCCGTACACTCTGATTGCACCAGGCAGAGATGCTCTGCCTGTGCACACACCTGCACGTACGCTCACGTGGGTTGCATGCTCCTTCCTTGAGTTTCTAACACCCCAGAAAAGAGCATCCCTTTAAAGAAAGGTGAGAAACCTGTGTTTTTCCCTAATCAGAGCCTCCAGTATCATAGACGGCAAAGTATTCAAGCAGGTCACCTGTCTCGGGAACCGCCAGGATGAACTTGTGGAACCAGAACCAGCTCAGAGCAGAAAGGTTTTCACTGCAGAGCCGACTTATTTTAATGAAACACCTCCCCCGTCCCCCCTCAAAAAATTTCTCCTGCCATTGTGTGTTTTTACATTAATAATAGAGGGGAGCTGACGAGCATGATGACCGAAGAGTGAAGTTAATTGGATTAGCCAGAATTGTTCATTGCTGCTGCGGCACAGCCCCTAGTTACAGCTGAATTCTAGCTGCAGAGAGCTCATCCCTGAGCTGCGGTGCCTTGGCTTCTTGGGCTCCTTTAACTTCTGGTTAGAAGGTCTTGGCAAGGTGCAGGTCTGGGCAAAGCAGCCTGCTCGCCCTGGGGTGGGATGTCCTGGCAGTCTGCCTTGAAATGCTACAGGGAAAGAGGAAAAGGCGAACAAGAGTTGTTGCCAAAAGAAGCATGACAAAAGCCGGTCTCAGAAATCTGGTCCCATGTTGAAGACTAACCTTAATTCTGTGAGCAAGTAACTCAGACTCTACATTCACTTTGATTTCTTTATACAATCCATTTGCTGCAGTAAGACAAACCATCACTAATACACTGCCATCAGGTTCCTTTTTTAACTGTGGGATCCCAATCCAGTTGCAAAAGTTTCTCTGCATCAGGACTTAGAATTACATCTCTTCTTGTTCTTGGCTCTGCGTCAAGAAGAATAGCCCATTTTTTAAAGCTGCTGGGGTCACATCGTTAGCTCAGGAGACGTAGCTTCAGTGCAGAAGGTGCTCTGCTCCTCCAAAATGGTCATTACACCCACCCCCAGCACTAATTCAAACCATGTGTGGGGGTTGGCTTGCACCTGGGGAGGCAACATTGATTATATTTTATAGGAGTTATATATTCAGCTTTAGTCCCCAAACTCCTCTCATTTTCCTAACAAGTTACTACCCTGCACTCATGCAGTGCAGCAGGACTTCTGAAAGGAATATACCGGGCTTTGACACGAAACCGCAGCAGCGCGACAAGACGACACACAGCCCATCCTTCGCTGTCCAAAATTTCCCCACAGAGGGAATACCCCTCTATTAACACTAACCCTTCGGTGACATTTTACCTGGCTGCATAAACCTCCTGCCACATTTCTGGCAAGCCCTTGTCACCCCTTCTCATCATCAGCTCCTTTCTGATGATATAATTCAGGAGAAGCAGCGCTGGGTCCCGGCCAGGTAGACTTGGCACTCGGTGCCTGGCAGAGATGCGGGCTGTGCTGCCCGCTGCTTTCTCCAACTCCAGTCTCACCACAAACGGAAATAAAAAGCAACGCAGCTTCTGCCTGCACGTAATCACAGCCGCATCTGCGTAGAGTATTGTGTTGTAGGGTTTCATGTCGCTGTTTAAAGGTTGGCACACTTGGTCCCAGGAGGAGCTGCAATGAAGTGGCACGCTTCTCTCTTTTTTTTTTTTTCTGGCAACCCAGCAGTTAAACCTCAGCCCTGGTGAAGTTAATGGTGAAACTCTGATCAGGTTTGAGCAAAACTTCCCCCAAGATGTCAAGGAACAGAGGGAAGACTGAGTAGACTCCAACTCCACTTTCCTCTCCAGCCATCCATCTACCTAGATATTTATTTGATCTTCTGTCACTACAATATCCGAGTGTTTACAGCACACCACCATTCACGCCAAAGCTGAATGAAAGTCCTTAATGGTGCTTACGTGCTGTGATGCACCACCGGCACTGACGGTCACCTCCGGTGCATACGATTGAAAAAGAGAGATCCTCTCGTCCCTTGCACTGACAATGCACATGGGGAGAGAGATTTGCTGAGGGCTCCCTGGGTACAGATTTGTGATCTCAGATGAATAATGGTTTAGTTTATTGGAAATTCGCTTTTCATTTTACTTCAATTAAGTGACCAGTGAAATCAATCACATACCTTCTGCAAACACTAAATCTTCCAGAGGGAAAATATTTATCAAGTCCCAAGCCGCCAGCTTTAGCCCCCTTATCCCTCTAGCTCTCTGGAATTGCTTTGCAATGGAGAAGAAAAAAAAAAGAAAGAAAAAGCCAACTTGACGAACTGGAACTTCAGAGGATAAAAAGCAGATTTTGAAGCAGCAATGAGTGCTCAATACAGAAACATCCTATGGACTTCAGCAGAGACCAGGTGGTTATAAGCGTGCATCCAAGTGCCACTGAGATGACATAGCTGAGGATGAGCCCCTCTGCATAGAGTTGCTATATTTAGTTATTTTTTAACATCCCCTGAGACCTCTACTCTAGGTATGAAACTCCTCAGGCCAGAAGATGTTTAAAATGAAAAGTTTACTGTTTAATTCTGCAAGACTCCTCCGTATGGCACCAGCGGGAATCTGCCATCAGGGAGCTGAAGCGGAGATGCAACAGCTTTGGCAGACTTGAAATAAACTGGGTTTGTCTCAAGCATCAGGTCATGGTAAAGTCTCATCTCATTATACCTCACTGAGCCTAGCTCACAGTACGGTGGTCAGGGATGGACAGGTTGTCTTCGGCAATACCCGCATCAATATTACTGAGGATTTATACATCTGTGCTGCCTTTTCATCCCAAAGATATTTCTTTTGCAAACCATAGGGATCCAGTTCCCATTCCACTTGCAGTTCTCATTTTCTGAGTACTGAGACACTGCAGGACCGTCACCCACAACCCAACCTGAGCAGTTGCATCCTCATCCACATCCAGATTTCCTTAAAGTGGGATGAATAGAGACCTGGCTTTCCTCTTCAGGCCCATGTCTAGCTCTCCTTGCTCACATAGTCTGGGATTTTCTGCTGGATTTGGAAATGCCACCCACGAAACTGATCCTCAGGAAAGTGTAGTGACTGCAGTCATCTTCCTGCTGTCAGAAGATAGCAGAGTTCAGCTATCCTGCAGCTTAGTCCCTGGAGGGAGCTCTGAGGTATGTAAAGAAGCCCCATATCCTGGGCTGCATCAAAAAAAGCGTGGCCAGAAGATCAAGGGAGGTGATTCTGCCCCTCTACTCTGCTCTCGTGAGACCCCACCTGGAATACTGCATCCAGCTCTGGAGCCCCCAACATAAGAAGGACATAAGAAGAAGGAGGGCCCTCCGAACTCCCTAGCACACTGGGGCTTGGATCCTCACTGCTAGCACCCAGGGAAGCAGCTGATTTATAATAATCTTGGCACTGGAGAGCCTTTTAAAGAGGTGCTGCTTTGCCAGCTGGTTCTGCACCCTCCTTCCAACAGTGCACCAAGAGGCACTGTTGAGTATCTTCTTGGCTGCATAGCAAAGGACGCAAACCTGAGCTGCAGACGTTGTCCTAAATGAGGCTAGTGCTTTACCTTGGGCTTCCCAGGCACAGCAGTGGTGTTGCAAGGTGAAAAGCAAGAGCAGAATGCTCAGCAGAACCAAGGTCCCTCCTAGAACCACCAGGACTATGCCACAATGGAGGGATCTTCTGTGTCAAATACTCCAAAAAAGGCTTTCGAGAACAGAGGCATTTTTGGGAAGGGAGTCTTTCCTAGGAGCTACATAACAACCTCTAATCAAATACAGCTGAGAGAAAATGAAACATTTGGGGAGACTAGTGTGGACTAAGAAGAAGAATTAAATAATAGCTGACTCGGGAAACACCATGTGCAAAAAACACTCTGTTGTCCCATTGACCAATCCACAGGAGTGAAAACACAGTTTCTGTCTCACAGGCACAGATAGGCCTACAAGAAATCCTCTCCTAGGGATTTCTCTTAAGGCATGGAAAGTCAGAGGGAGGTTGTCCCTCAATTTTAGTTGGCCTTAGAGTGGTCGCCATGCAGTCACTGTGTTAGACTGCTCACAAGGAGCTAGGGAGCACCGACCTGACCTGGGATACCCATCACATGCCACGGTTTGTCGTGTATCTCCCATCTGACTGACTCCTGGGATGGGGGATGGAAATGGCCAAGCCGAAAAGATCAGAGCCCTGGGAGGGACCAGCAGCCACCACCAGACAACACGCAGACACCAAAGCTGTTTGGACATGATGGGACAGAGGCTGAATAAATCAATCCAAAACCAATGAGGAGAAGCTTGAGGGCAGGAACATGAGTTCAAAATGCTGCTCAGTGATTAGAAAGGGATTTCAGAGAGGCAGAAATCAGCAGCGCAGTATCAGAGACAGCTGAAATGTTTTGTTACACACGGGAAGACAACAGAACCCAGTCCTACCTGGCTCCTGATCCGATGATGCAGCCTTCTGCAGCCCCACATTCCCATGGGATCTAAGTGACTCTCCTCTTGCTTGCTTTGTCCTAACTTTATGCCCTGTTTCCATCTCTCAGCCCCCCACAACAAACCACTGTTATGATGATTCCTTGCTTCGTACACCAGTGTGTAGCAACCATATCCTCATTCCCCTTCCCATAACACCCCTGCATCTGTTTTCCCAATGCTCATACAAAGCTTTTTTCTCTCTGAAGCTGCACTGGTCATCCAGCATTCCTTAATCCTTACTGCCTTCCCAAGCTTCAGCCTGTCCATGCAACCCCCAGTACTGCCTGGGAAATAGAGACGGTTCTGGGTCTCCTCTTAAATTATTAAAACCCAGTCCTGAGCCACTGGCATTAAACCATCAATCACAATTATGATGCCAGATGACAATCACTGGGCTAGATCTTCAAGAAATGAAAGCCCAAAAGTGACTCATAGAATCCCACCCCAAAACAGCCAACTAACTCTGCGCATCTATCATGTCATGGGAAGTTTTACACACAAACAGATTTTTGCTTTTTGTGTGCAGCCATTGCAAATGTCTGCTCTAAAAATGCCGGTAATCCACCTGCTAACCGCTCTCCACGCATGGCATGGTCCATCCATCACTGTGTGTGACTGTTACTGCAAGCTTCTCCACCACAATAATCTAGACACTGTGGAAGTCAATGCAAGTCTCCATGCAGTAAGACTCCGAGTAGATTTCACATTATCGGGAAACAGTGAACACACGGACTATATTCAACTGTGCACATGTTGCTTTTGCCTCTGTTCTTTCCACCTCTCCTTTCCCTCCCCACAGCTCTGTCCTAACTCTTCCCTTCTCAGGCATGGATATTACAGTGCAGGAACAGAGAAAAGAGGTCATTTAGCGAAGATCTTTGTCCAAGTCTCCTAAAAGTATTCTGAATCTCAGCCCTGGTTCACATGAAGACAAACTCAAATTATCCCAAAGAGGTTTCCAGAGCTGGTCTTAAGACCCTTCACATCATCTCTATATGCTTCACTTAATACTCTTCCATACACAAGAGCTGAAGCAATAGAGAATATTATGACTCAGTGTTTTTTAGTCTTTGGTCCATGGGCAACTTCTATAGCCACACAAAAAGGTGACAAAGAAAAGAAAATTCACACATAGATACTATCGGGAAAACTTGGTGTATGACCTCCTTAACGAGAAGATGGTTAGCGTCCATAAATCCAAGAACTCTGAAAATGCCTACAGAACAGTTAATACCACTCAAGTTGTTTTGAAAGCCTAAGCTGGATTTGGCCAGGATGCTGAGGTTCATAACCTCAGTCTGCTGGCTTGGGCTGTGGGGCACTATTGATTTCAAACAACCATAAAGAGGTCGGGACTAATATTTTAACAACTCCAGCTTAACATCATGACAAAACACTAGTGCAATCCAGACTGCCTCACTCTGAGAGGCAAATGCCATCCACCCAGTTCTTGCACAGCTCCAACTTCTCCCACTTTGGGGTTTTAAGGCTCCTACCCAAATACCAATCTAGTCCAAACACTGTTAGCTTAAAGGTTACAGTGAAATTAATGCTTTGAGATCCCTAACTTCAGCTAAATACACTGCTTCCAGCAAAACTACTTGACTGAGGACCAAATAAATCCCTTGCACAACTCCAATAAAGTAATTCCAATGGGCAGAAAGACTTTAGAGATTTATCTGGTTTCAGGACAAGGTCATCTTTTCATGCAAAAATCAGCAACTTTCTTGTGAATCTCATTTAAGTAGCAAGAGATTAACAATTCGTTTCAATTCTTTATGGATCTTCGTTCATTGCTTCCTGCGGACAGAGGTTCCGCCAGGCGTGTCCAGTTATGTGTTTTTATCAATGGTTATTGATGTTTTTCAATTACTTCTGTGACACATTTTGAAATACATTTGTATGTGGAAAGCACTCGATATAATTCCATCCCAGCACTTTCCAGGCTGGTATCCTCTTATTGCTGAGCTGGGCTCGCATATCTGCAGTTGGTACAGCAGCTCTTCGCTGCTCACTCAACACATCCCTTAGTGCCATCCCATGCACATGCTTATCGCTAGAATAACTCCAGATCTCTCTGCAGATGCAACTAATCTAGATTTGGATCAGATATCTCAAAAGCATCCCTATGCAGTGACATTTTCTCTAAACGCCTTTGTAATCACTGTATTCATGTCCTTGAATTAGAACCCTTGCAATAATAGTACCAGGTGTGGTTGTTCTGCCTCTTAACCCTTCCCTCCTATAATTTGTCTTTCCCAGCCTTTACTGCTTATTCTTTTTACTAGTTTCTAGGACTGCAATTGTATTTTCTTTGAACAACCACACTACAGTATTAAAAGAAATCTCCTAGTGTCTCTACACTTCTTGCTACAAAATGTTATCCCATGCTGGGATTTATACAGAGAATATTCCATAATTAAAAGTTGTGTTGAATGAAGACCTTGCCTTGAAAGCAATGTTCCCACAATCCGTGCCCCCAGCTTCCAAGCAGCCCAGTAGTCTAGCCAAAGTGATCACTTCTTCCATCAAACTTTCTGCACACCAAGAAATGACAAATGAAACCAGACCTTGGCACTTTCCATTTTGCCTTATTTCTCTGGGAAGAAACTCAAAATCTGCTGTAACTGCTCTACAAGATATCCATACAAGCCCCTGGATCCTATGCGCGATCATTCCAAAACACAGTGCATTTCATCCAAAGAACCAAATGTCCTCATGGAAACTACACAGCTAGCACAAAACCACAATTCTACCACAAAATGAACTAAAACAGAACACAAACTGAACGGATGGGAGGAACATTTTTCAGAGAAAAGAATCCTTCTCTGATTTTTCATTCCTGACCCTTACCGTAAGTTTATGAAATATCTTCAAAACCAATTTGGGGAACTAAAATCCCTGGTTCCGCTGAAATGAAAGACCATGGACTACACAGAGCCATTCGTTTTATGGCCATACAGCTACGCAGATGACATCTCCCTTCCACGCTGGTAATAAAAACATTTTTTCTCTCTCTACCACTATGGCTACAGACCTGCCTCCTCCACTATTTCTACCACCATTCTCGGCTTTTCAGATGCTAATTGCTTTTCTCACTAAATTGAGGGCTTAATTAGATTAAACGAAGAACAATAATTGTGCCTAACTAGTATTTAACTAGGATTTTGCTGTTTCTTTTGAGATCTCATGAAGAGATTTCTATACAAAACTGGGTGCCCATTTCTTTTCAATTTTATCTGTTGATTCAATAGAAGATATTTTACCTCTTCTTGCAGACCCGACACAGTCGTATCCTTCTATCAGTTTGGATACAGCGTCACCACGGCTAAATCCACATTAGTCATTTAGAAGATCATATATATATTGTTATTGTACCCATCACTTCTGTCTTTGAGTTGTTTTATATAGAGTGGAAGTAGACACAACTAAATAATAAATTAGACACATAATTGTCATTATTGCATTCAGCATTTCACAGAATTGTCACTGATGGACACCGAAAGGGATTTCTTTAGCAATATCAGTGAATTAAGGTTCTTTTCCAATAAATTGAACACAAACGCTTGTGGCAGAAGGGTTATTGGTGACCCTGAAGGTCAAGACAGGCATGTGCCTCAGCAGACCAGTTCAAATAGCCTCACCCTCACCTCCACGTTCAGTGTCTGGATGCAGGATGTATCTCAGACATTTGTACAGTTGAGATGCATGCTGGCTGCAGCAGTTTTTCTCGGTAAGCCACAGCAGTCCCGTCCTTGGCAGAGCCTGGCAGGATCCATCAGAAGCTAGAAGCTACTTTCTGACTCAGACAGAGACAACCACATCCCTCTTTGATGCTGCCTCAAATTTTAATTGTTAATAAGGAAATGAGCAACTGGCTGAGGTCCTTCCTGACTCTCTTTTCCCATCCCACTTCTGCGTACTTAGGATTATACTGAACTTGGCAAGAGCCCCTTTAAGGGAGGAATAGACATTGTTTAGGACCCTCCTTTAAGTGATCGGTAGGGATCAAAGGTGACACTCTGAATAATGCAGTACATCAGCAAGACGGCACTGCTTCTCCCAACTAAAAAGCCATAGGGGGCTTTTTGTTTGCAGAAAAAGTCAGTCAGACTTCTATGTTTGGTCTGGTACACTCTGCATGACACCCTCCCGCCAATAGCTCTAGAAATAGGGTACAATGAAGAAGCTGTTGTCTGCCAGAAGGGTTTGCTGAAGAATACAAGTGAAGGGAGATAGGAGTGTTATTTATGCAAGCTGAAACAGAAGCTGAAGAGGTTTAAATCCTCTGGATAATCAAAATTAGATTAAATTCTTGGTGTAGGACCCAATTAAAAAAAATTGTAATTATAATGAAATGCTATACAGTAAATGCACTTTCTTACAGGGCTCTTTTATCTTGAAAGATCCCCAAGTCACAAGTGGCATGTGGTTTTCTCCAGGATGGGATGCAGCAAATAAAACAGATTATTATCCAGCTGGAAAGAGGGGAAGCGGGAAGCAGAAAAAGCAGAAAGAGGCTGTAGTTTGGCTAGGACACGCAGGCTTATCTTTCCCTGCTCTCCGTGCCTACACCAGGTAGCTCCACAGTATCTCCAGCAAATGTATGAGAGTCAAAAAGAAATCATCACAGGTGGACATAATGTACCCTGCCCACAGGGCAATATACCCTGCCTGGCAAATTTAACCTCTTGCTACCTCTAGAGGTTTTTTTAGGAAGGTAGCCAGACAGCTATCAAACGCACCTGACTTTGGTCTGCTATAAGACCAGACAGGGAAAACAGTGACTCTGATTCACACTAAAGCCTCCTTAGTCTGCCCAGTGCTCTAAAATAGGTATAAAAAAGATGTAAATACAACGAACATCCATCCCAGTCAATCCCTGTTCTGTTATTCGGAACAGGGTAAGGTGACCTCAGCGCAATAAAGGATGGGTTGACATAGGACACTCAAAACGGAGAATAATTCCCTGAGCAAAACTCTCATCGTCTTTTTCCCTACTTGCTTCGTACCCATACATCTTGTCAGCTTCTTGTTCAACTAACTCACAGTGAGGCCCTTAGTCCTCACACTGGCCCAGAGGACATCTGCCTTTCCAAGACTGGACTGGGAGACTAATGGATTTTTACTCGGTGTGCCCACATGAAAGCAGGTCTCAACAAAACCATTTTAGAAAGTTGTGCTCCACACTGCTTTCCTCCACAGGACAAACCACCTCTCCCTCCTGTGGTCTGGAGCAGCCAGTGCTTGTTTACAAAGTTTCTGCAGTTTTGCTTAATTTAGAGCAGGCTCTTCTGGTGTGTGTCAACAGTTCCACTTGGCTGGCTTTGATGAGCGCAATGTGACTTCTGGGAACTGAGACAACCCTTTCAGAGCACTCTGTTTCTCCGTGCCTTTCTCTCCCTGAAGCATCTTCTGGGTGGGAGGAGGAGAGAGGAACGAATGCTGTCAGGTCGAACAGTTACACAGTCATTTGCAAACTGGCCTCGGGAATGGGTCACTACCCAAGGCCTGAGTGACCAGAGGCATTCAAGTCCTTGCTTGACAACAAATAGCTTAAAGAAAAGAACATTTACATCTTCAGAGAAATCAGTGATAACTCCAAGTCAGATGCTTCCAGAGATGGCACTACTCCCTGTCCCTAGGGCAGTTAAAACGAAAGTTTCATCTTCCCTGTTTGAAGATGGTTTGAACCAAGGCACAGAAAATAAAAAGATTTTCTCCTAAATCGCACAGACTCGGTAACCAACACTCAAACAGAAACCCCATATTCTGGTGTCTGCTTCATCCCTCATTGTTTCACATGTCTCTTTTTACACTCTTACACATCACCCTAAATGTTTGATGTGTTGGCACTGGCAAGGTCAATGGCTCCAAATCTCATGTCTCACATGTTCTTTACTCTTGTCCTTAAAGAGGAAAGGCAAGAAACTCAGCTAAAAGGAACGATGCAGATCTTACTTTCAACACAGTGACCAGTAACAACCCACGTACCTCTCTTCTCTAGCTACCTGTGGTGTGCTGCAGCCATGCCTTACATATACAAACATGGATTGTTGCTCCTCCGTGACACTAGTATGTCCTGCATTTGCAGCATCAGCTGCAGACTCCTTTTGCTCTGGAATCCCAAGGATCCCATCTGGCCAACCAGATGGATCCACCTGGCTGGCCAGATCTTTCACCTCCTGCTTAGATTAGACCAGTACATGGGTCCCTAGTGTGAACAACGGGCCATCTACACTCCTGAAGATAAAGCAGTATTTGGCCTCGGGGGTCTCTCCCATCAATCCTCCTCCACCACAGGAGGTCAGGCATAGCCTCATCACATGATCATGTTTGATCTCCTGGTCTGAAAGGGAAGAAACTCCAGAGGTTTGCAAGAGTGAATACTTGGAAACTGCATGACATGAGCCAACTTAGGAACAGGTCTCCACGAGAACAAAGCTGGAAGCAGTGGTGTGGAAGGGAAGGATGCTGGCAGGAGATATCAGCAACCCCCTGAAGATCGAGGGAGCACTAATGAAGAAATATGTCAAGAGCCAAAGTAAAAAAGCTGTGGGCTGGGGACCTATTTTGTTTTGAAAAGCTGTCCACCTCCGCTGGCTTGATTAAGGAGTATTAATTAGCCAAGCAGAGCACACCAGTGAATATACTCACCAGGGTTTGACCATTGTCTACAGAAGAACAAAAATTGATATGAATGCTTTGGGAAAAAGGGGACACAGCTAGATATCAACATAGTTCTGCCCTGCAGTACTTGCCTGTCTCCCTCTCCCCCTCTTCCTTTCACCAAGTACTTCAGAAAACCTCAGAAAACTGGTCTTCTTTTCTTCCCTCTGGCAGACTGTATTTCCTCTTGATTCACAATGACTGTAATTGCATTATTTCCATAACAACAGACTGTGAGATCAGAGAACTGCAGATGATGGGCTGGAAAAGGAAATCAGCCAGGTAGATGGTCTTAACCTCTCCATGTTTCCTGTGTGATGGATGGGACTTCTCAGGAGAAGCAACACATAAACTACCCCATGAAATATCACTGGAGCTACACTAATATACTCCAATCAAGACCCAAGCTCATGTTCACAAACACCTAAGGAAGGAGTGGGACAACGTGCAGCCTTTCTTCAGCTGATGACAGGGCTAAATGAGGAGACAGACTCTGGTTTATCAAGCCCTTTCTGCATGCACCAAACGTTAAGCACATGTTTTGATTTGTGTCACAGTGAAGTCCATCATCCTTACATAAAAGGTGGAGCAGGTCAGCATGTCTCCAGAAAGTAGCAAAGAGCCTTTGTCTGGAGTGGCAGGGCAGGATCTGTGGTGTGAGCAGGCAGGGAGCGCGTACAGCCCCTGAGCAAGACTGTCCACCCAGCTCAATGGGTTGCAGAGCATCAGTGCTCTTTAAGGGAATGGTAAGTGACAGGACAGGATGTCACCTTGCAAAGCAAAAGCTGCCTGGGTTCTCTCCCACAATCATTTTGTCCCTTTCTATTCAAGGCTTTGAAACCACTTTACATTGCCACTGGCAGAGAAGGAAAGAGGGGAGAAGAGATACTGGCAAGAGCAATCACCAGCCCCTAGAAGAGGCAAGGAGCATTAATGCACAGGGGAGAACATGCCAAGAGCCGAACTAAGAAGCGTCAGAGTTCATAGCCAGAGGGAGGGGAGCTATTTTGTTCTGAAAAGCTGTCCACCTCCGCTGGAGTGAGCAGAAACAGTTGTCACTGGCTCCACGAGCAGAGACGGCAGGCGCCGAGGGCTATTTCTTGACTTGTCCGCAGTCACGCAGGACGGACACATGCAGGAAGCACAGACTACATTGGCTATGTCCCCCCTTCACCTTAATACTGCACATGGACAGAAAAAGGACACCCCAAGGACAGATTGGTTGGGTAGAGCAGGCTGACTGACAAGGTGTCACTAAACCAAGTGTGGATATGGCTCTGAAAAACAGTGGTCATGACAGCAAACACTCCCAGCTCTAGGGTGCAATCACAACATGATACCAGCATCCATGTTGCAGGGACCAGACTCACAGGGCACCTTGGGACTTCAACCAAGGTGGGTCCCCATGACATTGGCCAGCAGGGACAGCCATGGATTGCTCATGAGCAAGTTAGTAGTGGTGTTAGGTTAAAGGTTGGACTCAATGATCTTAAGGGTCTTTTCCAAACTAAATGATTCTGTGATTCATGCAACAGGCTGTGGTTGTGTCCAACACTTATGCAGAAGCAGAACAGATCATTTTTCATCCTACTGCATTCCCAAACAGAGTTTTCTCCAGCAAATACCAGACACACACAATTAGCTTGAAAAGAAAAATATCTCTAAGACATGTCCGGTCAGAGAGATGACTGACTATTTTGTGGCTTTCATTTAGGGACTGGATAAGGAGGAGGGGGCGAGGGGTGTTTTTAATGGCTAATTAGATAGCTTTCTCAAGCAGTCATTAAAATCTGCTAATTATCCCATGGTCTCAGTAAGAAGAAGAAAATCTCTCCCTCCGGATTATTCCGGCGCTAGTGAAAAATCTTCAAGGCCAATAAGTTGCCATTTTAAAACTTTGAAAATAAACCCTAGGAATTAACCTCACATTTGGATTCTCATTGCATCATTTCTGCCTTGAAAACAGTTCCTAAGCGATCAGAGGTGAGTGGGCTTCCCAGTGAGCTACATGCAAAACAGATGCTTTTAAATGGCAAAGTGATGAAGGTTATAAGGGTTACTGGTCTTTGTGTCAGGGCTTAACATGGGTCTGGAGGAGCAGATGAAAGAATGGCCGTTGTGGGGGACCTTGGCAGCACTTGCACTAGCACCAGCAATCTGCTAGAGATGTGACCAGTTCAGCCCATTTAAGCTCTGTTTCTGCGATACAGGAGATGCTCAACTGAGTGGTTTGATGCAGGGGTCAGTGTTGTCCCAGCAAGATCCAAGAAGATGGGTACCCTGCACCCCAGCTCTGGCAGGCAGCACTTAGCCACAGACAGCTTGACAACAATCCAGAATAATCTATCATTTTGTGCTAGCACTTAGCTTCTGAGAGCACCGATACAACTCAGACCCTCTCATGTAGTGCTCGTGGTAGTATTGACCTGTGCAGACTAGTTAAAGCCAGCAAAATTCAGGCTCCTTGAAAATACTGGCACAGAGCCTCTTGGAAGATGGTTCTGAGCCTTCATTTTAAATCAAATTAGTCATTCAATATAACTTCATCACATGAAGGATTTCCCTTTTGAGCTCCTTATTGTTTATAAAAGTCCATCCCTTCCTGCTCAAGGCACGTCTGTGAGACAAGGCAACAGCTGAGCATCAGGAATTTCAGGCCAGCATTTGCAGAAGCGCTTCATTCACTGCCCTGGATTTTGGATCATCAGGAGTCAAGAAGCTGTGCACCCAAGCTTGATGTTAGCCGAAATCCCTTTTGACTCTGGAGAAAAGGAACATCCCCATCTGGGCACCCTCAGAGTTGGGGGCCCTTCTCAAGGCCCTCCTGATGTCCTTCAGACACAGAAGATGGCATCACTGAACTAGCGTAGGGTTGGCTCAAAGCTCCTTATCAGCACATGCGAAAACTAACTCTGCCCCACCAGAACGAGGAGCAGGGCTAGATGACAAACTGGTGAATGTATTGCCTTGTTAGCTTACACCTACAGACAGCTCTGAATGCTCTTTTCAAAGGTTGCAACCTGTTTTCAATGCTGTGGTAAGGAGAGACATAGAAGGTGGTCACAAATGGCTAAGGAATACCCATATGGGTTTGCAGGACAGACTTAGGAACAACCTGTCAGGGTTGCAGGACCAGTAGCAATCAGACTTGAGCCACAGAAGCAAAGCACAGAGTATTTGGCAGGTTGTTGGAATCTTTCGCAAGGAAAAACTGAGCCAGCAAAGCTTATTCATCATGAAAAAAATAGTGTGTTGACTTAGACTCCCCAAAGAGAAAGGCATTAAAACAAGCAAACAAATAAAAACATTGCTCCTGAAAAAAACCCTTAGGATTTGTACTGTGTAAAATGAGTTGCAAATCCCCAGACAGCTGGGGGATTCAGGTAAAAAGAACAAAAGCAAGGTCCTACTTAGGAACCTGGCTGGAAAAGAGAAGCTGGAATTTCCCAACTCTGAAGAGAATTGCTTTACTTTTTCATGAGCAGAAGTCGAGACACTGATCTTTCTCATAACCGAGGACTGATTCTCCTCATATCCTCCCTGGCCTCCCTTCGCTGCACTGAAGCAGAGAAGGAACAAGTATCAGCTCATTAACACCTTTTTTTTGCAACGCCCATGAGTTCCTGGGGATTTCCCATTTGACTGCTCAGCTCAGGAAACCTGAGGAGATCGTGACACGAGAGGGTATGGCTGTGGGCCAGAGGCCGCCTCATCACCTGAGTGGCAGAGCAAGAATTGTACTCCCTCATAGGCAATGAATCGAGACAAAATGAAGCGTAAGGGTACTTCTGGGAGCAGCAAAGAAAACCCAGAGCCAACCCCAGAGATGACTTCCAAGGAAAAGCACAAAAAGGCTTTCATCAGCCATCGCATGTGTTGCCTGGGACAGAAAAGAGACCAGGTCAATGCTCCGTGAGACCATAGGTGCTCACCTTGCCTCCTCTCCTTCAAGCTCCCCGGCAGAACCAGGAGAGCTGCAGGAGGGGGTCCAGGCTGTCCCCAAGCATGATCCCCAAGTCCTGCCATCATCTCCAAACAGATGTTCAGGGATGTCGTTTAGAGCACTCCAGCCCTGGGCTTCAAATGGTTCAAATGGGGGGTTGGAAAGAGATGATCTTCAAGGTCCCTTCCAACCTAAACCATTCTATGATTCTATGATCTGTTTGTTTGTAGTCAACATGTGAGGGTCCTCAGAGCAGACCAGGAGGAGAAATCAGGTTTGGTGCTGCTGCCTTCTGCAGAAGGAAACAAAGTCTGCAGGGAGCAGGGGCCCAGGAGGAGCTTTGACTGTGAAAGGCATAGAAGATCCCAGCCAAAAAGCAGGGGGAGGGATGGACGGAGAGCAGACCAGTAGAGTGGTGTGAGGGTGCCTAAACACGGGTGCTGACGCAGGTGAGAGAGTTTCTGTTTACACCTTTTTATTCAAGACAGAGCCTGAAGTGTAATTCAGTCTCCTTCATTAGTGTCTGTGAGCAATTCAGCACGCTTCCAAAATGTGGATGACCCCCAAAGAGTTCTTGCAGATCTGTAGACTTTCTAAAATGGGCTGGTAAGAGGAGGAAGGGAGAGAGCTTGTTGAATTCTCTCTCTCTTTTTTTTAAATACTCGATCAACCTGCAGGCTGAGAAAACAATAAAAAAATATAGACTCCATTAAGCTACTTAGAAGAAAAATCACTGCCTCTGGATCGTTGAAGCCTGCCAATTTTCTGCCAGTCGCACTGTATTTGTTCTAGTCTGAGAAAGAAAGGAGGAGAAAGGGAAAAAAAAAAAGACTAATAACAGAAGAAAAACAACTGTGTGAAATACACTGAAATAACATGGGTTGCTCTGATTGCATTTCCCGGCAGCTAGTCCTTGGATTGTGTTCTGCAGAAGAGAGAGGAACGTAATGCAAATATGCAATGAAAGCAAAGCAAATGTGCACCTCACACCCTCCACGCTCCCCCAGCTAACTAACTAAATAAATAAATCTTGGAAATGGAGGGAGAATAATATGCCTCTGCATGAAGCACATGTGCCTGGAGGAAGTGTTTGCAGCTAGGAAGGACCTGAGATTTCACAGAATCATACAACGGTTAGAGTTGGAAAGAATCTTCTCGTTCCACCCCCCCTGCCACGGGCAGGGACTTCTCCTACCAGATCAGGTTGCTCAAAGCCCTGTCCAACCTGGCCTTGAACACCTCCAGGGATGGGGCAGCCACAGCTTCTCTGGGCAACCTGGGCCAGTGCCTCACCACCCTCACAGTCAAGAATTTCTTCCTAATATCTAATCTAAATCTCCCCTCTTTCAGCTTAAAACCATTACCCCTCATCCTATTGCTTCGCTCCCTGATCAAGAGTCCCTCCACAACTTTCCTGTAGCCCCTTTAGGTACTGGAAGGTCTCCCCAGAGCCTGCTCCTCTCCAGGCTGAACACCACCAACTCTCTCAGCCTGTCCTCACAGCAGAGGTGCTCCAGCCCTCTGATCATCTTTGTGGCCTCCTCTGGAGTCCCTCCACCAGGTCCATGTCCTTCTTATGTTGGGGGCCCCAGAGCTGGAGGCAGCACTGCAGGTGGGGTCTCACCAGAGCGGAGTAGAGGGGCAGAATCACATCCCTTGACGTGCTGGCCATTTCCTCCCCATTCACACCAGTTCCCTCCATTGCTGTGGCAGGTGAGGATTCTTCCATTTGCCCTCATGTTGACACCAGCCTCTGCATCCCAGTGCCGTGTGTTGTTGAGGTCCTGGCTTAGTGGTTGGTGTAGGGGAAAACATTTCCCTGAGCATCCCATTTTCTAGTAGAACATCCACCTTTGACTTCTTTGAGGAGGGTCTTCTGCAGTACAGTGTTTGGTGGTCTTCCCTGTTTGTCTGAGAGACGGGACCTTCTGACAGTGTCTGAAGTACCACTGTGTACAGAATTGTGACCCACCCCTAAAAGGCTACAGTCGGCCTAAAGATAGTCTGGAGAAATGTGACAAGACTGAGCAAGGTCATGGCAAAAATTTTCTCATGAAGAGGGATTAGCAAGGGCTCTGAGACTGTACATTTCAGAGAGGAGATGAATGTGAAGGGATGATAAAGGTATATTAGAAAATGATAGAGGGATCTTTTGTTCTTTCTGCCTCATAACACAAGAAAAAGGACAATTCCACATGAAGAATGGAATTAAAAATGGGGAATTATAAAGCTGGTACATCGAACTGCTTTTCCCCTGCGTTATATCATCACGGGAACTATTGGGGCAAAGAGGCTACTGAGCCAAAGGAAGTTGATGCATTTATGCGGCCTACAACAACAGCCACTGCTAGGGGAATAGCCAGTAGGCCACCCTACATGAAAATACCTGCCAGCCATCTAGTTGTGTGCCTGTCAGCGCTGAGCGAATTCAGGATACATTCAGGAGACAGCAAAGGGTGCTGCTTCAGCCTTTGACAAAACCGAGTTGCACTCTTCAGGTTCACGCAAAAGCAAATCCTTTCCCCAGACCCACAGCAGCAGCTCACGGTGGTGCACATCTGGTAGAGTGGCACACAGGGAGGCACTTGCTAGAAGCTGTGAGTTGTTTGTTTGCCATTCCCACACCCCTGGTACCACCAGAGCTGCAGAGATTATAGGACATAAGGCTGAAGAAGACTGTGCCAGGGGCCACATCCAGCCTGCAAATCACCCATCAAACCATTCCCTAACACATGCTACAGCTCTCAGATTGGACCGCGTCACAGTCTGTATGTGACACCACGTTTCCTGAACTGTGTCCTGACTCCTGGTGTGTTCCCAGCACAGAAGGAAAGAGCCCATCTCCCTTCTGTGAGCCAGCGGGGACAGTGACTGCTGGCACCACATGCCAGAAAGCATGTGATGAGTTGCACCGTGCTGCAAAGGAAGCAGGGCTGCAAGAGGAGTAAGGTCTGCAACCCCAGAGGGAGATCGGTGTACACCCAGGAGAGGAGTCAGCTGCCATTAATGTCTATCCTTTGGCTGATGCAATGACAGCTGTGTTTTGGGGTCTTCTTTTCTTGTCCCCCTTGGTCATACTGGATACAGACTCCTCTTGTAGAAGGTACAGCGGCAGGCAGGTCTGGAGGAGATAACAGCACCGACAGGTCTGAAATACCTGGGCTACAAACCACCACTCCAAGATATTTCCTTCTAGCTCTATTCAGGCAGATTGCTTTTGCCATCTGGAAACAGATAACTGCAGTGATGTGTCCCTTGGGTCACCACGGGGTTCACGCTTTGCCTACCCTCCTAGCCCTCAGCCCCTGTTTACCTCCAGCGGTGGACTGGATAATTTCTCCTAGGAACCAAGAGGAACCAGAGGTGGAGGTAGATGTCCACCCTTCTGTCTTTCATCTCTAAACTTCCACCGCTTTCCAGCCGCTCCTTCTGGCTATTTCTCACCTGCTGCTGCCCAGAGGTGGCTGGAGACCGCCACAGCTCAAAACTCTCAAATTCCTTCCTATGCAAGCTGGAGATGAAGCACCTTGACTGCAGCCTCCAGCTCTCGGTCCTAACAGTCCCATCTCCCCGACCCTGCTCAGTCCACAGCAGTAAGGAAACCTCCGATACGATACTGACAGCAAGCCTCGCAGCGTTTCTCCTCTCCATCCCGGAGAGCCGTGCAAAGAAGCCAGAGAGGTTGGCCAGCCGGGATGGTGCTGGCAGCGGCAGCCTGCAGGCATGCAGAGAAGTCAGCGGTGATGGAAAAACAGCAGAACAGCACTGGGTTTGGAAGAAGAGAGGACAGCTCTGATAAATTAATTCCTCTTTCCCTCTCGACTGCCTCTGCTTAGTCAGCAACTCCACGAGCTCCCAGCTGACAGCGCTGTCAGGACACGGGGCCCCAGATGGAGACTGGGCACTCGGAGACTGGGAGGAAGAGGGCAAGTTAGCACCAGCACCCAGGATTGACTCAAACCCTCCTCCAGTGCCTGGCACTGACCCCACATGGATGAAGGCAGTCTGCTTTCCATAAGTGTGCCTCCCATCCCATAACCTAGCCCTGCTCATCCCGGGGGTCGTGATGCTGCTGTTTGGTGGTCCCACTCGGTGGGATGCCACGTCACCCCCCACAGACATCTGTTGTCTCCCCCTGCCATGAAAAACCGATGCTCGGACTTTATGCCTGGAAGACCGGGGCTTGTTTTGGCCCTCTCTAGACAAAAATAATAGCAGCAGTCCTCCACTCCCCTTTCCACCCGTGTTGGGAAACAGGACTTTCAGTGAAAGAAGAGCACAGGGTTATTAGACCAGGACGCTGCTGGATCCCCAAACACCTCTGCACTGCACATCATTGCAAAAAACCCTCACCTGCACGAGGAGAGAGCAGTGGGTGAAGAGCAGCGAGATATTTACAGAGAAAATAAGAGTCAACATAACAACAAGTGACTTTTAGGGAGCTGCGCCCCACGGTTCCCATGAAACCAGCTGCCAAATATGAAGAAAACTCATTGCAACCTCTCGCCCCCAGGCCCCTCCTTCTGCCCTCCGCAGCCACCCCGCAATGCCGCGTGCTGAACTGACCCCCTCTTTCTTTTATTTCTCCTCCTCTGCAAGCAAACAAACAACTCAGTGCCGAGGGGAGAGGACCACAGTGTCTCCCAGCGATGGGCAAAGCCCCCCCACCCCCCCGCGAGGGTTCAACCTGCGTCATTGGAAAAGAGGAAAACAGCAAAGCTCTCGGGGAGGAGAGGTGTGCCGGGGATGGGGGAAGGCTTGAAATCTCTTGGATGTAATACAGATCACATATGCACGAGCCTGAATGAGACATCCCCTGCCAGCGCCTCCCAGCCTGGCAGCGGTTCAGGTGTCCCCTCCGTTCAGGTCCTGGCATCCAAGTCTCCACCATGGATTTTTTTTTTTTTTTTTTTTTTTTTTTTTTTTTTCTTTCCCTNCTCTCTCCCTTTCTGGAAAGCGTTGTACTACGCTGGCAGCCTGCCATGCTCACGTCTGCCTCCCACTTCATCCCCGTCTGCCATTGTTTCCAATCAGTTTAGGAAACAGCGCTGAGAACAATTAGAAAAGATAACGAGGAAGAATTACATAATTACAGGCCACCGAATCCAAAGCATTTTCGCAGGCTGAGCTCTGCCTGAGGGAGGGAGGGGGACTTAATCACACGCTGTCTTTGCCTTAACTTGACTCTCTTACCACCATCATCACGAGATACCTGGAGAGAGGTCCCTTCTGCAGCTGGCCCCTGCAAGCTGCCACAGGAAAGGGTTTCCCCCAAAAAAGATAGCTCTCCTGGGCTTGGGAGACAGGAATATCTTTCTTTCTCCCATGCTTTATCTGTCTGGGGGAGGTTTCAGACTCAGCCCTGCCCAGCTGTCTCCCTGGATCGCATCTGAGCAGCAGACTTCACCGGCGGCAAGAAGGAAGATGCTCAAGGAATTAATCTGCTCTCAAGGTCCCCAGTGAGGCTTATGCAATAGTCCCCAGCGAGGCTCCGATGTGCCAGCAGAAAGATATCACGAAACTGCAAGCAAAGGAAGACAGCGAGAGGAGCTCCAGACACTGGAACAAGTCGGTGTGCACAGCAGATGCACACCCCTTCCAAAACCCCCGTCCCTCCGACCAGACCTCCTTGCTGCAAGGAGCTGCAGTTCTGGTTGTGTGCTCACATCTGTAGCCAACACCTTCTACACACCTGAGTTCTCCCGTCAAAGTCCTGCTTGATATTTCACCAGTGTGGCCCAGGCCACCCATTATTTCAATATTTTTCCAAATTACACACACAGCAATGCTGTGCCACCGGAGTCCGGGTTTCTCCAGGTGGCTCGGAGGTGAAGCGTGGGAACCCAGCGCTGAACGGCTGCTGTTTGCGCTGCTGAACACCTGCCTAATTTCACCTATCCAATTCCCTCATCCCTCCTCACACAATAGGTTCACCACCTGCCACCTCTTGCATTACAGCTACCAGAGAATATAACGGCAGGAAAGGAGACATTTACCCAGGAAAGCACTGTCCTGACTGCTTTTCTTCGGAGGATTTCAAAGCAATTCTCCTCGTGCTGCTGGAGGCAGGGACCACTATGCGAACTGATATTTGATCTGGCTTCAGAGAAGCCCTAAGCTCACTGCGTCTTCCTTGCCATACACGCCAGGGTTGATTTGCTGCTCAGCCGTTATTTCTGGAAGCAGAGAAGCATCTTCAAATTTAAGAATCCACTTATTTGGCCGTAAGCGACTCTTAACAAACATCAGAGTAATTAAAAATCTCCCAAAAGCATGAGATCTGGGAAATGCCTTTGATATTTGCTCTGACTACGAATGCTCTCTCATCCTGACTCAGTGTGTCACAGATGTTAACTGTGAATTCCCCTTCATTCTTTAACCTCCTGAGCTCAGCAAATCCACCATTACCACGTCCTTCCTGATCTAGGTGTAATTCAGAGCTTTTGAAATTAAACCCCTTTCATGACACCTTTGATTGAGATGTTCCTGCAGAAGGACTCTAGGGCTTCTCCGTTCCCTTTTAAAATGCAATGAAAGTGAGAAACTGTCCAAGCTTTGCAGGAGGACTTGAAATTTGAAAATCAGGCATGGGAAATAACACACAATGTGTGGATGTACAGGCATTCATACGATCTTGGAAGAGGAGCGACGGGGCTGGAGCAGTGGCTTCTTGGAAGTTCCTTCTCCAGCTTGGCTGATGGCCTCCTGCACTCCCCACTTATCAGGTTTTTGTGGGCCGGTGAAGCATTAAGAGATCCGTGTACAAAAATGCCCATGCTATCATTTAATATAAATCAGAGAGTGCAACCCAAGCTTGGGGAATTACACAGATAAGCGACATAGACATTCCCAAATTAACTCACTCTGAGATTCATCACCACAGTGAGTACTCAGACCTGGATTCCTATCAGAGAAATTTAAAGTAACTTAGGAAACTAGTCACCCGAGGCTGCTGCATCAGGCAATGAGATGAAAAGGAACCTTTGGAGAGCAATTCAAACCTAAGATAGAGACAGACCACCTCTGGACATCCTAATGGCTCTGCATGGCCAGTGAAAGCCCAAGGGTGGCCGGGCAGCTCACTTAGGTATCTCAAGTAGATGGGACTATGTTTTTTGAGGGTGTGGTTCTCAATTGTTGCAATGATCAATATTCAGAGATTGCAGCGTGCTTAACTGGAGGGGACCAGTTCTGCTGAGAAAGTCTGGACTGGGACACAAGATACATTACTCAGTGAGCAAAATTATCAGCATCTCGGTGTTTTTTAGCTAGTCCATGGAGGTTAGCTTGGATTTCAGAGGGGGCCTAAACAGCAACTCAGTCTGGACACTCTGCTTAGAAATGAAGATATTAACCGTCCTGTTTTGCTACATTCCCATCCAGAAAGACAGCTTGAGTAATCACAGAAGTTTGGACAGGCTGATAGGAAGTTATTTAGAACAGGACTGAACCGACACCCCATTTTAGGGTTCCCCAGGCCCACTCCAATTGCAGTAACGCACTCAAGCTCTTGCAGGGAGGGGTTTCACAATTTAAAGCACTTGGGATGGGTCTGGGAAAGAGCCAGGGGACTTCCCAGGGAGGGGACAAAAGCAAAAGTGGATGAAACACACAGGGAGGAGCCTGTGTTTAAGAATATGCCTCTGTGATTGAACAGAAAACACACGACAAAACAAACCAGGATGGTAAAAATAAAAAAAAAACAACAAACCCAATGTATGAAACATGGGCTGAACGATCCATAAGGAAAATGCTCCTCAAATCTTTGCACCAGTCGTCAACGGCTCTTCAACACAGCTGCATAGTAACAACTATCACAGGGGCAGGGTTTTTTTGCATGCACTTGAGCAAAATGAAAGACCCTCTCCCAAGGCAGGGAGCCCAGGGCAGGGTGGGGGAAGGAGGAAGGGGTCCACTTCTGTCTCTTGGCACTCCTTACGGCACTCGCCTGATTTCCCACTGTGCAAAAGGTGGCTTCCCATTATTGCCACCATACCCAAGTGTAGCAAGGTGATGGAGACAGAGTCATTACATTATATGAATGCCCCAGGGAGGGACCCCCCTGATGCAGAGCCCTTCAGATGCCACCAGCATCCCAGTCAGGTGCCTTTGGGAGGAGGATTTCCCTGGGGTATTCTCCACTGTCCCCTTTGGTGACCAGCACCCTGCCAACATTGTGACCCTCTGGGATCCATCCAGACCCCACTCTGCCGGGATCCTTACAAGCTCTGCCCTGTCACTGGACCATCAGTGGGGGGCTCCCACTTGAACAACCCTCCCTGAGCTGAGCAGTTCCTCTTGGTGCCTTCCCAGTCCCAAGGGCTCTTCTGCAACACATCGCCCCAGGAGAGCAAAGCTCCAACAAAACAACAGCGAAAAAAAAAAAAGCAAGAAGCATTGAGGAGGGGAGAGGAGGGAAAAACGGTTTCAAAACCTGGACACATCAAGAGACTGTTTCCATGGCAACCTCTCGTTCCTACAGCAGCTCAAGCCTGTTTTAATCAGTGGCAGCATTTGCCAATAAAGTCTGCTGGGGTCCGCACTTCCTCCCCGTGTATCTGCACTGGGATGGATGGGGCCATGCATCCCCAGAGGCAGGGAACACCTTTGGGAAATGATGGCGATGATTGTTTTTTCCATGGGGCTTCGGTAGCTGGAGCCAAGCTGCTGTGATACCTGTCCCATGGGGGTGCGGGGCAGTGCTCTGGGCACGCACACCTTTGCAACCATCCTTACACTTGCTTCCCCTTCTGGAAAATCTCAATCCAAGCAGCTTCACAGCCTCCTCGACCTGCTGTCAGCAAGTTTAGCCCTTAGTGGCTTTCAAAACTGCCCCAAAACCCATGAGCTGCCAGTCCTGCCTGCAGACATCAAACCATGGTGGAGGTAGGAGCGGTGGGAAAGGTCTGGAGGCAGCTGCTGTGGGCGATGCCATACGGTGTAAAAATGGGTCTGTCTGAAGAGGACACAGGGAGGAGGTGAATAGCTCAATCCTCGATAGCGGACGCAGGGGAATCTCATTTTTAAAAAATGGTTATTTCCACTGGTCTTGTTCAAGTGCACTTTGTTCTTTGCTGCCCGGAGCCTGCAAGGTGCCCAATTACAAGATGATACCTCGTGGCAGTTTTCATGTTGTTTGTAATGTTGCTATTTCTAAGGAGTCCAAGAAGAAAATGTTTAAAATCAGTCCTGGTTCAACTCCAGAACAGCAGGTCTGGTTCAGATGGCTTAAATCTACTTCCAGTTCAAGTTCACCTCAACTCCCTTGGGATTTTGCGCTGCAGATTTAAATAGCGTAACCCAAGCAATCAAACGTGCCTAATGCCCTTGGCCTCAGATCTGAAGCAGCTCTGCAAAAAAAAAAAATTCCTTGAGCAGAAAGTCTCACAAATCTTTGTTAAAAATCTTCACGCTCACCATTCATACAGCATCTGTCACATTGGGGTCTGGATTAAAATTGGACAGAGATTTTGACTTGTATACAGTTGTTATCAGTCAACACAGCAAAAGAAATTCTCAACAGTTTTGACAAGTTTGAGAAGTTTCTTTGTAAAATCTCAAAATTAAAGATGCTGGTATATTATTTTGGAAGGAATTCTTAACTGATTTTAAAAATTACAAAAATTAGAAAATATAAAAGTGAGGAAAAAATATTTCATTAAGCTTCAAATATTTAACTGGGCCCTGTGTTAAAGCAGTGCATTCTTTTGTTGCTTTTTAAAATGCCTTTATTTCAACAGAAAGATGGAAGAAAATGCTTTAGGTCAACCAAAAGATTTTTCAAAGTGTCTTTGCTTTCAGCCAGTGAACCTAAAATCAATTATTTGTACATGTTTAGCCCTGATCCATGACTAGGACTTCTCCAGTAATTCAAATAAACAAAAATTGACAGTAATCTCAGTTTGTTTGGGTTTGCTTTCTGCAGATGTTCTAACGGACCAGCTTGCTTTCTGCAGAGGGACCAGCTTAGCACCAGGGAATTTTGCAAGCGTAAACATGGAGCAATTTTCAGGGACTGTCTCCGGAGAGTGAATTTTGAACACATTTACCCATCCTGCTTCTAGGAAGTAGCTACGACATACCGCATAAACAAGTGGTCTGTCACATCAGACCACCACAGCCCAAATTTCGTGGTCTGGTAATGAAGCGCCTGACCGAGCTCGCTGCTTTTTTCCAACAGGGATCACCCAACGGAGCTGATGGGTGGTGGGCTTAAAATGATGGGGGCTACTTCTTCGCACAACATGCTGTCAAACCACGGAGCTGCCTGCCTCAGGGCATCCTGGATGCTCACGGTCTGCACGGCTTGAAAAAGCATGCAGGCAGATTTGGGGAAGAAAAATCTACCGCAGGCATTAAATACAGTAGCAGCGTATAAACCATCCCGGCCGCTCCTCATGAATGCCTCTTCCCCGCTGGCAAACTCTGTCCCTGATGCCTCTGTGCACCTTCACTTCAGCTTCTGCTCACTGCAAATATTTAACAAAGCTCGCTCTCTCCGGAGACCCCCTCCTCAACGCCGCCTCGGCTGAGCACTCTGCATCTGAACACCAGCCAAGGTTAACAAATTTGAGTGAAATGTCACGGCTTAGCCCTTCCTTCCTTCTCTGGCACCCTCCAGAGTGTAGATTCATGCTCCACAAGCCACAGGGTGTTGTTGTATTTGTTTTTTCTTGCAGGGAGCTATTCCCATTTAATGCTTTGCCTGACAGCTGCTGTGATTAATAGGTGATGTGCCAAAAGCCACATACTATTATTATTATTATGGCAACATTTAGAGGTCATAACCAAGAGCGGGGTCCCATTGTGCCAGGCACTGTACGCTGTTGGAAGTGGTCCCTGACTGAGAAAACCTCCATCTAAGTAGGCATTTCTGGAAATAGAGGGGGGGGGAAATGTACAAAAATCTAAGTGCTGTGGGTTTTTTCTACAGTATCATGCACAAGGTAAGCAGGAGAAGAGAATAACTCTGTCCCCCAACACCCTGACACCCAACGTGCTAGATCATGCTGTCAAACAGCTGGGGATTAACTTTCATGCATAATCATTCTACCATCGTGCAGGGTACATGCATGGGTACAAGGGTTTTGGTCAGTAGGTTAGATTGCATCTGCAAGGTTAGACTATCACATTCAATGAGAAACCAAAAAAAAAACCCAACCCAAAACAAGCAAAAAAGACCAAAATTTTGTTAGTCAGTGTTAGAAAGCCATGCCTTCAGTATAGACCGGCTATTCCATCCTGGAGAGTTCAACCCTTTCCTCTTTGTGACATGCATGTTAACAGAACAAACTGCCTTATTTTCTAAAAAGACGAACCTACACACCAGGTCAAGTGATTTGATCAAGGTATCGAAGCAATTTGGTGGCAAGGGAACAAATAAAACCCTGAAGTCATAACAGCTTATCCAATGTGCTGTCGCTCGGATCCCACACCCAGCTCTGGGAGATGCAACATCCCTCAGCTCCCTGTACCATGGACCTTACTGGAAGTCTGCTGGCCTCCAAGTTGGAGACTACAGCTCCTGTTTGACATTTGTCAGCTGGTGAGAAAAGGAGATTCAGGTGCTCAGTTAGAGTAGAGGAAATATTATGTGGCCTACAACCACGTAGAAGAATTCCCAAATTCATTCAGTTGCATAACAGGGCTGGGTAATACCTATCTCCAGCTATTTGCTTGTCCTTGAATTCAGGTATCGTTCCATCCCCAGTAAGACATTGCTGTTTAGACAGAGAGAAACAACAACTAAAAGGACAAAAAATACGGGAGCGGAAACACAGGCATAAATTATTATCTGAAATCCGAACCCTGATATCTGCCCATATCCACTTTTCAGCACTATTGCAGAATTGATGGATTTTTCATGTCTCTGTGGACACCTGTGTTGCCAGCATTGGGAAATGTAAAAATAAGACACAAAACCAGGCTACCAACCAGATACCCCCTTAGCTGTACGCAGATTGAGCAGAAAGAGACCTGGATACCTGAGGACATAGCAGATTAGTTTTAGGATTGGTCCTGCTTTCCCCTTCAAGGAAACCACCTGCTGAAAATAGTCTCCCTGTACTCGGCACTGGTGAGGCCCCACCTCGAGTACTGT
>RSEF01000001.1:2944360-2968144 GCA_003993805.1 Himantopus leucocephalus | reverse complement strand
CCAACCTCAACAATTCTATGATTCTATGATTCTATGACAGGAATGTTCTCCTCTGAACCCATGAATCTACCCTAGAGGCAGCTCTCAGCCTTTCTCCAAAGCCCTGCACAGAAGCAGAGGCCATGCACCCCACCCAGAACTAGAGCAAAAGCTCAAGAAGGTGTTCTCTGAATTTTTTCATTCAATTTGCCTTTTTCAGACCCACCTCTTATAGACCAGTCCATGCAGAAGCTGTTTTGTTCCCAAATGCTGTTACACTGTGATTTATTCATGACAACATGAGCTCCTTTCTGCTCCCTCAGCCTTGAATCTCTACTGGCAAAGGATCGACAAGTGCAGCTCTGCTACCTCCTGTCCTCTCTCACCATCCTTTGCCCTTCCCACCTCATGATGACCAAGACCAACCCCTGATCTCATTAGCTCTGTGTTATCCACGTGGAGGTCTGAGATCTCACGTGATCCTCACGTCGTCTCCTCTGCTCCCAGGAGCAAACAGCTTTTGCCTTCATGTGCAAGGCAGGAGCACAGTCAGATCCAGAGTAAACCCCCTACCCAAGATTATTTCCAAACCCACACAAGGAAAAATAACTGGAAAGAGTGAAAGGGGGAAGGATTTCTGAAAATGCATATTCCAGCACATAAATGACTGGTGTGTTGCTATTGACTGGTGCTCCTTTCTATACCCAACAGGATTAAACCCTCCACTATCACACAGCACTGGGATCTCAGTATGTTTTTTTTTTTGTTAAGTAAGAGCCACCTTCACTTCAAAATAGAATAAAGAAGTAAATAAGAGTAAGTATTGCTACAGAAAAGCTGCCTTGGATCCTGGTGGGGTATTGCATTTGTCTGGGCCTGTCAAACCACGTAAGCTTGACTTTGCATAGAAAATTACATTATGATACACAACAGCCAACCCTGGAAAGAAAGAAAGTTGTCCCCCAATAAAACCCAATTGACTTCTTTTTACAGTGCTGTCTCTGAACTAACCAGCCTGAAACTGCCTAAAAAGAGTCTGACATGTAATTTATACCACGGCGGAGGATAATAATTTCACTTAAAGAGGAGAGATCTTCAACTGAATCAGAAAATAGCTACACCTGTGGAAGACAAGTTTAATATGATAACAGTTCTGGGAGGATGAAATAAGTAATTCTCCTTTATATACTTTAAAAAAAAGCCAACTACACAAAAAAAAAACCCCAAACCCACCACAAGTCCCTGCAATGCTACTGCATGGAATCAATCAAGTATCTCCCACATGGGCAGTTATTAACTGTCCCTTGTTTGTGCAAAGGACTATCAAATAAGAGCTGGGCCTTGGAAGTACTTCTGTGTTATTGGCTTTTCCACGCTTATGAAAAAGTCATCATGTTTATCTCTGTAGAAGAAAAAGCTCTTCTTAAAAAAAAAATAATAAAAAGACTCGACAGCTTGAAGGCAAGAGCCACGTGGCATGTTAGAGGAGAGGGGGAAACGGCATGCAGAGCACAAAGCCATCCCCAGCAGAACTCTAGCTAGCAACAGCCCGTGGAAATCCTTTCCCTTTATTACAGATGCAGCTAAATAGCGTTGAAAGAAAATGAAAACCAACAAGAAGCAGGGATGGTTTTATCAAACCTCCACAAAAGTTGAACTGCTCCTGGGAGCTGTTTTTTTTTCCCTTCTGAGCAATTCAGCAGCAACAGAAAGGGTGATTTCTACCGTGCACACCACCCATAATTCCATCGTCGGATTTGATGTTTCAAAAGGAAGCTTCAATCTCCATGAATAAAAGCAGCTGTTTGAAAGAGATTATTCACCTGCCATGTAACCTAGACAGGAGGGAGTTGACGGCTTGCAGCGGGTTTGTGATAGGCCAGCCTTTACCCCTCCAAGTCTAGATTCAAGAAGAGACATAGGTAATGAATTTTCACCGAGTGCTGATAGGAAAGAAGGTATCTTCAGCTCTTCCTTCTTTTCGTGTCCTCCTCACATCTTGAGTATTAACTACAATCTGCACTGTCCCTTTCTCCTACGGCTGATATGTTTTTGCTTTTTCTGAAAGAGCAAAAGAGAGATTTGACTTCAGGGGGAACCTTGTTTATTTTGCTCCTGCACGTAACTCGCCAAAGGCAGGCCTCCATCTCGTGGTTATTGGAGGCCTCGTGACTCTCCTCCCACTTAGATCTGAGGCCGTTTATTGCCTGCTCTGAGCTTCCTTCACATTCTTCCTGCTACTTGACTTTCCTTCAATTACCTGTGTTACAGACCTTGGAAAGAGACAGTCGGTGATCACCTTGGAGATAACTCTAGGTTTTTCATCTACTGGAAGGAGAGAAAATAGCTTTAAATAAAAATGGAAATTTAAAGTAGAAGGGGGACAAGAGGTGATAACAACACCCATGTCCTGCTGTCAAATAGCTTAGTGTAGCATTTACCCTTCACATAAACCCATGAAATAGTCAAGGGCTTTTTTTGTCTTGAAAAGAGTCAGCAATGAATCCAGCTTCAGCCCATCTATTTTGCTGGTGCTCTCTAAAACATGAGTGGTGGAAACAATTCATTGTCATTGGCCTTCCCATTTTCCCTGGAGACAGCCCTGCTCAAATCATTCATTTCACCCTGCTTCCTCCTCCTCTCTGGGCTAGCAGGTCTCCTTTTTGGCCGCAGGGATGATGCAAGGAAGCATGGATAAAAGAAAGGAAGAGGGAAGTTCCCACTTCCATCTTCCCAGGAGACAGCAGCCACCTCCATGCTCTTGAGGATGTTAAGAAACCACGGCAGCCCCTCATGAGAAAAAGAGGCGAAACCCAAAGATTGCATTGAGTGAGAACCATAATTAAGATACTGGGCCTTAGAAGATGCTTTGCCAAAAGCAGAGCTAGCACTGCCCTTTGCGCAAGGAAGTGGTTCATCCCCATTGTGCTAAAATAATGATAACACCCTGGACTAGTCCCATGAGGTGGTATCCACCCCAAACCATAGGAAACATTTCAGAAGAGAAAACAAAACCTTCACTGTGGACCGCATAAAAAATTCACTGTGGAAATTAATGATCTAAGACCAGCCTCCAACCTGAAGAGCAAAGTTTAAAAGTCCTTCAAACCTTTTCCTTACAACACACACTACTGGGAGCTGGGAAAATGAAGCTGGCCCATATTCTTACTCTTCCCCAGGCTTCTGCTCACTGTTTGGATAGCACAGTGGGTTCAACTGGTCTCACAATTGGCCCAGGTGGGCAGCACTTACAGCAGTTGTGTGGAGATGAAAGGCAACGTTAGCTGGTATTGAATCTGTCTCAGTCCAGACGAAGAGGATCACCAAGCACCTGGAATAGCACAACTTCCAGTGTAGACTAGAAAAGTTGTGTTTTATCATAAGTTCAGCTTACTTTAGCCTGAAATCAGAGCTTGTTCTGCAAGTTTTTTGGTTCCACTGAGTGGAAGCAGAGGAAATCCCCAGGACAGCATGTGTAGCTGAAGTGTGTAGCTAAAAGGGAGATCAGGATTCCCTTGATTCGCAAGAGTTTGTCTTCCTGAGTTGTCTGGGCTTTTTTCCCTGTGTTTTTTCCATACATGTTCTTTGTCATGGATTCTGTCTCTGTTGTCCTATTGAACCTAATATCCAGTACATCTAGGCTAGAAAAACACATTTTGTTTTGTGTATTTAGGGAAGTGACAGGGAAAAAAAGAAAACGGAAGAAGCTGAAAACACTGGGAAAAGGAGATAGAGGGGGAGGAATAAGAGGATGAATAAAGACGAAAGATAAAAAAAATGACAACTCTGTGGGAAAAGAAAAAAAAAACAATATAATTAGCAGAAACCTACCCTGACACAAATTAGTCCTGCTCTTCTAGACAGCTTCCAAGGGAAAGAAGAAGGGTCAGGAAACCTCATTTCCTGCCCTCTCTTGATGGAGCTTTCCAGTGCCAAGGGAGCAGAGTGTAAGTTCAGTTGTGGAGATTCACAATGCCCACGTACCCCTAAACACCGAATTCTGCATTCCATGTTGGTCACTGCCTAGGAAAGCTGGAGGGAGCCCTGGGAAAAAGCTGCTCTGCGCAACTGGCACTGCTCTTCTTTCTCTTTTTCTGAGCCAGGCATGGGAGTCTTGGGAAAAATTCAGGAATCCACGAAACTTGCTTTGAGAGAAAATGCAGCTGGCTCTCATATGGGGGGAGGAGAGAGCCACCTTCTCTGACACTGAATAAGAAGTTATCCACAAAGCTTTCCCATCATCCCAACCTATATTTAATGATAGAATACACGCATGTGCTGTTAGAGGAAAGAGAAGACTACAGATATTCTGGGCCAATTCTACGAGGAGTTTGTTATTCTGCTACCCAATGGTCCTTTCAGAAGAAAGCAATGGAAATCCTTCTGGACCTGGAGTCAAAATGAGTAGACATATGATGGTACATCATTCCAGTGCTTCAGACCTGTATTCTGGTATTTTTTACACACCAGTTGTGGGATAATTAGACTACACAACAGGACTTCTGTCCTATTACACTGTTACTTCCAGTCTGACTACCACTGTGGATGTGAGTACCTTTCTATTCACAGGGAATGCCTTACTTGTATCCTTCCTTGATGATGTATATCATATTGCAGCAATTTTTGAGCAACTTCCATCATGGCCTAGATAGACGAGACTCCAGAAGATGCAGAAGCCAGATCATCAACAACCCTAATGCTCGGAACCAGCTTGTTCCTCACCCACAGCACTCATTCCCAGAATGAGAACAAATGACAGGTAATCCTTGGGGTCACCTGACTCATAAGTTTTATTCAGATCCACAATGGGATCACCTATTCTCCTATGGCACCCTAATTGCTTTGTTCTGACTTGGAGGAGGATCTAGGTTTTACTTCTCCTTCGTATTACTGAGAAGTGAATAGTTTGAAAAGAATTAAAACCTGCCCTTCTGCTTTGTTCATCCAGAGGTGACCACCTGTCTCATTTCCAGCCAACAGCCGGAGGCAAACTGTCCACACCCATCTTTTGGGATTGAAAAACTGAGATTCAGCCCTATTCAATGACTGACAAATACAGTGACTTTCATCAGCTTTGGCTCAGATCTTAACTTTATAGAAGAAGGATAATTAATTTCGTAGGAATGCAGCATCCCCTTTCGCGTTGCTCTTGAAAGCGTACTCAGATACATCCTGAACCTGAAAATGAGACCTTACTGTCATATAGCCTGGAAAGTCCCTTTGTATTTGAGTAGAAGTTGCAAGCTGTCTACATATACAACCTTTACTGAGGAGGGAGAAGACAACCCTGGAATTTTAGACAGTAAGAATGACTTTACTGGATCTAGTCAAGGATCCAGCTAGCAAATAGCTGCCTCTGGCAATGGCCAACAACAGATGCCAAGGGAAAAACAGAGGAGAAGGGTAAACATACAGCAATATGTGCCCAAAATACTCTTTCCAAGAGTTTTAGGCTGAAGGATGTCCCAAGCCAAATGTAGAAACTTTACAGTTAATGGACCTCCATTGATTATTTTGCTACAGATTTTTCTGGCTGCTTTTTTGAACCCAGAATATGTCCTGCAGCAGGAAGTTCTACCAGTCAAGTAGTTTTTCTGACCAGAGAGATGGTATTTTTTCCCCCAGAACAAGTTTCCATTTGTTTTGAACCTGACATCTGCTGGTTCCCTCAGAACGTCCCCAGTTCTTACATTGGAAAAGACAATGAACAATTGACTTCTATCCACTTTCCAGGAAAATTACTTCCCCATCCGCAAAAAAGAACCCACCAAAAACCAATAAAAAAGATCAAACAGTGCTAGAAGCTCTCACCAGGAAAAGAAAATAGAGGAATAACGGTGGGGCTCTCTATTAGGAGACCTGTCTCAGTTTTTAGATCATCTTTAATCCATTCAGGCTTTATACCATGCTCCCATGCTCGCTATTTCTACAAAACCATTGACCCCGCTATAACAACTGCTTCTTTATCAAAATCTCTTCTCCCCTGGCAAAAATGTACATTTTTCACTGCCAGGCTCTCCCAGGACTTTAAGGATGACAGATCCATCCCGGTTATACCAGAACACTTTCAAATTTCAGCAGCAAAACCAAGATTCAGATATCCCCTCTCCTCCCTAGCACAGATACCTTGCCTCTCTCCCTCTTGGCTCTGCACATCTATTATGCGCATTTTCATTAGGAGCATTTTGCAAGCGATCTGTTGATTCATTGTATTAGAATTGCAAACAAATGGTATCATTTTCCCTGCACGCTCTTCTTTGAGAATTCAGCATTGATTTCCCAGCATTGTCGGGCTACTTGACTGACACTTCTGGTTGATTTGAACCCTTTAAGATTTCTCACTGAAACCACTCCTGCTCATCAGTTCTTCTGCTAGGACTCAAGAGCTTGCAGGAGCTCAGGCACCTGCATTAGTTTACACAGTCCCCACATTTCCCTATTCTACATATGATTTATAATGCTTTGCCTTGAAATCATAATTTGACAGCGGAGAGTGAGGAGCAAGGGGCCAAATTCAAATCTATCCCTGATGTAATTCTGTTGACTTCAACGTTTGCTGTGTGTCGGATGGGCATGTGAATTTTTATCACATCCAAACCTTCACAGGGCCTGTTATGTGGTAGGCAGTCAACGCACTATTTAATCTTTCAGGTGTCGGAATTCTTTCTTTTTCCTGTGTGTTTTTTGTCTTTTTATTAGACAACTGTGAATTTGCCACGGCTGCTGTTATATCTGAAACCACAACAAAATACTTTCAAATGCTGTCACATTCTTTTCTCGCGTAGAGGCCCAAGTTAATGGGTCTCACACACCTTGACAAATATTCATGGATCCTGCCGTACCTGGCTTGCATAGTGAGGTTTAGGATCTTGCAGAGGAAAACAGAGGGACAGCAGCAGTAAATAATTTGCCCACGCTGTTGCATAGCAGGGTCTCTCTGATTGCAGAGATCAATGCCAACAAAACAACCCATGTAAATGCGGCGCTTCCAAAAGTCTAACTATCTTCTCATTAGAGTAGAAAATGGGATAAAAAGCCCATTCGGGATCTGTACAGCTCCCATGGAAAACAGCAGGAATCTTTGCACTGCCTTCAGTGGGATCTGCATCCTGCTGTAAAGTTCTCAGGACATTTCAGCATAATCTGCCTTAATGGAATGAGGTTTTGGCACCTTCAGTAGCTAAGTGCCTTCACACCCCTATGAACCTGGACCATAATGTCAGAGATCAGCTCTCCTTGCAAATGACCAAGTAGGGATACCGATATCAAATCCAGCTATTAATCCAAGACTTTAAAACAAAGCACCAGAGCATCAAGGCCATCTGCACGGGCAGCCAGTACAGAATCAAGGCATCTGGTGGGGAAAAGGGCTTTTGGATGCCCAGGATTCAGGATGTTAGGCAGGAAGCACAAGGAAAGATCTTTTACTGCAGGAAGCAATCTCTTAAAGACAAGTGAAATAATTTCAGACCTTAAGAACCAAATTGTGCAAAGCCCTGGGAAGCACACTGATTTGCTGCTTACTATGAGGTCCCGAAGAGGAGAAGACTGACTTATTTTCAAACCCCTCCAAATGTCCTCCCTTTGCCGACTAGATAACTGGACCTTCGTTCAGCTGGACTCAAAGTGGTCTCATGCAGAGACCTGAGGGCATCTCAGTGCAGGAACGTGAGCCCCTCTCTGCTCATCTGCCTCCCACACAGTTCTTCGAAAGCTTGGCCCAGTGTCATTACGAATGAGATCTCCTGGGTGTGTTTCTCTTCCGACTGGTTGATTGATCTTAGTGCTGTGGCAGAGAATTGCAAATATGAAGTGCTCAATGTACCAAAATGACATTTGTGTAACTTATATTGTGAATACGTACTGACATGCTGACGTTGTTGTTAATGTAAAAAAGTTAAGAGGCTATTAATTTCATTATTGCTTAATCAGCAGTGAGCAGTACTGTTCTGCTCTCCAGCCCAGCTGCTTTGCTGGTGAGGTGTCCTCCAGAGAGGAGACTGGGAATGCAGGACAGTGTTGATGATACCAAATGCTGGTGCATGGTGGGGCACAACTCCACAAAATATCCATGCACATCTGGAGCCTCTGGATCCGAGACGGAATAGCTGCCTTTATGAGCCTTAAATGGATAGGGTGTCTGGAAGATTTCAGTGGTGTCCAAGCCTTGAACTGAATCTACATGGAGAAAGGGCCTTCAGCCTTCTCTTGGTTCCTCAGATGAGCATCAGAAGTGATCTTTCTTGTTTTGTTTTTCCTGCCTTGTCTTTCTTGTCTCTTCTCATCCTTAGAAAACCCAGCTACAAATCCGAGAAACTATTTCTCAGCACCAGAATAACTCAGCCTTTCCCTATGCCCCCAAAAGTCATGTACATCCAGGCCAGAAAAGACCCTGTTTCACCCCTTCTTGGATACGATTCTCAAATTTATGAGAATGTCTGAGCCTGTGGGATTTATGAACATCAATGTCTTCATTGCTTATTTTATCAATGCTATTCTTTAACACACTCTGCCAGAGTTCATCATAGGTCAGATCCAGAATCTCTCAGACTCCAAGAAGTTAGAGCAGGAGGGGAGAAAAAGACCTGTAAAGTCATCTAGCCTGACCCTCTTTTTGTGCAAGAAGGAAGGGGTTCCCTTGGGGAGACTGGGGCGAAAGAACATAGAGAGAGAGCTCTTGTAATGGGAAAACTATTAGCCCAATGAGTTGAAAAAGTGACAGACTGATAAGAAGTAGCCTGAGCATGAGGAATAACTTCCTGACAGCAAGATCTATCGGACTGCAGGAGGGAGGCCCAGGGGAAATGTCAGGAGGACCAGCATTCAAGCCACTTGAAACTTAACAAAACGTGTTTTGAAGCAAACCTGCAATGACCAGGAGACTAAACTAACTACAATATCTTAGCAGTAAGTCTTTTCCATAGCTAATAATTCATCAGGGGATGTCAGGAGGCACAAACAATGTCCATAGAGGAATGTAGTTGACTTACCCGACTTCACCGAACAAGCATACAACTGCTACAGTTTATATGTCCCCTGGGACCTGGTGCGGCTGAATTAGGCTGATCAGAAATATTTGCAAAATGTCTAGAATGCAAATCCCTACCCAGTACTGGCCAGAAGCAGCAGCAATGCAAGGTTCACCACTACACAAGTTCTTCCAGGTAGAAATGTCGCAGCAGTTAAGGCTGTAGGACTTCTCATCTCCAGGTGACCGCAGGAAGGCAGTGATTATTATCTCGTGGGCATTTAAAATTAAGCACCAGTCTTTATCACTAGAAAGGCATGCAGTAAAGCCTCTGCCTGGCCCCTTCCCACAACTTTCATCTAGGATATCGAGTGACAACACAGCCAATTAGCTGTTCATCACCACAACTATCACCTGGGAGTTGACCCATCAAGTACAATGTACTCATCAGTAGCCTCATGCAGGTCATGATGGTTTCAAGGATGAACCAGAGATGGTTGGGAGTATGTTACCCAATTCCCAGGGCTGCCCTCCTACTGCAGAAATAACTGGGTTAGGAGATGCTGGGACATCAGACTCAGAAAGGTTGAGTGCCTATAGCCTCGGAGATTAAAGAAGTGAGGGTTACTTGTGTATGCCATAGCCCCTGAATCAAGACTCGCATTCATTCACTGGTTCTGCCTCTGACTCACTGTCCAACCTTGAGAAAGTCATTTAATCTCTCTGTGTCTCAGGATCTGTATAAAAATGATTATTATAGCTGATGTTTTATGGGAAAAGACCACTACCGTATAAAACATCATTCTAAAGTGCCCTTTTCAAATCCTTCATTAGCAAAAATATTCTACAGGGGGGCAGAATTTCAGAATCTTGTAACGCCTTTCCAAGCATCTCGGTGTGTTTGACTAACTCTCAATACAGGCCATGCTACATTTAGATGAGAATTTGAGGCTACGAATTGTCCATAAAATCTGCTAACTTATTCCAGTGACAGCTTCAAGTTCTGAAGATGAATTGTATCTAATTAGTTATTTTGTCATTTGCAAAGATAGCTGGATAATAAATCACTATTTCCAGCTAGAAAACTTTGACTTAGCGTCTCCCCTCCTTCTTAATCTACTTCTGAGCCATTCATTAGGTTTTCATCCAGAAATCCTTTTTCAAACAATTGTCAAGCAACCAACATTTTTCAGGTTAAAATGGAGCTGGAGATTGGACAGTTATTTTCTTATTTAAGGAAAAAAAATCCCTGATTACTGTCAGCCTAAAAAAATATATATATATATATATTCAGCTTAAAGCTTATCTTCTGTAAAATAAACATTGCTGTAATTTTTCACCCTGTTCCAAGCCCTCCAGTCAGAGAGCAAAAGCAGGGTTTTGTTGACAGCACTATTTGCAAGAACAGCTTTCCTGTCTCTGTTTCAGGTCATGATCTCTGGGGAAGAGGGCAAGAAAAAGGAAGAGTTTCTGAACCTTCTTCATACTAGCGTCCTTCCTCAGGTGGCCATTCATGGTCCCTCCAAGAGGAATAATTTTTAGCATCCCACTACAGAGCGCAGAAGAAAATGAAGGAAGAGATTGATCTGTTGAGAGGGCTCCACTCTGCCCTAACATACTATTTTTTTCCTCTCTCATGGCACAAATTATTAAGCAGATCTTTAGCTGCCACTCATTCCAGCTGCAGAGACAAAAGTCTCTTCTGCGCGAAGCCACCACAGCTCAATCAGTGTCATGCCACCGCCCGTCACTCGTGTATTACCCACTTCATTCATATTAAAGACCTACTCAGATCTGAGACTGTTCAACACCTTGGCATCATACATTTCTCACCCAGAAACAACAAAAGAAAGAGGGTTGTGCTTCATTTGGTTGTTTTGGGAGCTGCAGATGACAGCAGTGGTGGTTTCTGGTGTTTAGTGGATAAGAGATTTGCTGCTGTTACAGGACAAAAAAGAATGTGGGAGGGGTTTTTTTGCATGAGTTATACCTCCAGTTATTTAAAACCAAAATAGCGATGTAACAACTTTCTGATCACAGCTTGCATTTCCTTCACTGAGTTACTAGAGGGATCTCCTCTCCTGAGGCACTGGAGGGTTTCTGAAACTCTGCCCTTGTCTCCAAGCAAGCGCCTGTGTAGGACAGCCAACACCCAGGCTTGGATGAAGGGCCATCCCTGTGCCCTGCACTGCAGAGAAGGTCAAGGAGACCAGCCTTATTAGAACTCCAACTTCGGCAGGATTAAGGAAAGTCACTGCAGTGCTGAATGCAAGGATACTTGCATTGAGCTCCATCATCCGATGGCAAGAGGATATTCCACCTTCAACCCAACATCTGCCTAATAAGACCAGAAGGGAAGTCAGAGGGAGCACAGAGGAATCCAGCATTAGCGCCCAGAGAGTGAGTCCTGATGGACTGATAGGGAGGGAAAGTCACAGCCAGGGTCATCCTCAGTGATTACACGAGGTCCCCAGGCACCCAGTGGGGAGGGAAACCCGACATCCAGGGCAGGTGCATTTCCAAACTGTTGCGCTCTATGCTCAGCTCTGTTTCCCTTTGCTGGTCCTGAGTTTAACCATGATAAAATATTTCAGGTGGCAGAGTCCCAGGGCAACAAATCAAGATAGAAGCACCCGGCCAAAGTCTTCAGACACTCTTCCTCAGGCTGATTAATTGCTGGATGCAAGGTTATCTTTAGGAGAAGGCCTATAGCTTTTCTCATTGCTCTCTATGCAATAGCCCCCTCAACATCGGGGACTTAGAAATGTACATGTGTACCACCACCACTGTGCAGTCACTTTTTTCAAGGAGACTGGTACTCTCAAACAGGCAGAGACAATAAGATCGCAGCAAGCCTACCCTGTTTTTCAAGTTCAAAATGAGCTCTGGATTCATTCATATGCACTTAAAGCCTGGCATCTTTAACATGCCTGAAGGTTTTACCATCTTCTGAGATTTCCACTTGAATTACAGCAGCAGTGGGAAAAGACTGAATGAGTCACAATCTGGAGCTCTGCCCTCCTCTCATCCCGTTGAATCACACACAGATAACCTGACGAGAGGTTGTGCATCAGAGAGCACAAGGCAGTTGTGATTTGAAACATGTCTGACGTCCAGTACCAACAACTCAACATTCAAAGCAGTGGGAGGAAAATTCAGATACATCTCAGGCACAGGTCTAGCCCTGTTTTCTGCTCTCTGGTACTGAAAGAGTTCATCAGTTGTTATGCCATGCTTGTAAGATAACAGAAGGACACTACAGTCCAACCATTCCCAGGGAGGGGAGCTGTCAATGGGTCCTCTACACGAAGGGCAGGAACATGGGGTAATGGAGGAACACATGCAGTCTTGGATGGTCCTGGATCCCATAGAAACATTCCATGAACTGTCTCACTCCTAGCCCATGGACTCCCTCACTCATCCTCCACAGCTTCAGCTATGAGGACATTAACTGTTGAAAAGAAATACTCCAATATCAAGCTGAAGGTCTGGAAGGTACATACAGTTTCATGTTTCAAGGCATAAGCCAACCCTACATAGACGGGTCCAACCCTATGCAGATAGGTCAAGGGGAAATATTCCTACAGGTTGAAATATCTCGTAACTCCTTTCTGACAGCTTTTCTGCACCTCTTTCTGCAACAAAGGCCAGAAAAACACCAGATGAGATGGACTTCAGATACACTCTGATTCTTTATTTGGTCAGCAATGATTTCCACCCTGTGAAGCACTCAGGTGTCATCTTTATAATGGGAATTTTGGTCAGGGGGATGGAGAGTGGAGACAAAGCAAGAAGCTGACACTTCTACATGCACCACATTCTAATTGGGGTCAAGGGATGCAACAGTTGGAGAGCAGCAAGTTATTTTCTGCATCACTGGCCTGTCAAAATATGATTCTACTCAGATATAAGGAAGGAAAAGGACAGAGCCCAGGAATAGCTCCCTGTCAAGTCAGTTCAAGGAAATGTGGAATGCCAGCAGTTGCCACCACGAGCTGGGCTCAGCAAGGTGCTTCATACCCTTTATCCTGGAGATGGCATGGAGCTAGGAAGGTTAATGGAGAACCTCAACCAGCCACAAAAGAAAGGGGAAGGGCATTTAAGGCAAAATCATCCAGAAATAATTTTCACAGGTAGCTTTGCCCATGAGGTAATATGATCTGTCTGCTGATGTTTGGTAGACTTTGACATACCAAGTACATTTACCGGGCCCCTGAGGGCAGCAGGGGTGAAGGCTCACCATTGTACTGCCAGGCAAGTTTCCCAAGACCCAGAAAATTCAACCTCACCCAAGTACAAAAACAGAGCAGTTCCCTCCCCACCCAACTCAACCTGAGAGAAAGTCTGTGAGCCAGAATCCTCTCTATGTGTCTGGAAAGCTAAAGATCCATGTTCCAGCTGGTCAAATGGTATGAGCCCAAACCCTAATGTGGAAAAACCTCTTCCTGATGATGGGAACAGATAGGACTGCTATAGACTCAGTGTGGACATAGATGAAGAAGAGAGAGAAGAGCTCTTCCTCTGATGATCACTGTGTTTCTCTGATTTGGATGGAGAGTATGATCACATCCCTTCCTTCACTTGCTCTGTCTCTTAAGCATGCCCATTCCAACTAAACAAACTGAGCAATTAGGGATATCTTCACCCAGTAAGAGTGGGACCCCTGCCCAAAGCTGTGGCCAGCACAGCAGTGCTGTCTAACTCAAGGCAAATTACCCCACCAAGGAGCTTCCCTATGAGAACTGAGGGACTGAAGGGCAGGAAGCAAACGGGGACAGGGGCAGAAACCTAAAATCCATAGGAGACAGAATATGGTCCCATAGGACCAAGAAAAAACATTCCTTTGGTCACATAACTAGCTGGAAGGACAAAGAAAATTTGGGGCTATCACTCAAGTGTATACGCAAAACCGCCTGAACTGGTGCTTCCAGAGATGGATATGCCTGTGCATACCCATGAAGGACCCCTGCACTGCTTCCCTAACAATGTGATTTAGCTTTGATCCAGAAACATCCCATCTTGTGCTAAAAGCACAGCTCAGTGTTTGGTCAGGCTCTTCTGCTGACATTGCCACTAAACAAGCACCCTAATCTGATTGCCCTCCCCACCCCAGGAGATGCTCAGGTCCCCACCATGGGCCAGGAGACACCACGAGCACAGTACCCTACAGCTAGAAACGAAATCCATCCCTAGCACAGCACACACAGAGATGTTCCCTGTGTACAGCTCTTTATAAGCCTCCCTTCCTCATAAATGAATGATGAGGCCCCTTTAATTGAATTAATTCTAAATGCTGATCTTGGGATGAATTATCAATGTAAAACAGCAGTGCAAGCACAGGGCACTCGCACAGCGCTGCCAGCGACAGCGGCTCGCTTGCTGCTCACAAATGTTTTCAAACAATGATACGTGAAGGGAGGGAGGCAAGGGCCAGGACCCAAGGGCTTCCCTGATGGGATCCTCAGGAGCTCCTGCTATGCTGCCTCTCACCTGCTCGAAGCTCCCAGCCCCATCCAGGACAGGTCTGGGAGGTTCTTTGGATGCAAAAAATCTCTTCAGACTGTGTGTTAGGGTATCGCTTGTATAAAGTTGAAATAAGACCAGCTGTATGCAAGTCAGAAAGATGCTGCTGTTGTCCAAAGAGATATCCAATCACCCCAACCCATCCCATCATCCCAGCCAGGTGATGAGATAATGAAAGACCAAGCGTGGCCAAGAGTTTGATCACAGAGGTGTGGGGCAGGACAAGTTCAGAGCTTCTCCAGCTCAATCCTATATCCGATCTGCAAAAACATACTCTCAAAACACCAGCAGCTGAAAACAGTGTTCAAGCAGCCAGTTCAACCAGCAGCCCCTGAAACACTAAGTCAAGGCTCCTCTGGTCCCATCAACCTGTCTTGAGGCAAAGGATCTTCCCTGTCTCACACCAACACGCCAACTCAGAGGGGTCGGAGTGGGATCACGTCGCAGGAGCGCAGAAAGCCAAGGAACAAGCAAAGCTGTTCCCACGTCTGCTGTTCCCAGCGGGTAGGTACGAGAAGCCCAGCCATGCAGGAGGAGAGCTGGAGACAGAAATGTGTCAGGCCATGCTTTATTTCCTCAGGAGCCGGCACAGTTGGTGGGGAGGAGTTTGAAGGGAAAAAAAAACCGAAAAAACACCGTAGTGGAGATAACTGAGATGTGAGCAGTGGTGCAGAAAGCACGATGGAAGCAGGTGAGAAAGAAAGATCCATACCCCTCCTCCCACAAACACTCTCCCAAGAAAAGATGCTTTACTCCTCCACCACAACCTGCAAAAACCACCTCCTCTACCCATACAGGCTGTTCGCTCCGACACCAATTTCAACAGGACCGGGATTTTACCCGTTCAGTTAAAACAAACACAACCCCTACACGCAGCCCAGACACTCATCCAAAATAAACTGCTCTGTCGTGAAGGTATTGGCACCTCAGCAGCTAAATCCCTCGCTTTGAGACGGGCTCTCCGTCCCACAGATTCAGGCTATCCCACCTGTTGGCTTGGGATTACCTTCCCTTTCTGGTTAATCCTTGGCACAGCCATCAGCTCCTCCACGGGCTCATCCCCCTCCCCACGCACAAGCTCCAGCCCTGGCAGTATTTGCCAAAGGCTTTTCCTGAACTTCCTCACACCGAGCAGCCGCTCAGCTCCGGCTCTCCACAGCCTATCAAATTGTCTTCAAACAATAAATAAAACTGAAGAAACTGTCTCATTTGAAGTTTTAGGGCCGGATTTTGGTCCAAGGCTTGTCTCCTGTCTCCAAAAGCGATCAGAGCTGGGGGTTTATGGCACAAGGAGCAGGGTAAGCACAGATTGATTTTTCCTCCAATGCATCCCAGGTCCAGGCAATAAGCTCGGGAAAATCTCAGCAGACACATAACACCCAAACACAATAGCAATGAGGATGGGAATAGACGATACAGCCTTACAAATCAAAGCTAAAGACACCGGCAGAGTTGGTCATGGTGGTACCAGTGAATAATGGTGGGTCATGCCTTATAAAAAGGGTCCTGTAGTTATACTGCACTCACTCGGAATTTAACCCCACATCAAATACACTTGGACACAACTACTGTGTTCTGATCTTTCATTAAACAACTGCCATTAATTAATATAATCAAAACATTAGTGACAAGACTATTTTCCCAGTCGTTGCACCCTTACTGTGCTCAATACCACTGCTACTGGAGAGTGGATTTATTTACTACATCCAGTTTACGACGTGTTTATTCACATCTGTGCCATGACCTTTCTGGTTGGAAAATTAGCAGTTATTAGAGGTAGCTAAAATAAAATAAGATAAAATAAAATAAAATTGCCACAGCATAATTGAACTCTAATTATTATTGAAATGTGACCTAAAAGAGATTCCATCTGTGTCATATCCTTTCTTTAAATACACAGATATGTATACTATTTAAAATAAATACAGACAGATCTCTTCCTCTGTAGGTGTAATTATACAGCTACATCATTAATACACAGCCACGCTGTATGTATATGCCACAATGCAGATACAGTAGGCGGTATATGCATGAGAAGAAAGTTATAAACTATATTTAAAACATGATTACTCAGAGTATTTGACACCTCAAGTATCAAGAGAGATATTTGCACTGAAATCATATTCTGTTTTCTAATCGCTCAAACGCAAGTTTCCTATGAGCTTCCCCTCCTCGACAGCAGGGTCCCAGCAACGGACTCAGCTATCTAAAAAGTCCAAGAAACATTTCCTGCTTGTCAATTAATAGCAAAGCAGAACTGGCTGCGCTCAAAATAATAAACAAAACGAGTGCAAATTCCTCTGAGCAGCGGCTGGGTGCTAAACTGCTGAATCAGCTCCTCTGTAACGCCGAGCGAAATGTAAAGCAGCCGTCAGAAAAGCACTTAAAAAACAAAACAAAACCGAACAAAAAACCCCTAACCCTCGCCTTCGGAGCGAAATCAGAGGAGGCAGCAACAGGAGCACGTATCATAACGTCTCTGCTAACAAATCCCTTCATCAAATTTGTCTGGTTTGTGGATGTGTGTGAGGTGAGCATATGTCTCTATCAAATATTTCTGGTGGAGGCACTGGTAGGCGAGACACGCTTAATGCCCGCTTTTCGCTGCTCTTTATGAAGCGGCCAGAGGAGAGGCAATTTTTAAGTGCCGTTAGCGGCGTGCTGCTCTGTGAGCGCTGGTGGCCACACGTCACTCCAAGGCTGGAGTCACTTCCCACTGCAGAAAATATCTGGGCTCTGGGGCTGTTATTTGCAGCCCCCTCTGAGGTTGCATTACTGTTAAACAGGCAGCTGCAGCCCCCAGACACCTTGCAAAAAAGCAGCCTTCGGTGACGCTGGCCTCACCAGCTTTGTGCAGACAGATGAAACACGGTCTGCTCGCTCGTTTGGGAAGACCTGCTCTCCCCACACAGAGTAGAAAAGTCCCTTTGGCCCAACTTCTAGGATGGCGCCTCCGTGCTCCAGCGAGGACGCAACGTGCTGGAGGAGGCACGTTTCTGGGTCCACCTTAGGCTGGTGTTGCTCAGCCGGGGTCTTGCTGGAATAACCCTGGCCTCAGTTTAGCAGCCAGCTCAGCCCCAGTTGTTCCCATCCACCAGCTACAGCTCTGTGGGACCACCAGCCTGCCCAGCCCACCGGCAGTGACAAACCCCTGGGCTGGGCAAGCAGAAGCAGCGAATGAAGGCGAGGATGGAGCTTGCAATGTTTGCAAACAGAAGCACAAAACGTGATGCCAGCAGTGGCAGGGGCTTGGATTTGACCCAAGACATCCCTTCCAGCCCCACACCTCTTTGCAGCATGGCAGAGCTCTGCCCTCTGGCCCTGATGTACCAGTGTGGGGCCAGAAAAGGCATTCTGGTGCAGAGCAGGACACATTTCGGAGAGGACAGTGATGTACTTTCTTCCCTGACCTGCTTTGGTTTGAAATGAAGCCAAGGACGAAATCAGGAGCTAATCCAGCAGCTCTGGAAATGAAGCAGATAGAGAGTTTTGTTTTTCATTACAAAACCCCAACTGTGCAGAAATAACTGCAGAGAGGTGACTGACAATGACACTCTGGGGAAAGCATGAATGAAATCATGGTGACAAGTGACTCTAAAAGCCATACAGGAAGAGTGGGGTAGGGGGAGTCCTGAGAAGTGATAAACTGCAAAAAGGATGAGAAGGATCCCACTGACACACCAGAGGCCGAGAGCAGAGAAGCGCGTGGCTGTCCATCAGCACAGAAAGAGCCCCGAGATCGAGGAGACTTGGTCAAAAACCACAAGCACGTGTGTACAAGGATAGCAGAGATGTTCGCAGAAAGAGAAAGGTGGCTCCTTTGTTTGAGCAATTTTTTTGTGAAGGTGGTTTTAGGAAGAGCATGGGGGGAAATTTCACCTCAACCTTGCAGATTCTGCATCTCCTGGGAAAACCACTACTCTTAAGAAACAGAAATAGTCACAGGGCCATGCATGTCGGGTTGTTCAGGCAGTGAGATGAGCTGATCAGACTGTCCACCCTGACCTTTAAAGATGTCGGTCTTGTAGTGGGAGAACAGGAGGAGCCTTGGGCAACGGGATGCTGTGATGGCAGAAGTGTTGAGGTGACACAAAACTGTGTCACGAACTCTCCAGGTTGAGGATGTTGTGTTTGAAGCAACAGATCTCTTAGACATTGGACTGCCAGGATGGCCCACCAAAATGATCATAGGTGATGTAGGAGAGATTTGCAAGCCACTCATCCGAAGCCTGCCATGACTATAGAAACACAGGACTGGTGAAGACCCGTGAGGATCAGCACCCACGTGAAAGGTCCAATTTCCAACCAATATGGCACGTAAAGAGGGTATAAAACACTACTAGAGAGGCACACGAATGGCTGTTTGAGCACCAAGCCTGCTTTCTCTGCCTGTGTATGCTCTGAGCACCGAGTACAGCTTTCCTCCTAACTTATTCATGATGTTCTGGCAGTCTCGCCAAGTTCACCCCAACTCAGCTCATGCAAAAAACACAAGCTTGGAGCGTTACAAAGGGCATTTCACCGGCGCGGTGGAGGGAGGAAGGAGTTCACAGGGGTAACAGTGATCTTCCAGAGAGCGATACAGCTCCAGGAGCTGCAAGGGGCAGAGAGGGAAGGTTATGAACTCAGGCCAGCTTGTAGCTGCCTCTTCTGGGAAGTCAGGGCCTCCCACCGGGATGCAGAGTCAGCTTCAAGCAGAAGGGTTTGAAGCAGAGCCACTGCGGGGAGCTGTTTCCAATTGATACTCAATAAGCGCAGAAAGGGATCCTGTAATCAAGCTGCAGCCCTTCTACCTCCCTTAGCCCCACACCTCCCTCCTCACATGCACACTCAGGCTGCAAAGAAACAAATGTGCTCTCAGCAGCCTCCCTTGCAAAAAAAGTTCATATATTTTTCCATACTAACCTGGCCGCTGGCCTCTGGTTGTCGCCAGCGGTGCTAATGCACATGATCGGAGTTTGCATCCTCCAGATAAGCAGATATTCATGCGACAGGGAGGAGTGTGGTCACCTTCACCATTCTCACTGCTCCAGGATACAGTGGAGCTGGTGATCAGACTGGAAAGGAAAGAGTCACGGAGACTCACGTGTTGGGGCTTTGCTAATTTCCTACTTTTTATCCTGTCGACAACCCTGGGAGACGTCCTCTCATGTCAGCACTGTGAGGAGGAGATATAACAAATGTGATAATGCCAGATGCTGCTGATAAGGGGTGGAAAAGAAGCAGGTAGGACTGCTTACTCCCCCCCAGGGAGAATAAGTGAGATAAAATTGCAGGCTCAGAGCAGCCTGCTACCATCACCATGAGGACCCTGTCTCCATTTAGCTGAGATCCTCTCCTCCTATCATTCGGGGACACTTAACACTTATTTGAAGCACCACGAAAAGATCTGCTGGATGTTCAAGAGGGCAACACGGCGCCCACCCCAAAGAGGCCCTGCTCCTGTCCAGACACAATGCGTATTTTTAGTATTATTAACAATAAATGTTTTCGGCTTAAGGCAGACACAAAAGGAGTAGAGGTACAAATTTGCCTTGGAGAGTATTGCCTTTAGTCCTTACAGAGAGCATCCTACAGGATATATTTCAGGTTCCTGCTGCATTTCATTCCCTGCAGGCTCTGCCCTGAGGGGAAGGCGAGGACAAGGACAGTGTCCCACGGGCAGGGGCGGCAATGGCTTAGGGTCACCACCCCACCCCAGTCTGTAATCCAGCCCTGCTGCACCCTCGGATGCAGCAAAGGGGAACCGGGAAGGGAGCAGGTGATGGTAACCCAACACTGGCTCCAGTTGCCCGGCTGCAGGCAGGCGACCGGCAGGCTGTTATAAATAACATAACCACCGGCTCTCACGTAAAGCCGACGGAACAAACACATACATTGGTCTGGAAGCAGGGGATGGATGCATGGACTGAGACGTGGTTCAGGGCACATCAAGTGCAAGCCAAACCCAAATCTCGTGAAACTCATTCTAGCTCTTGGCCAGGCTGCTGGGAATTATAATCCTTGAATCTTATTTATTTTTGCAGGGAATGTGCCATGATCTTAACCTGGCTCTACAAATTATTTAACTCCTTTGCGCCTCCAGCCAGGAGAATGGACGCGTTGTTTCCTGGCTTTGGCGAAAAGTTGAGTGATCCAACGAGGAGAGCACCCTCGAAACGCAGAGGACGCGCACACTCACAGCCACCTGTCCACGATAGTGCTCGGCAAGGTTGGCAAACACTGACCCACCTAAAAATCAGAGAAGGAAGGGTGTGAATTTTGCAGCTTCAAACTTCTCATCTGCCTTCCGCCTGCTCACCGAGCTCTGCCGGGACTACCCCTAACATGCCAGCAAGGTTCAGCACGGCTGCCATCTAAAATAAGTCTCCTCACACAATTTAAAAATACCCCATACTCATGCCAACAATAACTTTCTACCACACCACAATAACTCTGTATTTATAGCTATGATTTCTTCATGCCACACACCCATTTAGTGCCCCCAGCAGCAGATCCAAGAATGCCCATCCCCATAAAAAGTGAATTTGTTATTTTAACAAGCTGTGCTGAAAGCCATTTCAGCTCAGGAGTGAGTTTCAGCCACACAACCACAGATCCACGTCAGCACGGGCGACGCAGGATTTCTTCCCCCGCTCCTCGCTAGAGATGACAGGGCAAAGTCTCCCGAGGGTTAACACAAAGCTACAACCACTTCCATTTGAGCCGTAATTGAAAATCAATAGGATCAGTAGTTTGAATGCTCATGTGCTTGAAGCAGAGGTCTAGGAGTCAGAAGCAGGAGTGATTTCTTCTCCTGGCCCTGATCTGAAACAGAGATTTTTTTGAATTCTCCAGGCTTGTGATCCAGCACCGGTAAAGCTGAGAGAATCCACTGTTGGGTTGTAATTCGCTAGAGCTTAAAAACTGCTGAGGCACACGGGTGCATGGGACACACTTACGGAGAGAGAGTTGCTATTAAATATATTGAAGTGAGAGGCAGCGAGGGGTGCCAAGTCTTCCTTTTTAAATTTTTTTTTTTAAGGAACATCAGAGAAAACTCTGCATCTGCGATCCTTGCTCCACTTGACTAATACCAAGAAGCAGCAATGCCGGACATCCAAACTGAGATCAGCATCCAAGCGTGCAAGGTGCTGTGCAAGACGTGGCTCAAGCAGCCAGCAAAGACTTTATCATTCCTGTGAGGTTGAGGCTGGCTCTCAAGGAGATGCTGCTGACATGTTGGGTGGAAGAGGCTGTCCATGCTCCCCTCTCCAACATGTATCCCAACCTCTCCAGCTCCACTGACAAACAGGGGGCTGCTTACCCAGCAACAAGCAAATTACAACCTCTTAGCTTGCTCCTTTCACCCTTTTTCTGCTCACTAACTTGTCACTGCCTGATCTTGAATGTCCAAAGAGGGAGGGGCAACATTGACGGCTGCCAGAGGCATATCCCACGGCGCTCAGAGCATCGGGAACATCCATCAGGAGGGACCCCACCTCTGTTCTCAAAAAAATGGACCTTGTTATATTACACAGCCTCTGCCCTGTGCCGCCTGGGCCCCCAGGAACGGCACTTTCTCATTATGGTATTGCGGGCCGGGTCTGGAAAGGAGAGAGTCATTTCACTAAGAGGGTGAAAGACCGTAGTGAAGGTGAAGGGGGAGGAAAGCGGAATTACTGATTTATCCTAAAACAGGATTCACGACAAGAAGAAAGGATAAATGTACCACCAGTTGCATCTCCTATCTCCCTTTTCAGCTGCAGGGAATGGCTCCAAGCACTGCTCCGCAATCACCCATCAACGAGAAGGGGGTTTTAACCAAACCAGCGCCCCACTGTGAGCACAGTTACACCGGATTAGGAGGACTTACTGCAGTATGACACGTTTGTCCCTCTGCTATGGGAACTGTCATACTGGTAAAAGCACTTTAATTACACTAGCGAACAGCAGGGAGAACATCTCATTTCTTTATTACAGCCTAAGCAGCACAACTCCTATAGCAGTCAAGGTTCGTGCCATGCTGCTGGCTCACATCTGCCCTTCAGTTCCAGCTGCTGAGCAGCTCCGAAGCAGCTGCCCAGTTCCTACCGGATCCAAACCTCCGCAAATTTGGAGAGGTAACACAAACCTTGTGTTCCCAGGCACAGGCAGCCTCAGCGGAAACCTTCATTTTGCCCAGCCCTGTTCACAGCATGGCTTGGAGGTGTCATTAAGAACCCAATCAATGTGACGTCATGGGTGTAATTGAATTATATGTATGCTCAGCAGACCCTTTCCACTTGGTATCCCCATTGGCTAATGTTGAATTATGATGGATCATACACAGGGATATATGAAACATGCATGAATAACCCAAGCATGCATTTTTAATGATGCAATCCTGATAACTTCCCCCTCCTAACGAAATCAAAATGAATTAAACACAAGTAGCTGTCAGTGGCATAAAAAAACCCAGAAAAAAACCTCATTATTTAAATGGCAACATGAAATGTTCACCCGAATTGCAGTGTGACTAGGACCGTTTGTTGTAATGATACCAATTAACATATCTATCCATTTAAAGTTTCCAGTGTAAAAAGAAAGAGCAGCTTGGGTGATATTAATGGTAGGGAAGAAAGGTGACAATAATGGATGGCAGGGAGTGAATAGGACTGAACTGAATGGGGTAATTCAGGCGAATTATCTGACAATGGCTGGACAATCCCCTAGAAGAGCATGTCCTCGGATGTAGGATAGAGCTTGCCTGCTGGCGACATTCAATAAAATAAAATAAAATAAGGGCAAAACCTGCAAACCCAACAGTCAGAAATGATCCAAGTCAGGCAGACGCCAGGGCTCTTCCTTGAGACGCTACAATGGCCAAATTAACCTGAACGTCCCAGATGAATGGTTTAGCTACAGTGGCTTTTCTTTGGGGTAGAGGGGATGAGGAGATATCTTGAGGTCCCTTCCATACCTGCATTATCTGATTTAACTGATTGTGAGCAAAAAAGAGAGAATCCTTTGCAGGCATGGCCTTGCATCTTGCATTTGCACTCTACTTCACTACTGAGCTCTTACAGATAGAATGCAGGAGTTGGACGAGTAAGCAACGTGGGCTCACATCTGTGTGTCCCCGTCTGTCTGAGCCATCTAAATACTCTTCTTTTGCCTTCTACCCTGTCAATATATCAGTATCAATTACCTAACACACCCATGTAAGCACTGTGTCCAGGGTTATAGCTTTAACTACCTGGGCTAACACCATTCTGATTTCTAAATCCCAAGAAAAACGGGCAGCAGCTCTGTTAAAAAAAAAAAAAAAAAAAAAAAAAAAAAAAAAAAAAAAA
>RSEF01000001.1:2890319-2944322 GCA_003993805.1 Himantopus leucocephalus | reverse complement strand
AAAAGAAAAAAAAAAGAAAAAAGCCTCCAATTTTAAAAAGTAAGTCCTTGGGGACTTCTAAAGAATTCAAGTCATAAAGAAGAAAAAATTTGTTCTTACTCTGCAGATCATGAGTTTCTGCTATGTTCAGTGAAAATCAGACATTTTTGTCTCGTTGCAGATTTAGTATAAAGCACAATGTCACAGACCTTGTTCCTAATTGCAGACAGGCTGGACACGGTGGCAAAGGATAGAACCACTAGAGATACCAGTATATGTCTCATAACAAGCTCATTAGCTCTAACATCAGACCCCATGTTCCTCCAAAACTGTCCCAGGGCCCCTCTCAGGATTTATGCCGAGCATGCTTAAGCAGCAAGTCTCTTGGAAGACCTATAGAGAGGAAGTCATAACACACGAGCGAAGGGTCACCCTTTGCAATTAATAGCAAGCAAGTTAAATAAATAAGTGAGAGATTGTTCACCTTCTCCGAGCGGGTGGCTAGCATGTCTCACTTGTCATTCTGTGAGACTTTGGCATGTCAAGCACTATCAGCAGATTTTGAGGACGGTGGTATCTGTGTATAACCATACATGGGGCAAAACCAAAATTCAGGGTGGAAACAGAGTCAGAGAAAAACCATTCTTTCCCAAGTGTAGCAGAATAACTCATTAAGGGAATAATCTTGCTGTCGTCTTAGGGACCTTGAGTCTCACCCCTGTCCTGTGCCACAACTCATGTAGCTTGTGCAAGTTCAGACTTTCTGCTGCGATGTCTCACATGGAGTCACATACCCCTGGCAGCATGTCTGCACTGGCAGGGCATTTCATGCCCCTCCTCTTAAGCATTTGAGTTATTTGTATAGAAAATAGATGGGTAGCTATCTCCAGGGAGTGGTATAAGTGATGCTTTGAACTCCACATACACAAGGACATCCTGGCTAGGAGGTGATCTGGACCACTTTCTTAAAATTAAATATCTACCTCTTTTCCAGGTAAATCCACTTTAGGTAGCCAGGTACGTAGCCTGAATAGTTCTGCTCTCTCTGCAACTCGTGGGCAGTACCACTTCCATACCTGTCAGCAGAGCTGGGAGGATAAATACATTATTGATTTCATCTACTGGAGTGCCAAATCCTACAGCTGGAGAATCTCTGAGTGGCACATTAAGTAACATCCACAACACCCAGCAGAGATGACCGTAGGCTTGTCTGGAGCACCAAGACTTCACTTCCCTTTAATAAACAGCCAAGATTTTTTAAGGAAGTAGTATCAGGAGAGGAGGACTGGAGGAAGACACCTGAAAGGGCTTGATTTCTAAGGATGCACTCATGCTAAAACGTCAGCATTTCTGATGCAGTAAAAGCTCAGTGTCCAAAGTCACATCTCGGTTTTCATGATCATGGCTTTTCACAAGAGACAGTAGGTTTGTGAGAGAGTGGAACCGCTCTCCTTTGAAGGGCTCATTGGTGACCAGAGCTGTGAACTGTTTTTTGCAGACAATTCCCCACCATGTTCATGCCTGTGTCCCTTAGAAGAACATTACAGGCTTACGATGGAAGATTTCAAATTAAGTGAGATGGTTTTTTTTTTTCCTTTCCCTTTTTGCTTTGCACCAACTTCTCTGTCGTATGTAAATGTTAAATCATGGCATAATTCAGAGATGGGTTTGTTTATCTTAAAGAGAGTCAATTCATCTTTCTTGAAGAAAAACCAAAAAAAGAGGAAAAAAAAAGATGCTTCAGCTTTGTTAAATTTCAAAAATAAAATCACTTTATAAAAGCTGCTCAAAGATGGCACATCACTGGGAGATATTTAAAATGCAGGCAGTGGGTTTTTAACTGTTCCCAAGAAACACTCCTGTCGAACAGAATGAGGGCCATGAGGTTAAAACACAGCCATCATAACCTTTATTGCTTCATTTTTGTGAAGCCATTAACCACAGGAGGACCACAGATGTGCCACAGCTCCAGCAGCTGGAGTGAAATTCAATACCCACATCAGAACCTAATTTATGATCAACCTGTTGGGAGGGGGCAGGGAGGCCAAAGTACGGCATTCCCGCGTACCGCACGGCGAGGAAGTCAGAGATGCACGAGGGTCTAAGAAAAGTCGCGTGTTGAAAGAGCTCAACCACAGCCCTTGCACAGACGCAACAAGCATGTGTCATGTGGAAGGAGCCAACACTCGCATCAGCAGTGAAGTCTTGCAAGTGGAAATTCTGCGTCTGAAAGCAGCTGAACCCCAACAACATCCAGCTTTGAACTAACGGTTCAGCTGCCCGTGAAGCCTCAAGACGAAATCAAAGTGCCACTGTGCTTGGTGCAGGACGTGTTCATTGCAAGTGACAGTCCATTCCCTGAAGAACTCACAGGCTATGTAGAGAAGAGCGTAGGAGGCATGTAGAGAGGAAAGCGTTTTGCCTGAGGTCATGCTGCAATCAGCAACGGAGCCAGGAATAGATCAAGGGTTCCTGCTCTGCCATTATGTCATGCCGAGGTTTTTTTCTGACTGCTCTTCCTGCCCTCATGTTCTCTATATCACCCCCAATCTGATCTGGCCTTTCCCATCAACCACCTGCTCCACTTCATTCAGATCCTTCTAAGGAACTCGTTCCTTTCCACACTTTCCCCTTTCGTGTCTGTCTCCTCCAGTTACTTGTGCCCTTCTGATTGCAAGTTCCTGGATATAAGGACCTCCTGCAACTGGAATCATACCCTAAGTACTTTTGAAAGTGTCTTGATTGCATCTTTGCATGCCTAAATACTTCCTCTCTTATTTAATCCATCCCATCCTACTAACCTGAGTCTCTAAATGACATGGAAGTTATGTTGGGCATTCCAAAATATGCTGTTGAAGTGTGCCCCGTCACCCAGAGCATCATGTGGCGTTGGTGCACGGTGATGTGATGCCCTGCCCATGTGCAGCAGCACAATTCACAGGGACAACATCAGAGCCAGCCCCAAGATCACTGCGACTGTCAGATGTGTGAGCCCAACGAGACACCAGCCTGTTCATCCACTCGTAACTCTCTGAATTTGCTGGCAGTGCCCCTGGTCACTGCAGATGCCATAAATTCTGCAGGCTCCCTTTCCCTTTTAAATGAACCTAAAGTTTTTTCCCTAAGCTTTTAGCAGTGTAGGGAGCATTTGTAACAACGTCAAAGAATCAATCACTTAGGGGTGTACATGTGCTGGGTCTGTTGGCAGACCCTTTTGTCTCCTAAAGCATGTGAAGCGTGGCCAGCAGGGTGAGGGAGGGGATTCTGCCCCTCTACTCCGCTCTGGTGAGACCCCACCTGGAGTACTGTGTCCAGCTCTGGGGCTCTTAGCATAAGAAGGACATGGACCTGTTGGAGTGAGTCCAGAGGAGAGCCACAAAGATGATCAGAGGGCTGGAGCCCCTCTCCTATGAGGACAGGCTGAGAGAGTTGGGGTTGTTCAGCCTGGAGAAGAGGGGGCTCTGGGGAGACCCTATAGCCCCTTCCAGTACTTAAAGGTGGCCTACAGAAAAGGTGGGGACAAACTTTTTAGCAGGGCCTGTTACGAAAGGACGAGGGGTAATGGCTTTAAACTAAAAGAGGGTAGATTTAGACCAGATATAAGGAAGAAATTTTTTACGCTGAGGGTGGTGAGGCACTGGCCCAGGTTGCCCAGAGAGGTGGGAGATGCCCCATCCCTGGAAACTTTCAAGGTCAGGTTGGACGGGGCTCTGAGCAACCTGATCTAGTTGAAGATGTCCCTACTCATTGCAGGTGGGTTTGGACTAGATGGCCTTTAAAGGTCCCTTCCAACCCAAACCATTCTATGATTTTGTGTTGCAGCCCAGTGTCCCCACTCTTACGCCATCATCCATATATTCTTTGCAACCTTTAGGTGTATGTCCCACTGCCTGGCCAGGAAAGAACATCTGAGCTTCATAGAAGAGGTTGGATAAGTCACCTGCATCACAATGAAGAAACACAAGACAGTACCAAGGACCAAAAGAAATGGCCCCATCTGAGCATGTTAATCAAATTCCAGCAGGAAAATCATGCACAAGATAACCCTGCACTGAGCTTTTCTATTATCATAATGTTGGAGCACCTCGCAAACACTAATTGTTCACAAGACAAAGCAGGGAAACACCATTACTGTCACTTAGAGACAGGGAACAGAGATATAAGGGGTGTTTACATCTGAACAAGTTGCCCTCATTTCCCTTTTTTGCTAATGGAGAGAAAGAGACACTTTTAGGACACAATTTGTCTGACCTAAAACAGGCAATTTCAGTCTCCTGCAGGACGAGATGTCTCCTAAAAGGTGTGATTTCTCTTGCTGGACTGGAAAGGGAGTTGACAGTGGACATCTCCTGTGGATGGAGATATCTACATTTAAGGAGATGAATCCCCGCCCTCCAAAAGGAGGGTCTGAAAAAGTCAGTAGCAGAGCGGGAAACTGAACTCAGGTTTCTTAGGTTTTAGTCTGATGCTCGGATCAAACCGTAGATGTACATCCAAGATGAACAAGGCCAAAGGGCCAGCAGTAACAAAACTGTGGAAGTTTAAAGGAAGGTCCTTATGGGTAAGGAATGAAGGGGATAGAAGAGGGAAACCTGAAATACCCTAAAGGGTGAGGTCAAAGGACAGTCAGGCAAAGTCGCTATTGGAAGAAGGGAACCAGATGGAAAGACAGGAGAAGAAATGGGGTCAAACACTGACCACAAGACACTGCAGATGTGAGGAAGATCCAGGAGCAACATACACTGACTATCCCAGCAAACATACACGGGGTAAACCTTGCCAAGACCCCATCCCCAGTCCAGACAGCGTTCAAGGAGGAACTCAGTCCTTTCCCAAACACCCTTTTCCCACTCCCCTCTCCTTTTACAGCAGGAGAAACAGGGAGATGGAACAGATGAGCCCAAGATCACCCAGAGAGCTGGTGGCACACAGGGAACATAACTGAGAGCCCCTAAATCCCACCACAGCACAATAGACTGAAATCCTGAAACTGAACTTTTGGGGAATCCGACTCCAATTCCAAACTTTGCAGCTCTATTAAAAAAAAAAAAAAAAAAAAAAAAGGTTTGGAAACCAGCTGACAAGGCTGATCTGTGCATCTTGGAGGAGGGAACTGCAAGGAAGCTGCCAGCACATGTTTCCATCAGGAGAGTGAAAACAAACAAATAATAGGCTAGGCTCTCCGCAAGCAATTAAAGAGTGGGTAATGAAATCACCTGCCACCGACAGAATTGACAAAACATAGAAAAGAAGTCATGTCGGAGTCTGCCAGAGCATCCCTGGCACGGACAAGGGGCCTGATGGCTGGTGTATATTTAGTGCCAGTGATATCATCTTTCCTAGCAGGGCTTGCCTTCTGCAGCGAGGAGAAGGGCAGCACTTCCATGACAATGTCAGCGTGAGCTTTAAGAGGAAAGCGCCTGAGATTTCCTTAACAGGGAAGAAAGCAGCGCGGCGGTAGCCTGGGCTACATCACACAGCAGCAGACAGGCAGGGGCTGCAGAGCATGATCGAGAAGAAAAAAACAGAGGGGAAAAAAAACCACCATAATATCCATGCTGGTACCTTAAGCAATGGCAGATGATAGTGTAATGAGTTTGTGGTTATTCAGGTCCTGTTGACCATTGCCCCATCATAACCTTGGGCTGCTCGGAGCTTTGCAGGATGGGTAGAGCTCACATCCCCCCTAGCATGTTCCCGTAACGACAAATCCATTTTAGCACAGTAGGGCATGTAACACTTTGGTGAACGGTCCTGCATCTGCACATACGTGCATTATGCCGACAACTTTTTAAAGGCAGAGCATTGGGATACTGATTGCAACAGGTCTTTTAGTCTCTTGCCCCCCACCACTGCTTCACAGCACCACCAGTCTCCTAAAAAAAAAAGCAGATTCCCCTAAAAATGAGAGACTGGCTAAAAAATCATGAATTATCAATCAAGGCTCAGCTTTAGTTTGCTGTTATAGTTACTAACATCGTCAGGGTACATTCGGGCCTTTGAGCATTTGGGTGGTACATTTGCCTGCATCTCCCCAGCCCAAGCAGCCCTCTTCCCTCAAAACAAGAATATCTCAGTCATGCAGCCCAAAGCCATATTACATCTCTAAATGAACGGATGTAATACACCAGGGTAGCCTCGCGCTACTCACCATCCTAAAATCTTTTCTTTTCCCACTATATTATGATAATTTATTTCACTAGTGGGCCTCCCAGGTGAGTTCAATTCTCCAGCTTCCAAGCAGACAAAAATGCTAACCCGGCAGAAGAAGCTTAACAAAGAGCCTAAATGCAGTAGTCTCATAAGATCTTGCGTCTCTCCATATATTGCATGCTAAGACAGACGTGCAAGGAAAACAGAGAGATACAAATTTGGAAACATTTTCTTTTTCTCCATGAATAACAAATTAGCTAAAAATTCAGAATTTAGGTGGGATTTGGGGAATTAATTTACATCATCACAAGGGGGAGAAGGGGCTTGAAAGCATCAAAAGATTTTGACTTTTCTATCTCGCAGTAGAAATACCTGTAAGAAGAGAGCTAATTAAACAAAAAAAAAAAAAANAGGGGAGGTGGGGAGGTCAGATAACCATAAGTGGTTGTTTCATAAAACTTTCAGAGCTTTGCAGGTTTGTTTGTTTTGTTTAAAAAGAGGAGGGAGAAGCAATCACTTTTGTTTTGGCACAAGTCTGTGTTTTGTTTTGGGTTTTTTTTTATGTATTCTTTTTGTAAGATCTTCTCCATTCTGTAAGAAAACAACAAAATCAGTTATTCTCATTGTAAGAGACAGACAAATACTCAAACCTAACAGGATGCCAAAGGTCCTATCACTTACCAACACAGAGATGCTGTCTGAAGGGCAGGAGAAATGCATTAGCATGCACGGCATGTCCTGATCGCTCAGGTTAGCTCTATCATCAATATGTTCCCTTAGACCCCAAGGAGGTAAATCGATTGCGTATGATATCCAAAAGAAACCCACAGAAACTTGTAAGCAGTGGGGAAAAGATCAAAGTGCCTGTAGTGTGCGAAACCACATCCACCCCAGCAGATATCACAAGTCATAAACTCCCCCCGATAACCCAGCCTTAATCAACCATATGACAAATGAGGCAAACACAGGGAGATTTGCACAGTGCCAGTCGCTATGTTTAATTAGATTTCATCAGAATGGTTCTGAAAAAATTAATATGATGAGGTCTCCGCCAGTCTCAGTGATAACCTTTTCCCTGACATCGCTGGAATTTATTGCCAGCCTCGGTTTAAAAAAAAAAAAAAAAAAGTTACAAGAAGTCAAATGGAAAGATGACTCCAGACCACAGCCATGAGCATCCCAGCAGGGTGGGATACCAGCATGGCTGGCAGTCAAAACAGCGGTTTGCATTTCCAGGATGCCATAGATACAACAGTGTGCTGGAGTCCTTTGCCAATGTACCACATCAGCTAGAAAAACCACCATCAGCAAAGCTTCCAAAACCCACCAAAGTCCCTTAGGAGTTCGTGTTTTGTTGTCTAAAGTGACCCAGCCCTGTGAATCATCAGCAGATCATGTTCAGCACGACAGAGTGCAACCAGAGCTGAAACCCACAGATGACTGGCTCCCAACTTTCCTCTCTAGACTTTGCTTCTCTTGGCACCCCCAAGGTCCCAACCCATCTCCCAGTGGAGCCTGGGAGTGCTCAACTTGTTTCCAACAAACACTTCCAGGCTCACTGCACCAAGGGGGATCCCAGCTTGGAGGCACTGGCGCATACTTGATGCAATGTTCTTCTATATCAGCAGCAACTCTTACCAGGAGTGATCTGCTATGGGATGTGGCCCATGGAAGGGATATCTCCATTAACACAGTCCTGCTGTCTCTAGTCAAGTACGGATGCCAACCCAGCTAGCACTTCTATTTCCTTTGGGGGTCTTGCATTGGAATACCACTGTACTCAACTCCTTTTAAATTTAGGAGATGAATAATCGTCCTTGGGATCATAGTTGGTAGAACACTGGCCAGTAAGAGGAAAGCCAAGCAATGACAGAGTCAAGTTCATGAAAAAAGCATCACTGACATTAACTTAGATTTCACACTATCAGGTTATAGTCAAATCTACGGGGTTAGCTGCTGCTATCACAGCTAGCAAGATGTTTTCGGGTCACCCTTTGTCACAGCATTGCAGGGGGACTTTGCTGGAGCTACAGCTTTGATTAATCATCCTGGTCTAGCCTCCAGTCCGTATTTCTACCCCTCACTCAGCAATAATAGCTTTTCTAATTTCAGAGAGGGCCAAGGACCTGCAGCTCTTCTGTATGGTTTCCTCTAGGAGAGGTGAAAGGCTACTGGCAGGGTTTTGGAGAAAAGAAAACCCAACAAGTGTCAGACCAAGCAGGAACAGATCCTTGAATCCTGTGTAGCAACACACGTCTTCACTCCCGCAGACACCATATGTGTTGGGGTCTACAAAAACCAGCACGGCTCTCTCATGCTTCCCCCCAAGCTTCACACACATGAGTCTAACAACCAGCAATCCATCAAAGCTTGATTGCTCTCAAGCCAGGCTGCCACCAAGACGAAATGAGAGAGGGATGATGAAGCATAGCAAGCCAAAGTCGTTAAACCAAAATGAAAGAAGGGCAAGGGGAAGACATCAAGTTGGATAGGAACAGGGTGGATTTTATTTCTGCTTCCCTTCTCTTGGCTTCACAAACACCACCAGCAGCATTCATAAGTGGCGGATATGCAGATGACGTTAAAGCCCCCTCACAGGCGTTCCCAACCGCCACGCTGATGCCGAGGGGCCGCTGCACACTGGNGCAAACACCACCAGCAGCATTCATATAAGTGGCGGATATGCAGATGACGTTAAAGCCCCCTCACAGGGGTTCCCAACCGCCACGCTGATGCCGAGGGGCCGCTGCACACTGGGGAGTCTGGGTGTGTGCAGGGGAAGAGGTGGAGAGAGGCTCTTCAAATTAGCTCAAGCCAAAAGTTGCTTATCCTAACGAAGGAGGCACATTCCTTTTTGCCTTTTAATTAAGAGCTGGCTCATAAATCAAACCTCTTGTTGCTACGCTTCAGATGTCAGTTGAGGGAAAGCTCTTTTTGAATAACTAAGGCCCCCTTATGCAAGCTGCAGTCTCCCCTCCAACACCAGCAACACTGCTAATTACACTACTTCTGTTTTCTGTTCTGAACCCACCCTCCATTTGCCACACCAGGAACTGGGCCTCTGATCACCCCCAGAAATGCCCAACTATGGGTCACAAACCGAGCAAAGCTTCCCCCCATTTAAGCATCAGCACTGGGGAGGAGAATTACAGTTAAACTGAGCATTTCCCTAAGTTTCCTCAGGGGTATCCACAACTTATTTTAAATTAAAGGGTTCTTAGAGGTGGGCTGGGAAAACTATTCAAGGCAAATGGATTTCACAAAGGAGTAGCCAGAGAACAAAGCCTGGAAGGCACGAGTTTAAACTTTTAAGCGATATTTTTTGCACGCACACACGCACATAGATATGCACATTTTAAAATACGTTTCAAATTTCAGGAAATAAAATATGGATCTTCATCCATGGCTATTCTGTATCCAGCCACTGTGACGCTACTCTGTTGTCTCTGCACAGCAGTCATCTCCAGCACCTGGGAGATGAGCTAAAGGTGTCAGTCCAGACTGCAGCAAATACCTGCAGCAAATAGTCCAGCTGAGACTCTCAATAAAGCCTTGGACAATGTAATGAGTGAACAGTGGGAACAAGCAGGTTTCATGCACCACACACCCCGTTGGCGCAATGGGATCCTGTGAAGGACTTCGGAGAGGACAAGGAACTGAGTCTGGACCTCATTGTCATGGTTTACATCTTCACCAGCTCTCCGTTCCCAACCTCGGCACCCTTCCTACTTCCTTCCTAAAGGCAGGAGCTGTCAAATTGTTATGTCTACATCCACGCCTACCTGCAGCTGAACCAGAGATCAGTTGTTTGGCCAACGAGAGAAGGTGGAGGTGAGACAGGCTGCAGAGGTGATTTTGGGCGCAGATATGGCTGCAGGATGGTGAGGGGGACAGAGTGGAGGATGGTGAAAAGAAGAGACGGATGCACAGTGCCTTATCAGGGACTTGCTGTTCTTTCAACTGGCTCCCTGATAACATATGGAGCTTAATCAAATATGCAAATGATGTCCTATCTAGAGACACGGGAAATAGAGAAATAAACCCAGAGACCATGCATGAAAACAAGCCGATAAAATGAAGGAGTGGGTAGAAGGTTTCCTCTTTTTGATAAAATTATTTCAAAAGATTAAATTAAAGCAAAACTAATTAGGAGAACCGCACTTAAGCCGACTTTCCGTAACAAGGGTCAGCAGACAAGAGGCATTCAAATCAAAGGCAGATGCAAGAGGCACTTCAATGACTGCCTGAAAAGTCATTAACCCAGTCAAAAGGGAAAGGGATAGAGAGGAGGAAGGAATGACAAGAGCCATTTTGGCTGGGCATCTGACCGGGCATTAGATGGCGTGTATGGGGAGTTAAATAGCCTCTCTTTGTCACCCTGGAGAGCAGAAGTAGCAGGTGAAGACTAAAGCTGACCACCTAATGTCCCATCCAAACGACTTCTCAGAGAACGGAGGGACAAAACCCAACAGAAGTACATAGACAGGGGAGGACAAGGACCTATCTGCTTTTCCTTGTATCCCAACCCTACATGGTTTCCATCAACAGCACAGCCACGCCAGGTACTGCAGCTGGAATACTCCACATGTCTTGCCCAGAGCTACTGACACCATGCACAAAATCCCCCGCCACAATAAGACAACCAGCGTCACTGCAAACTATCCCCCAGGAGGCTGCAGGACCCATGGATTTCAGCAAGGTAAACTGCAGCAGGACATTGTTATCTGTCCCTTTGTGTCTGCTTTTGTCACTAACATCCCCCTGCCTGCACAGCACGCATCCTCAGCCCACGGGGCGTGAAAACCCAGCTCAGCTGCTTTGCGACTGGAAACCTGTCAAATTCAGGCTGCGGCTTCTTAACGGAAGAGTTTGGAGAGATGATGGTAGAACCTGCTGCCTTCCCTGTTGCAACGGGTCCATTGGAGCCCACTATTTCTCCTGGAATTGGAAATAAAAGCGCATGGTACAGCATCACCGATGCCGAACGCACGGCAGCAGCCAGCGAGCGCTTCTGGACTTTGAAGTACAGATTGCATCTGGAGGGATTAGACAGTCATTTGCAAATCCCGTTCTACGGTTGTGAGATCCCATCTCTGACAAGACTCTGAGGCAGTGTTAAACCAGAACCTCCAAAAAAAGAGCGGCACTCAACGCATGTATACAAGGCACCCAGCAAAAGCACAGCTCAGCCAAACCCTGCGCACCAGCACGGAGACTGCTGAGTAGTCAGAAAGCAGAGAGGGGTACTTGAGGGAGAGACGCGGAAAATTAATCGCTCTCTGCCAAAAAGCAGGCTCTAACTCTTGCTGGGAACAGCAACCTTCCTAGCAGGAAAAAAAAAAAAAAAAAAAAGNAAAAAAAAAAAAGGGAGTTTTCCTACTGCAGTTAGATACTGCAACGAGCTAACTGCAGTGTGCTACACGGACAAGTTGTAGCTGGAAGTCCCAAAGCAATGGAAATGGGGGGTTTGAAAGACAAAGAACCCACCTGCAGTGACAGAGCAATTAGTGGGTATTTCAAACAAGTGTCAGCTGCACCAGTTCAGCAGCAGATTCTGGATACAGGTCCTCTGATACGGTTTCAGGACTGGGGTTTTGCAGCAGAGGCTGGATCACAGGGTAACACAGGCTGGAAGGGACCTCAGGAAGTCTCTAGTCCAACCTCCTGTTCAAAGCAGGGTCAGCTGTGGGATCAGACCAGGTTGTTTTGTCCATTCAAGCCTTGAAAATCTCCAGGGGTGGAAACTGCACAACCTCCATGNCTGCACAACTTCCATGGGAAACCTGCTTCAATGCTTGCCTGTCCTCATGGGAAAAAGCTTTTCCTTATATCCAGTTGGAAGTGCTCTCATGTCAACTTATGCCTGCTGTCTCACATCGTCCCACCACTCCTGAATGTGAAGACCCTGCCTCCATCTTCTCAACAACCTTCTTGTAGGCAGGGGAATGCTGCTGTCAGGTTCCTCCAAGTTTTCTCTTCCCCAGTCTGAATAAGTTCGTTTTTCTCATCCTTTCCTCTCAGGGCAGGTTCTACAGCTCCTGGCCAATCTCNCCTGAATAAGTTCATTTTTCTCATCCTTTCCTCTCAGGGCAGGTTCTACAGCTCCTGGCCAATCTCTTCACCTTCTCCCGAACTTGCTCTGGTTGATCAACATCGTTTTTGTACTGAGGGACCTAAAAGTGGGCACAGTATCTAGATACGGTCTAGCTGTTGAGTTCAAGATGATCACCTTCCCCTGAACCTACCAGCAGTGACCCTGTTGGTGTAGCTGAGGATCTTGTAGGCCTCTTTTGCTGCGTAGGCACGATGGTGGCTCAGGTGCAACCTGCTGTCTACAAGGATCCCCAAGTCCTTTTCAGGANCCCAAGTCCTTTTCAGGAGAGCTACTCTCCAGTCAGGCAGTCCTCAGCCTGAATCATTGCAAGAGGTTGCTCCTTTCCAAGTGCAGGACTTCACACTTCTCCTTCTTAAACGAGTTCCTGTCAATCCCATTGCTCCATCCTGTCTAGGTCCCTCTGGATGGCAGCCCTGTTGTTCAGCGAGATCCTCCCAACTGACTGGGGGTTGGACTAGATGATCTTCAAATGTCACTTCCAACCCCTACCATTCTATGATTTGGTGACTGCAGCTCTGGGATGAACAGATGCACAGGGGAACCTGCTTCCCACCTCATTTGACCTCTAGCTGGTGAAAGGTGAACTACAAAAAGATAGTTGTCCACCCACTCGAAAGGCTTCAGAGCAGCAGGGGAAGAGAGACAACACACCACAGCAGCCTATGATCAGGACGCACAAGTCCTGCATCTTTGATTTCACCTGTGGAGATAGCATCCGATCGCTCAACACTTCTAGGTGATTTTGGACTCCAGCATGACCAGTCAATGACTTTTACATGACCCAGTACAAATGGGTGTCACTGCCCTATGTCCATGTAGATTCCCATCCCCTCTCTTTCAGGGCTGCCTCCTGGTACGCCCGAGATGAGCATCAAGTGCCAAGTACACCACAGCTACCAAAATCACAGCTCTCCGAATGCTATGGAGAGAAAAAGGAATTACTCTTCAGGCAATGAAGCTGGCAACGACCTCTCAAAGAGGGACAGTATATCAATGTAGGACACAGACAACTGCAGCCTTCACAGACGTCAAATACAGACAGGAAGCGGTATCGCTCCATCACAAGTGAGTGAAGCACTCGGACTCCCGCTGATTTAGGAAGCTGTGAGGAGAGGCCAGGGTGAACAAGCCCCTCTTGCAGAAACCAGCTTCCCAGCAGGAGCCAGAGCCTCTACAGCATGTTTTCAGAGCAGTCAAGTCCACTTGCCAAACAGTTGGGGAAAAAAATAAAATTAAAAAAAACCCTGACTCTTTCAAAGCAGCAGAGGGAAGGAGAAGGAAGCTGAGTTTCCCTGCTGACATTCGCACAGAGCTGTCAGCAGCAGAACATCCTCCAGGGAATATCAAAACCAAGCAGGGTTTCTTGTCTTGTGCGTATTCAGAAACCCCCCTCGCCTGGAGGGACAGTGAGGATCTCTGCCTTTGCCTGCAGTTATCACGAGACTGCAAACCCGTGCATGGCAAACCCAGGGCTCTCTCAGTAGGTCCAGCTCCTTGGATGGGAGGTGAGGTATCAGAGGAGAAAAGGAAGATACTCCTCTCCACATGGATATGTCACGGTATCACCAGCCCACCCCGAGCTCTATCGCCTGTGGGTCTTTGCCCATCTCCTGTACCCTTTCACCTTGCTCAAACTGTTTTGCATGAAAAACTCCATTTCATTCCTATGTTGCCCACTCGTGGCACTTGAGAGCAATCCAGCTGTGTGGAAGGACCTGACGTGCTGCCAGTCCCACCAGGATTCAGCTGCTTTCTCCTGCTAAGCGTGATGAACCCTGTTCTGGGAAAGGATCTCACCCCACATGTGAGGGGGCAATGACTGTAGCAAGAAGACCCATCATAGCTATCAGCTGCAGGTTTGGGTGTCCTTCAGAGTTACCTTACTGAAGTAGTCCTGACACTACCATAGACCAAGGTGCATCTTCTCCAAGCAACATGCCAACTCTTTCAATAGCTGTCAGCGGTTCCCACTCCCTCTTCAAGGCAGGCGGGCTGTAAACAGCACCGTAGCATCCAACCAGGAGAGCTGTCAGCCGGCTGATGGGATGGGATAGCCACAGCTACGCAGCCAGAAACCAGCAGGAGCTCAGATTTGCACATACTTTCCAATCCAATTATCTATCTGAGAAAGCCAGCCTTCCCCAACGCAACTGTGAGATGGGCCAAAATGAGAATTGCAAATCCGAGCTCTCAGATCTAAAAACCTCCCTATGGTGTTTTGTCTCTGGATCCAAAGAAAGCAGGGTCTCGAGGGTTCAGGGTAATCCGGAGGGTGGTTCATGAAACTGCTCGATACTGAGAATTTTCTACTAAATAGAGGTGATACCTGTTGGGAATTGCTGGCCAGATTTCAGAGCTGTCTGATCTGAATGAAAACCTTCACCCCGAATGGCAGTCCAAATCTAAAAAGCCCTTCAAAGACCTCAAACTGGTGGGATTTTATGAAAAATGAAATACAGGCCACAGAGTGAAAGAATTGGTTTTTCAGCCAAATTTTTCTCTGCAAGGAATTTAGCATAGAAAAGGCTTTGAGTGAAATATTTTGATGGAATAAAAAAAAATATTTCTTATGGGGAAGTTTCAAGTAAATGTAAATTACCGCCACTCCATCTTCAGATAAATATTTCAAAATGGACAAAGAGCTTTGTTTCATTAGAAGTTCAGTTCCTAGGGCTGTTCCCAGGTGGACATTTGTAAACTTAAATTGCCCTTTACACCTGCATCTACACACAGAATAATTGCAGGTAAGTTGTATTTCTTTGACTGGAAACTATCTGCACAAAAGCAATGACCCATAAATTAAATGCCTAGGGAAGGAATACAAGGAATACTGAATACTGCTACGCTCCCTTAGTGATGACAGGTATTAGGGGCACCTAATTTGGCGAGACACACCGGAAAAAAAAATCCAAAACAAGCATACAAAACCATGTAAAGCATCTCCATGGGTACACCTCTAGCTTTCTCCTGCCACCGGAGTGAAGAGCTAAGCGTGTAATGAGAGAGCGTGCAAAGGAAAAGAAAGCCAGTGGATTTCGGCACCTGGCTGTTTTACAGCAAAGTGGTTTGTAGGAAGCACATACCCAGGAATAACTCCCATCCCCGATGGTTGGCTGCACTGCTGTTTGCAGAGAGACAAAACAGCCCTTCGTTAAACTCAAGTGAGGTTTTCATATCTCCTGAAAAACATCACTAAAACGGCCATGGGTTTTGTTCAACGCACTTCCCATCGTACGTAGGAACTCACTCTGCCAACGAAGCCCACCAGGCACCCTGGAGTATGCTAAAGCTGCGGCAACGCTTACCAACGTGGTACAGAAGCACAGGGAACACCACGGACCAGCCAGAACAGGAGGTAATTACAGATACTGGGATCTGACAAAAGCACTGCAAGATGAAATATTTCTCATTAAAAAGTACCGCAGGGTCTTTAATGCCCACAAGTGGTCAGGAGCTGGTTTTCCGTCTCATCTGATTTGTCTAGTATAGCTGTTTGGTATGATCACACACCTCACAATTAATTTTCTTCAGCGTTTCTTTGAGCAAGCAAAATATTTCCTACCCTTTGCAGGAGAGAAAATGAGGTATGGAGGCACACCAGAAGCTTCTGGTAGAGCAAAGAACTGAACCCAGCTGTCTCCCAATCCACTCATCCCTGGGCCACCCTTCTCCATCCCCAAGATGCCACCAGCACCCATCAGGCCTTCAATCCAAGGACACTGGTTTCTCTACATGAGATGTGGACAGGGGGAATTTTTCTTTTTCATAGCTCTGCATTTTTATCCTATTTATATCTTCATTTTGCAAGGCCAGGCTGTGCTGTGGACAAGCCAGCAGAATTGGAGGGCATATTTCTACAGCACATTAATCGGTGCCTTCCAGTTGGTCTGCACACGTAGCTATGTGAATGAGCGAGGGTTGCAAAATGTATTTTTCCTGGGGCAGTGAAATAGCTGGGGCCAACCTTGTCGTTCGGTTTCGCTCACTCTTTTCCTACCCTATCTCTATCTTGGTTTTTTCCTTTTCTTTCTCTCTTTGTTGTCTTGGTTACATGGGCAGATTCCTGATATGCTGCTAGTGTTCATTTTAATGATATGTTCCTGTAAAGCACAATATTTTATTTCAGTTGTGTGTGCCACTGGATAAATTCCTTTGACATATGTGACATTTGTATATCAACTAACAGGTACTGCTTTATGACTGTGGGTATTTTGCAGAGTATTCATGGATTACATACATCAAAATCTGATATGTAGTCTGCATCTTTTGTATAAAAATGCACACACAAAGAAGAAGACTGAAACTGCTAGAAAAATACAGAAAGTTTCTCCAAAACCATCTTGTAATTACTTGCAGCAAGTCTTCCAACAACTGAGTAGAACCTGCTATCTTGAATCTAGTAGCTCCTCTCTTCATGCTAGCCAAAATACTTCACTGTAGCTTGACCGCGTAGCTGCACTGCAGCAGGAGAAAGAGCAGTATGTACCATGAATGGTAGGACTCAACAAGCAGAACAAAAAAAGACAGCTCCTGGGCTTTCTCCACTGGTACATGGAGTTTCATCTGGTTCTACGAAGCTTATTCCACTTTACCCATAGGCATTTTTTTAAAAAACATAAATCAAACTTCATGCTAACGTAATAGATTATGCTGGAGTTGCAATACTACTGCAATATTTCCTTTGCTTCCTATTCCAGAGCACCTGATTGATGAGCGAAAATGGAAAACAAAGCTTCAAAAGGTCCATGAAGTCTTGGCAGGGACCAAGGATTGTCAAGTGAAAATCCTGAGTGCCAAACTGGCCTCTCTGTGGCACCCAGAGGGGAAAACAGGCTGGTGTCCTGAGCTCAGATACCCTCAGGAGCCCTGGAGGAGGGCAGCGTGTGGAAGAGAGTCAGTTATTGCAGAAGTCATAGCAAGGATGGGGCTGAACCTGCAGGAACTGAAGGTTTCCAGGATCAACTGGTCCAAAACAACCACGTGTTCAGGGGAGCCCCGGTTTGCTTTGCATTCTGCCTCTCTGGTGGAGACTTATTCAGCTGAGGAAGCTCTCAGCCCGAGACTCCAGCTCTGCTCCAACACACGGACCAAATGCAGTAACTACAGCAGGCAGAATATTTAGCACATTAGGAAAAAGGGAATATAATGAAGCTTTCTCAAATTACATCAGCCAGTTCAGTTCCCCTCTTCTCATTCTTTACCCTATAAGGCTGTCCCCGCTCTCTACCACACTCCGTAAAGCACTAAAAGCTTTCTTTCCTATTTTGCCCTGTTAAAAGGAATCAGATCTTGGATTCTGCAATGTGACCTGCAAAGGCAAAGGCAGTGCCTGTGTTTGCTTCTCCTGAAGCCAAAAGAAAAACCAAAAGCTTGCGAGTGCAGGGAAGCAGCAGTCATTCTTAACTGTTAAGGTCTTTTGGATATTTACCATTCAGATCTCAGCTACCCCATTTCCCCCTCCCCCAAGAGACCGACTGGAGAACTAAACAGTTTATTATGATATCACAGATGACAGGGAAGCAAAACCTAATTAGTCAGGGGAGGAGATTATTTTTATTACAACTGTTTAAAAAACAATTTGGCTCCTTTTCCACATGCCTGAATAGACTGTTAAAAAAAAATAAATAGAATTCTCTTTTCAAAAGCGTCAGCAGCCTTTCTACTGTAGAACAAGCCCCGAGGTATTTGCCAGTGGGCAGGATCCTGTTCCCCTTGCAGACCTGCCTCAGCACGGGGGCAACGCCATCTGAATCTACCCTGGTTTTCTTTTTAAGTGAAGAAACAGACAGAGGAACAAAACCAGAGTTTTCAGACCTTCCTTAAGCATCCGTGAACAAGTGACTCCCTCCCTTCCCCCTTTCTGCTCTGTCCAGCCAATACAGAGGTCATGGTGGGTCACCTTCCTCTCCCCAACTTGGAAGCTATTATTTGCAGAAGGAATTCAAAGAGGAATCAACACCAAACCCAAACCCCAAGGCTCTGCCCAACCTCCTTTCCCAGCTTCTCACCCATCTCCATTATTACGACAAAGCCACAGCCTCCTCTCACATACAATATTTTGCAACACTCCTGGGCTGAGCGTTCAGACAAATGTGGCCAGACTGGAACAGAGCAGTTGAAATGGACACGGTGCCCATCAATAGTGTGAGACGGTCCCTTCTAATACCTCTTCTTGCCTTGAGAAAACCACAGGTAGACAATTCCCAGCTTCCACTTCTCAAGCCTCTCTACTATTGCCTTACATGGCAAACTGCAGAGCTACAGCCCTGCAACAGGCCTATTTTTCGTGAGAATGCACAGTGAGGAACATAAATACACTCTTTATTGTATTTGGGTTTATGTGGCATCATCCATAAACATAATGCTCATTATCGTTCAAGACACAGCTTTCTTTTGATGGAAATGCTCTTCCTTCAGTACAAGCACCCAGCCTGACCTAAACAGGGCAACTGCTAATCCCATGCTGGGCTCGTGGTGAAATCACAGTCCAGTCACATTGCTCTGAAGAAAGATCTCCAGAGCATGAATCGGCTTTCTTAACAAACTTCAGCTGTAGTCAGTTTTTCACCAGCATGCACAGATACCCTGTGATCAACTACTTAATTAGAGATGGTCTGAACACAAAAATACTCTGTTGGATGCTAACTGCATCAAGTCTGTCTGTGGCTGGGCCTGTGGTTTGACTTCAGAAACATTCATTTGCTGATGAACAATGATTTGGAAGAAGGATTTTATTCTTTCTCACATCAGCTCCATCCCTCAAGGGTGAAACAAATTTTTTTTGCTAATCGAAACATTTTCTATCCTCAAAATAGTTGATGCACCTTAGGATAAGGACTGCGCTCACACTCAATGCAACACTTCAAATCTCCATAAGAACATGAAAATCTGAAATGAAAATTATGAAAATAATGAAAATTAAAGGATCACGTTAGGTCTTACCTTCTTGAGCTTCCCACTCTTGGTGCCCACAAAAGCCAGGGAGTGGTTCTTGTAGACATAGGCAATCACAGATGTCATTCTGTCTCCATCCTCGGTGAAAATGGGGAGCCCTCGCACCATGGATGATACTCCCAAGGGGGCATTCATATCCAGGCCACAGAAATTGTCATCAATTGTTAACAGCTATAACAAAAAAAAAAAAAAAAAAGAGCATGAAAAAAATGAAGCCACCAATTCTTTAGCCATTTGGGAAGTATCCATGCAAGCAGGGACACCATTGCATAACATGCCTGTAAATTATGGAGACAGACAAATCAATGACAGAAGCAGGACTGTAGAAATACAGAGGTGGAAAAAATTCATCCAAAGTTGCATGATGAGTTACAGACAGAAGGAGAACTGGAAACTTGCTTCTCTTGAATGACAGCCCAGCAGGATACATTACGTTAAGCTTTTTTCCTACTGCTTTACCAGTCAGTTTTACCAGTCAAGACCAAGCAATCAAAGACAAAGTCTGCTGAAAATGTCTTAAACACATCTAGTTCTGTCAAAAAAAAGTATGCACAACAATCCTGTGGGATCCAGAATAAGAACCACTGAGCTAAATCTGTACTGGCAAATAAAATAGACCCTGGCCTGCCCTCTGGCCCTGAGACCCAATAGTAAGGCTCACATCTATGAAACCCAAATAACCACTCCCCTCCCACCTCCAAGCCCTGTAGCATCACTCGTGCTACATCTCGGAAACTATAGTCCCCCAAGTCATGTCCAGGAATTGTCTGGGAGAGAGCTGGTCATCCCAGGCCAAATCTGCAGTAGGGACCATGCTAAGGATTAAACACTACAGACGGTGCACACACTCCCCATTCCGGGGGTGTCATTTAATCATATTGTCCTGGGTCCTTCTTTCACACTGTTTGGCGTGGGCACTTCATCCTCCTGGGTCCCCACTTCTTCCCCATGAAATAGCGATTATCCACATTTATCTGTCTCACTGGAGTACCGTAACTCACTGAAGTTCTTCAGAGAGGAGGGAAGATTTCACAGCTATTACGGGAGCTTTCCAGCATTTGTTAGAGATACCCATGAACTCCTAACGAGAGAAAAGGTCCTGTTCATTAATGCTGCTGCCTAAGCTCTAACACCTATTGCATTTGAACTCAACAGGCTTGTCATCACACAGGTGCTTCACTGGGATCCTTGCATACAGAATTATTGAATGGTTTAGGTTGGAAAGGACCTTGAAGATCACCTAGTTCGAACCCCCCTGCCATGAGCAGGGACACCTCCCAGTAGACCAGGTTGCTCAAAGCCCCATCCAGCCTGACCTTAAAAACCTCCAGGGTTGGATGGTTATGGGTGCACGTTATCTCTGAGGGTGTTTGTTTGACTTCAGGGAGTTACAGGAGTGCAGCAGCAGAACAATACAGACAACTGTGTTACCCTTAGGCACCACCTGGACAGTACGTGAGGCTAATACACGTTGCCAATTTGAAGATCTCCATAGAATAAGTCAAACAAAGATGAAGCTCCAAATACCACGGTACACAATTGCCAAAACTGTTAGACTTTATTAACTTCACTGGGACCGCTCACAGATTTGAAGTTAAGCATCCACTTAAGATGTTTTCTGGCCTAAGGCCTAGAAAGGTAATAATTAATTGTACAGGAAAGTTGCCTAGTTTTCATACATCAGTAATAAAGGACCATGATTATTTTCTTTGTCTGAGCTCACACCTTTCTGGAAGCGTGGATAGAACACGTGCTGCTCCTTACTTGAGTTCAGGAGCAGTAAAAGCCTGGTAGTTGATTTATTTTATCCTCACCCAGCAATTACAGGGAATAATTACAGATGGTTTTACTGAATGGAAGAATAATGTGTCTTAAATGTATTTATAAACACGTAAAACCTATGAGGAATTCAAACAGCCATTAGTAAGGAACAGCTAGCCTGAGCTCTGGCCTGCAGGAGTCATTAGTGTTTGTGGACTGCCCTTTCAGAGCTAAAACACCAGCGCAAAGAGCAATTACAGATTAGATCAACAGCCTCCACGAGCAGCAGACAGGGTGGTGCTAGCCCACAATGCCAGCACAAAGTGTAGGACAAATCTGCATCCCAGATCCAAAGGCCAAATTCATCTGAGGCCTGGTACCACCATACTGATGGCCACACTTCAGAGAGGCAGGACACCCCCGCTGACAGCATGACTTGCAAAAACTAGGATTCTGTGGATAATGAGAACACAAACAGACATGTCACATAGGTCAGGATGGAAAAGCTGCAGCTTGATTACTCGGGAAGTACAAATGTGTTTGAAGCAGCGACACTACCCAGATCTTTCTGCGAGACATGAGACGCTGAGTTAACGAGAGGAGCAGTATGTTGGTGTGACACAATGTGACGAGCCTTCTGTTCACCAATTCACTGCTCAACACATCACCTGATGTGGGATCCATCTCACCTAGCTTTAACCGTGTGAAACCTTAGTAAGCAGCCTACAGTGGTCATCTAAAATAACTCCACAATCAACAGAGGAAAGGAGGTATGTCAGAGAACAAGCAATCCAATCAAACTTGCAATGCACTGGATCACCTTCTGATAGACTCAGCTGATTGCAAAAGGACTCCAGATGATTCACTCAGCCTAACATTAAGATATATCATGCTTTGAACAGGAGGCTGGACTATACGACCTCTTGAGGTTCCCTTCAAACCTGAATCATCCCATGGATGTAGGATCTGAGAAGAATCCAGGTCTGGAAGTCATGCCCAGTTTGACTGGAAACTTTTAAGCTCTCATATTAACATTTCAAGGCTATAACAAGTCTGTGTATGTGCCTCACTCGAATTGATGGCCTGACAGGCTGACAGAAGAATCATTTCAGTCTGAAAACAAGAAATTCCCAAACCCTCTACAAATGGCGGAAAGAGGGGCAAGGGAAGAAAGCCCTACTTTGTTATGGTTTTAAAGGAAAATGAAAAAAGGGAAACAGCTTTCTTCACCACCAAGAAGATGAAAAAACTCGACAGGGCCAGTAGGCTTCTTACCAGTGGATGAAACTCCATCTCAGACAACAGGAAATCACACCAACAAGCAGTGAAATGGCAGCAATCAAGCAGAGCTGGCACAGTCCAAGGCATCCTCCTTGGCGCAGCACAGCCTCCCATACAATTCCCCCCCACACCCTTGCAGCACAGCCAAAACCAGCTACTCCAACTGAAGCACTTGGAGACCAGAAAGGACCCATGCGATCATCTGGTCTGCCTTCCTGCATGGCCCAGGACCTTGAATATCAGACAGGAGTGGCCTGTGCTGTTTTGCAGTGAGGTATAAGCTATTTTTATTTGCTCCCCAGGCAGGTCTGAGCCTGCATGGCTGTAAGGATACAGCACTGAGCCCTCTGTAACCCACTCTATCAACAGCCAGGATGCGTTAGCTAGAGTATGTGATTGCTGTAGATGTGTATCAGAGCTCACATAGCCAGAGTAAGCTCTCACCTACCTGCAAAACCCTAAGAGGATACAGACCCAGAGATCCCAGCATCAAGCACAATAACCTGTGGCTGTTCTGCAGCACATCTCCAACCTGTGAGGCTTAATTAATCCAGCTGCCAGAGGTTAGTTCCTCCTCTGTCAGACTGGGCCCAGCTCCAGCTGAACTCAGACCTACCCTTAATGAGGCTGATATCATGGTTTTCTCCCATACAGACAACAAAACTGACTTTAAGTCCATTTATTTAATTTTATTTCCCTGAGATTATTTACGCAAGGACACATCCTTATAAGAAGGGCTTATAAGAAAGATGGGGACAGACTTTTTAGCAGGACCTGTTGCAATAGGACAAGAGGCTTTAGGCTTCAAACCTAAAGAGGGTAGACTCAGATGAGATATAAAGAAGAACTTTTTTTTTTTCACAGTGAGGGTCGTGAAACACTAGCACAGGTTGCCCAGAGAGGTGGTGGATGCCCGATCCCTAGAAACTTTCAAGGTCAGGCTGGTCAGGGTTTTGAGCAACCTGGTCTATTTGAAGATGTTCCTGGTCATTGCAGGGATGTTGGACTAGATGACTTTAAAGATCCCTTCCAACCCAACCCATTCCACGATTCTATGATCCAAGCACCAGGACAAGGCTGAAGAGTGAAATCAGTGCTTTCTCCTATGTGACACTGTTCAGATGAGATCTAGGACCATCACAGCACACCCTAGCCTCTGAGACACGCAAACTAGCGCGTGAGGGCAGACGAGGCCATGGTGTTCCCCCACATGCTGTTGTGTGGGTGCCGGAGAAGGAATCGCAGAGTTGTGGTTTGCAATGTGGACAACCATCCCCCAAGAACAGGAGCAAGGCCAGCAAGCCACGCACCACATGAAAACTATTTTCATTTAACACATTTGGGTTATTTCCCCTGGGGATCATCTGCAAAAAAATGCCAGCAAGCGAAACCCTACATATAAACATCACCCGGCTTCTGTGCAGCTGTGGCTCTCAGCTGCACACACGCCTTTGTAAAGACAGAAATGCAGTCATCTTCTTCAGCAAAGAGAAACACGTAAGGAAGTTTGGATTTATGATGAAAGGGTCAGGAGTTGCAAGCACAGGTTTATTTTCAATTCCAGACACTCCTAGCAGCAATATAAAGTAGCCACGTTAAACTCTCTGGAGCTTCTCTGCTTGGCAATTTCACGTTAACGACTTTCCAGAATGAAAGCGAAGGTGAGGACATGAATTCACTCTGCTTGCAACGCTGCTGCCGCACCAGCTGGGATATCAGGGAGGGGCAAAGGGAAGATCTAAAGAGGCAGGAATAGGATCAGCAATTCTCGCATCCTGAGCAGTTAAAACCTAACCCAGAAATTCACCGCGCAGTCTGTGGGTGACTCGGAAGGGAAGGGGGGCCTTGCGGTTGAGATGTTGGACTGGCATCAATCAGTTCATCATCCCACACCAGGTTCCCACCTGCAAAAGAGGGAATACTGCTCACCATCCCTCTGCCCCAGGAAAGCTGCTAAACACAGGTTTATAAGGTGCTCTGCATATCCAAAATATCTTCATGTGAGAATGATTGGCAGCTCCCAGGGTGTAAATACCCTCCCAAGTCCCACCAGCTGCCTCTCCATCTTGGGCTGATGGGCAGGGGGGAGCCAGCTGGTGAGAGGCTGCAGTCTGCTCCTGCCGCCGCTCCCTGCATGGGCAACCAGGGGGTTCATCTGCAGCCGTGACACTGTGGTCAAGTGTCACATTCACCAGTAAAACAGGAAGGATGTGCAAAAGAATGGGCCTGATTTACAGGAGGATTCTGGCAGGCATTTGCCTTCTCCAGGATTAAGCCTATCAAATAAACAATTAACACATCCAAGCCCTCCTGGAGAGGACGGTTTTACAAGGGTGGTGCTGGCTCAGTCCCCATGAGATTTGCTGAGCCCCAAAAACCCCCAAACTCAGCAGAAGAGTTAGAGCTGTGACTGCAACACCTCCTTCCCTGTCCTCATCCTATTCCCCAGCAGAAGCGAGTACTTTGGCATTGCACGAAGGGCTGAAGCACCAGATATTAGGGGGCCAGTACAAACAGTGCTCATAGTAAACTGCAACTGTCCCTTAAACATCTGCTTTAGCTATTTGCCTCTGAAACAACCCCTGATAATCAAATACAGCCTAATCCATATTTTGGGAAAAGCTTCGATAAAGGATTAGCCATCCCTCATTCCTCCTTGCTTTCAGTCCGGCGAAATCTTCCTCCCTAATCAAAGCACCGGGGCCTTTTTCCAGATATCTCAGCAGGCTCCAAAGCAATTCCACGTACTCACTGGGGATAAAGGCTGTCCCAACGGCCAAGTCTCGCCTTTGATTTACAGCTAATACCTAACAGCCCTGTCTTCATACGGTGGCAGGTACTTGGCTTCTCACTCTTGTTATCTCAGGCTTGGCTACGCCAGACGATGGAGGGAACGCATACATTACAGCTGTCTGTGCTGCCAGCAGGGCCAGGGAGCCAACAGCAATAAGAAATCAACAGTAATATGCATCTGAGTCTTTGCAAGGAGATATCCAAGGTCTTTTCCATCACCTGACCGCAAGATCTTCTTTCCTTCCTGACTGCAAGGACTGAGTGAGGGTGAGGGTGGGCATGTATCCTACTCAATAGGATGTTTAAAAATCTGGAGAGATGGAAGCCCTAGGAAAATGGAAATGGGCTCAAGTTTAAGAGCAAATGGCCTCAAGTTGTGCCAGGGGAGGTTTAGATTGGATATTAGGAAGAATTTCTTCATGGAAAGGGTTGTGAAATGTTGGAACAGGCTGCCCAGGGAAATGGCAGAATCACCATCCCTGGAGGTATTTAAAAGACAGGTAGACGTGGTGCTGAGGGACATGGTTTAGTGGTGGTTTTGGCAGCGTTAGGTTGATGGTTGGACTTGATGATCTTAAAGGTCCCTTACAACCTAGACGATTCTATGATTCTAAAATCTGTCCCAGGAACTTCACAGTATCTGAAGAGATACAAGCTAGGAAATTTAGGGTCTAGATCACCTGGTGGAGAGGTGAACCATAAACTGCCACCCAGAGGAGCTGTAAATGATGGAAACCAACTCCCTGCAAACTACAGGTCTTTAAACTCCAACAGGAGCAGTGTGGTACCCAAGGCTTGTGTTTCTTCTCTTTGCCCGCACGCGTCCTCTTGATGGTATCAGCACAGGCTTCACTGCTTGGTGAACTTCTGGTTAGATGCCGATTTGCCCTACCCCTGGCATTAGTACCTTGCATTCCTTAAGCTTGATTGGCTCTGCCTCTGACCTTCTGCAGTATCTCTGCTTCTGGCCATTCCGTCTCAATTCTGACTCCTCAGAGATCAGTGGACTTTGGTTCATCTGACCTTCTCCCTACGATCTGTGCCGTGAACTTCAGCAGAACCATCCCATTCCAGCCCGTTGGCTGTGTCTAACTATAAGGTCCTAGTGCAGGATGGAGACAGCCCCTCTGACTTTGACCTGATGCCACATCATTCACATAATTTGGTGCCTGTTACTGCCCTCCCCATCACATGCATTCCTGACAGTGGGTCAGGAAAAAGGCTGCGGGTTTGCCCGGTGAGCATCAACGGCTGTAGACCTTTGTCATCTGCGATTCAAAGCCACGGGGAAATTTTGTGGACAAAAAGATGAGAACCCTGGGCCACCAACCAAAGATAGCATAGATCACCAACCAACCCGCTCTTCAGCGGTTAGCCTTCAGTCTAATGACATACAAAAATATCCAGTACCGTTTCCCCAGGGTGTGCTGTGATATAATGGAAGCTGGATAAAGAGCCAGCATTTGGAAATACATTATAATTGCACACTGCTTTTCACTTGTGCAACCACAGCAATGGTTACCATGCAATTACATGTCACCATATACAAATGACAGTGCAGTTACAGTAACTTTACCAATTACAGGGAAATTGCACCCACTATGCTAAGAGGTGTTCATTCAAACATAATTCAGGAACGCAAGAACAGGGGGGGAAAGTTACTCAAATTGACTAGATCTGGTACAGGCGTTTGGTTTTTAGGTCTGTAGTTTAAGTATCAGTTCAAGGACTGGTGTCAAGTTTCCAGAGTGCTGCAGAATCTTAATGTAGTACAGACTTTTTATGCCTGCGTTTATGTTCCTGCTGTACTGTGAGCATAAGGCTTCCCAACAGTCTACACCATGTACCTCCACGTCGTAAAATTTGCAATTTCCTGAAGAGGAGGCTGCCTTTCTTGCAGGGACCAACAGGTTTCTTTAGTCTTCAGGACTTTTGCTCGGCAGAGCTGGCTGATTATTAGAAGTAATCGTTGCTATAAATTTATCATCCTCTAAGTCCTGACTTTCGGAATGATTAGTGTGTCATAAGATGCATACAGTGTATGTTGCTTGGCGAATCCCTAAAAATTTTCTAGACCCCAAGACTGCAAAAATGTAAGCCATTCTGGCAGCAAGTTTGCTTTTCTTATTTCCTGCTGCAGACCCTGGAGGTGCAGACCACAGCTTTCGGGGGCTGCTGACTCTGTGTCACAGCCACAGGGCTAGTGAGCAGCAACAGCAAATGTTTTTCAGCCCAGGGCTTGATTCTCAAACTCTTGTTCCCACTTCCGCTATGCACGTTGCCTTACTACTGCCAAGGGACTGGTCAGCAGCAGCATTTCTGCTCTGGAAGAAGCACTGGGCTATCAAAGGGAAACAGTTCATGGCCCCATGAAGGAAAGTCCCAGACTGACTATCTAGAGAAGCTCATCATAGATATCAAGTGTGCAAAAATGTCCTTAGCAAAACAACATTCTTGCTTCTTGGTCATTTGCATAGAAGACACTCCTACCATTACAACTGAAGGTGCAGTTTAAGGATCCAGCCTGAAACACCATCAGGTTAATGAATCTATGCTACTGGCAGACGGTGTACTGATCCCAGCTTCACCATATCCCTCAGCTCCTATGTCAGCTTCACCTCCAAGCGTCTGCCAGGAGAAACAGTCATACTCTGTCAAGATAAACAAGGCAAGGTGCAGAACAGACTCAGGTACCCGGCAATACTCTTCTGTGGGATATTTACACTCTCCATATTTGGATATTGTAACTTAAGTGATATTTCAAGTGCCTTGGTTAGAGCCCAAGACCCTGATACAGGCAGGGAAGAGGGACCGTGCCTCCAGCAGCAATGCAGAGTGTCATCTGAGATAGTACAAACAGTCCCATTTATGGAGGTCCTCACAAACCACATCCCAAACACCGTCGCTGCCAAGTCTCCCTTTTGCATACGTCTTTTCCACCCCTTCAAAAAGATTTCCAGCATTACGATCCCAAATCTCAGCGTTAGCACACCAAGCCATGCAGCTGGGGTGAAAATCAGATCCCCGAGGTGTGTGGCCACTGAGGTTCATCCCCTCACAGGTGGCAACCATACCTACAAACAAGAAGGATGGATGGGACCTGAAGAGCAGCAAGCGTGACTGTACAAGGAAGCTGAGTTCTTCTGCAGTCCAATAAACTTCCCCTTGCTGGCTCAGAGGCTGGAGGATCATATGGATGAGGCACTGAAGGATAAGCAGAGGAATATGATCTCTGTGGCTCTCAGCTCAGTGCTTTCCATGAGCTTTAAAAAATTCACTTAAAATTTTTCACACCCCCAAAAAAGAGATTATTGAGTGTGGAGACTCTGCCTTTGAAACCGCCATGGTCTATTGGGTAAATAAGCATTTAGGGATTTTTCAAAAGTGAAGTATTGATTAAATAAGCTGCTAGAGCTCTTCTGTAAGAACATATTCCAACAGCAAAGCTGTGTTACGCACCTGAAACACAGTAGCACTGACTTCCCCTGATGCTGCTGTAGCTGAGATGGAGAATAAGAGTCCCAGAGAGAGAAAATCTTAGGTGAAAAGGGTTTGCTGCATAGGCAGAAAGACCCCTTTGAGGGAAGGACAAGTGCTCGGCAGCTGCTGCGTTTTATCCTAAAGGACATTGCATTTCCATGATCGGCCAAAGGTTTTCTATATAACAAATTCCTGGAAACATCAACTGTAGTGATGAGAGAGGTGTAAGAAGAGACTGGAGCTCTATCCTCTGTCAGCTGGTGCCCCGTAATCCTGAGCATCCTTGCCATACCGTGGATTTCCCTCAGGCATGTCCATCCAATAGAGACACCTAACGAAGAGACATTCCCTTCCCCAAGTTACAAACTCCATGTCCATCTTATGCGACGGACGCAACAGCCACACTAAGGTTTCCACAACAATATCATTGTTGTCTGTTGCACGCAACGTTGAAGGGTGTAGGAGCCTTCTCTTGCTGACCTGTCCTCCCTTTCACAGACAATGTGCCTGGCCCATTATCTCCCAATACTTGCTGGCAGCAGAATGGTTAAACCAGCATTTCTGGAGCATTTCTGGCAGCTGCCAGGCACCCTCATTCCTATTCCAGTGACGCACACCAGCACCTTGCCGAATAGAGTCCAGCTGCCTCCCCTACGCCGGCACCACCAGAGATTCTCCACTGAATCACAATTACTATAATTATTATTTTGTTACACAGACAAAATTATCATTTGGGCTGCAAAGTGCCACGCGCACCAACAGTGCTATATAAATTAAACAACAACGCTGCTTTGCATGCAAGCAACACCTTCACCCGGAGATCCCAGAGCCGCTTAAAAGCATTAATTAAGCCTCACCATGGTCCTGCGAAGGTAAGCTAAGTGTTGTAATGAACGACATGTATGTGCAGTTGCTCTTCAGCACGGGGAAGCTGAGAGAGCTCGGCTGGGTACGAGAGGCCCCGGCTTGCTCACCAAATAACAGAGAGCCGTGCCGAGCTCCAGGGCTGCACGGGGAGAACTGAGTTGCGCCTGGTCCTATCATCTCACGGAAAATGAATTTAAAGAAGCCTGGTTATCAGTTTAAACAACAAACTAAAGCACTCGAGCCCTGAAAGGAAGAAATATCTCCCCACTCGCTGCCTCTATCTGTGCAGATCTCAGTACTTGAGGAATTCAGAGCGCTTGTGTCAGCCGAGTGTAAATTCGCTCAAGCCATTAAGCTCAAACTCCTCCTGCATCTCAACGCGGGACTGTGCAAGCGGAGGGCTGCGGCCGGCCCTCAGGAGCAGGGACACCATGACAATTACAGCCCTGTGTTTCTTGGCGCGGGATCCCGACCAATGGCCCCAACCCATTGATAAGTGCCGGGTCATTCCCTCATTAGGAGGAGTACATTTTTATTATTCCCTTCTGCACACTCCCTCACTCTGCCTCTCCCACTCTCTCTGTGTGTCTAAATACGCGCCTGGCTAATATCGCTTGTTTACAGGATAAATCAGCTGAACAAATCCTATTATATTTTGGAACACTGACAGCGACGGGGTAATGACATTGAAACAGGGAAAATACGATGTTGTTCCTACTGATCTAATGTCACCCACATGCTCTATCAGCTACGCCAGCTCCAATACTGCATGGAGGAAACAGAGGTCTCTCTGTCTTTCTGCGGTGCCACCATTTAGTTGCATGCATTTCTGGGTGTCTTGCCTTTCCTGCCTTTCAAGTACTTCTTTAAATATTTTAATTATTATTAGAATCTGCACCATAAAGCAGGAAACACTGGGGTTGCAATGTTCACTAGCTCCTAAGTTGAAGCAACTGGGTGCTGGTGGCACAGGGAAGATGTTAAGTCCTTCGTATTGTGTAGTTCTCTACAGGAGAAATATGTAACAAAGGTCTGCATCTCAGCAAGCCTCATCCATCCACTTACTGACATTTATCTGTTCAACGAAGCAGAGCTGAAGAGAAGGATGGTTCGGAGGTAGATGTGTTCAGGACACCCAGGTCCACAGCTCCATCCTGAACTTAGACATATCTACCCAGCCCGGTCCATGTTCGCTCTGCAAACACCACGTTTCATCCCAAAGCTGTTCTTGCATTACCCAAAGACTGGGCCAGCGCTAATAAACTGCCTCTCAAGCAAACTTACAGCAAAACCATATCCCAAACCAGCACAGTCATGCAGATGCCAGTGTCTGGGGCAGAAATATGGTCAGATGAGAGTTGGACATCTCTCTGTAGGGACAATGGCCATTCTCATCTCCATCTTCAAACCAGCCAGTCTTCAGGATGGACTGTTCCAGCATCTGAATTAATCCTACCCAGTATAACGCTGACCCATGTTTCCATGCAGTTGGATAAATAAAGAAATATGCTTACTTCAGGGGGGAAAAAGAAAAAGTCCTATGTCATGTGTGTGCTGGAATATAAAATAAATACAGACATGTGCATCAGATCGTTCCCAGAGGCTAAACATCTTCACTGATTCTCCAAGTACTAAGACAGACCCTGCACTGTTTTTCACCCCGACAGCTACACTTGCATCAGGCAAGCGAGAAAGGGTCTGTGCAGGATTTGGCCCAGAAAGCAATGCTGAATCCAGCATGCCCTCGACCCCCTCCTCAACAGAACGGTTATTGTACAAACTCCCGCGCTCAGCTGCCCCCAGTCCGGAGGTGCTTTAAATAGCATCGGGCTCACAAAGGGAGCTGGAGTCGCTTTGCTCTTCCAGGATGGCTGGGGTTTGCTTGCTGCTTTTTTTTTAAAAAAAAAACACAACAAAAACAAACTCTTTCACAAGCATTCCCCTTGGCCCGCAAGGCGACCTCCTGGTGAGGCAATACGAGGTCAGGTTTGCAAAGTAGCTGATCTCCCGGCGTGGAAGTGAATGCGAGGAGATCATATGGAGCCCTCCAAAAATGCAAGGCTGAGCCATGGGCGACCGCAGGGCTCAACCACAGAAGAAAACAGCCTGGCTCGCTGGCAGGGGAAGCAGCAAAGATCAGTTCCCAGAAACAAATCTAGTTGTCCATGTGGCAAGGAACGCAGGCAAACGGCACAGGCCGTGATGGAGAAGCTGGCACCTCGCTCACCTGCAGAAGCAGCTACTGGGGGACCACCAGGACCTGGGGGTGACGCTGAGAGATGCTGAGCTGCTCAGGCAGAGCCAACGTGGTCCAGAGATGGGACTGACGGTGGGGGAGGGAGCTGCGCCTGAAATATCTCAGACACAACAGCGACTCAGCAGCCTTGGGCTCTGCTCCATCCTCAATGAACATTTTGTGTGAGTGGGGTCAACCAGACGCGAGGAGCCGGGAGAGAACAGCACCGCGCACGGGCTTGGCACCCGGCCACTTAAAGGCATAAGGTTTCCTCTTGCTTTATGCTCGGGAAGTAAATAAACGGTTTTTAGGAGGAGGTTGTTTCCAAAGCATGCTTCCCCCCCCCCCTCCCAGGACAAACAATGAGGATTTTGGAAGGAGAGGTTGCAGGGTGGGGGTGTGATAAGAAGGTAATTAATTACTGCCAGCATTATTTCTGCATACGCACTGATCTGGAAGTATCCTTTCAAGGACAGGTGTTTAATACTGAGGAACATACTTAATACCTCAAATGCAATCATCCTCTCCATGCAATTAGGCCCTGGTTTACAGCCCTTGAGTGCAAGCTAAAGTTGATGTAGGTGCTTAAGAGTTTTTGTTTTTCTCTCCCCCAGGGCCTCCAAAGCCACTTTTTTTCCTGCCTGGAGCGCAGAGCACTTTACAGAGGCAGGGAAGTGTCCTTATCCCTGCTGGCTGAAAGCAGAGAGGGGGCACATGGGAAGAAGGACCGCTACCAAGGAAAAATTGAAGATGAACCCACGTGGTGCCTGAGAAGCCCCTGCAAGTGAATAAGCAGTGGGCTTTTGAGGATGTCCAGAGGACTGGGATGTTGCCAGCAGCTATACCCAGGCCAAACTGAGAGCTCACGCAAATGATGGAGAAGTCCTGTAGTGCTCACCCAGCACTGCTCAGCCATAGGTACGTACATCGATGTAAAAGCCAGGAGGGTCTTGTTGCTGCAACTCCATTAGACCCCAACCATTGCGTCTCTAGTATGAACACTAGGCATGCTAATCAATGAATTAGTGCTAATTAGTTAATGAGCCTGCTGGTCACCTCACAGAGGAAGAGGTGGGGAGACTTTCCTAATTCCAGTTACAGGGGGGGCAGGACCTTGCTCGGAGCAGAGGACATTTGAACTCAGCTGCTCTCCATTAGCCTGAGGAGCACGGCCCCAGACATCTCTGGTCACTTCCACCACTGACAATAATCATGAGAAATACCAGCCCCATCTCTGGAGACAGCTCCCTGCTCTGCTTTTGCCTGAGCTGCATCATGTTAGCAAGTTAATATGACATTTCTCTCTAATGAAGTGTCTTTCATCCCGGAGCACAGCCAGCTTTGCAGTGGAGATGATGGTCAGGCCTGCTGGATGTAGAGAAATGAGGAGTGGGAAGGTGCATGGCAGAGATTTGCAAATCACAGAGCTGAGCTGCAGAAGCCCAGAGCCAGCACCCTACCCTTTCTCCATATTGCCTCCCCAGTTAAGCTCTCCATCCACTCCAGCTCCCAGCGTCAGCAAGCGGACGCTTGTCGCCTCTTATCAAAGTTGCTGTTCTCAGCAAGTCCCTCCAACAACACGCTCCGCACACATGCACGCGCACTCCCATCCAACACAAACTGATGTGACCAATTATACAAATACAGATCTGGCAGTAATAAGCCTGTTTGCTCCGTCTCTGAGTCTCCAGTGAGCATTCCCAGAGAGACATTACCGTATTTCTGAGGCTACTGCACGGACTGCACTGTGTCTTTCTTTTTTATTATTGTTCCTGCTCTTGCTTGCATCTTCAGAGAAAGAAGAGGAAAGCGCTGTTAAAAGTTGACCAAGAACTGACCTCAACTGACCATGAGCCCTTTGGATCAAAAACATGAGCCTGTATAATTTGGAGTAAAGACATGTATGCAAAACTCTGTGCATGGTCTATCCAGTAGAGATGAACAAAATCCTTATTGTACAAGCACGAGTGGCATTGACCCCCGCAGAGATTTGCTCAGGACAGCCCAGCTGGCAAGCAGTGACACTACGAGGTCTGATGAAACCGATAGCTGGTTCCTGTGACTGTGAGTCATTCCCCTGGGAAAGTGGCAGGCTCACGTACCGGCCAGCCCAGTCGGGAGAAACGGGCAGGGGCTGTGTGCGCAAAATGTCAAAGCAGCAGTATCACATGGACCTCCTTCCATACGTTCCTCTTCGCAAGGGCGAAGCAAAAGTTAACACTCCCCTTCACCCCAACATTTCCCTTGTGAGGGAAAATGATGGGGGAAATGACAGACAGAGATGACAATTCCTGCTTTTTAGTTTGTAAAGTGATTTTTTTCCTTGAAATGCCCATTCTTCCCAGCAGCTCCAGCCCGCGTCCTTCCTAAATGACCCTGTTTTTCTGTCCCCCATGCTAGAGACACAATAGCAAGGATGATATTCTCTCTTCCTGCAACAGTTGGGAACAGTGGGCACAGCACTAAGATCCAGAAGTCCCTGAGCTGCAACCGCGCTGCAAGTTACGTTTTACTGTGCCTTAGCCAGCCCTCCTGTAAAACAGTCCTAATGCTGCTCCCCATCTTGGTGTCTCAGAGGTGCTCTGTCAGACCCGCGTCCTGGTAACACAAATGCAGGCCCTGGGAGGAAGAGGAAAATAATTAAATAGGCAGTTAATAGGAAAATTGTGGCCACTCCATCACCAACAGTGGCCTCACCAGGAGTCAAATTGACTGTCCCATACCATACAGAAAGCCCTTCTGACTAGAAATAGCCCTTCCTAACCTGGTGGCATGGAGCAGAAGAGAGCCCATGGATCAAGCCCCAAGGCCCAAACAGCATTTATCCTGGGGTGAGGTGCTCGTGCTGCCAAAGCAAAATGTCTGCGCACCCAACTGGCATGCAGACATGCCTGACAGCCACCCGTGGAAGGACTAATCAGCAATAGGCCCTCCACAACCTCCTCCTGCATTCAGCTAAACCCCATGAGTACAGTGGCGGTTGCTTGGTGGACATCAAGCATCTAGGATGGGCAGGGGGGATGCAGAGAAAGCAGAGGGAGTAGGAGAGCAGAGTCCACTTGAGGAACAGATGTATGGAGGAGGTGTAGGACTCTCAGGGATCTAGGCACTGTTAACTGCAAAAATGTTTTGGGGAGCTGCTGACTTAGGTGTGCCTTGAAGCACCAGAAGCACAGGAAACCTCTATAGCCAAGTCACTCATCAGACAATGACTCAGGTCCCAAACACCCACCTCGCTTGCCCTCTGTTAGAAAAGTGTTGGAAAAATATTGCCAAGCTCTTTACACAAGGCCTTTTGTTGGCTGGTCAGCTTCAAAAACATTTCTTTTCTCCCCCAAGTGACAGCGCTGCCATGAAAAACAGGAAGAGATTGAATACAGTAATTTAAACAGTCAAACTCCATTTCCTGCCAAAAGGAAAAGAAAATACCGGCAAAAGGCAGAAGCCAGGCAATAGTTGGGGACAGACACTTTGATTATCTTGGACAGATATTTGCACTGTGTATCCGGTAAAAGCTACAGCGATGGAGGTGACACCTTTTCATTTCAGGGACTGGAGTCTGTTAGGCTGCAGAGCAGCAGGTGATGCTGTGAGGCAGATCAGGCTGATGAGGAGATCAGGATCTCCCAGGATAGCAGCCCAAGTTTGCAACCAGCTCCTCAGCTGACAGCTGGGATCATGTGCCAACAGCACACCGTGTTTGGGACTTCATTGCCAGCCAAGGCTCCAGCAAGGATCCCCATTCCTCTCGCGTCTCCCCAGCAGGCGCTGACACCCTCATGCTGCTTTGGGGCCAGCCTCTAATACCCTCCTCTTCTTCATCCATGCTTGCATGTCCCACACAGTTCACCTGCTTGGTCCCCAAGGTAGAGGGGAAGGCTCCTCTGCCTCCACTACTGAGCATCCCAGTAGTGCAGTCATCGCTGGGCTTCCAAATGCACTTATTGTTAATCCTATTCCGTAATAATGAAAATCAACAAATCCCCCAATCATCATGTCCAGTACCGAAATGGCCCATTTACATCTCCATCCTCCTCCCAAACTGGCTTTTTTATGTTTTTTTTTTAAAGAAATCCAGCATTTCCCAATGGTATCAACAGTTAATTACAAAGTTTACGAGGCGTATTTCAACTACAGCCTTCTTTATCCACCATGAAGATTGTTTTCTGTTTTAAGAAGCTTATTTTTCCTTCCTTCTGCCAACCCCCTGCACATCCATGCAGCCTCGCTGCATCCACTCTGTACATTGATGCACCACAGAAGTGGTCGTGTTTTGGTGACACGCAATGCTCTTGCTAGATAGCCAGAAGGGATGAAGTTACTCTCTGTGGCTGTGTAAGTAGGAATGGCTTTGGTATCAGGAAAGGAGATTTAGATTTGACATGAGGGAAAGCTTCCTAGCAGCAAAGACAGATCATGTAGGGAGAGGGAGGAATCTCCATCGCTGGAGGTTAAGAACAGGTGAGACAAACATCTGTCAGGAGTGTTATAAGTAGGGCAGAAGGGCAAATCAGATGACCTCATAAGACTCTTTTTTTACCAGCCTCATTTTTCTCTGATTATATGAATTTCTAAGCATTCAGGGTCAAGTGTACTGTTTAAATATAAGCTATTATCTTGTATTTGCAGAGAGAAGAACCAGAGAGGTATCACCTGGAACTGTTCATCACCTGAGTGAACATAGCCAATTTGCAAATCAATTGCCCAGACATAAAAATCCATCATTTTTTCCTGATTTATGCTGAAGAGTAATAGAACACCTATAACACAGGGACAGGGGAGGAACGCACATTGATCTATTAATCTCCAGTCCTTTATATTTCCCATTCTGGTCGTTCTTCTATCAAGCTGCTGAAATCTGCAGTACGCACACGTGCTTGGCACGAGAGAAGCCCAGGCTCATTACACGGTTGTGTCTCAGTCCTTTGCCTTCACATTGGGTTTGCAAACCAGACCGGGGCAAGTCTCCAGAGCATCTGACCCTGCAGGACATCTGGAGACCCAACGCCTCCTGCTGTATGTTGATCGTGAGATACAGCACGTCCAGCCCAGCTTGCTGCCAGGTCCTACCTGACCTCAGCTTTCCAAGCTCTGGTTGCGCCAGCAAAGCTGCCTGACAAGAGAAGCTGCAGACTTTGCTCTGTATCACTCCATCCAAGTTCACCGTTCCCCCACATCCCTGTAATTATTTGCACGCATGTTGCAGGTTAGGAGAGCCATGTGGGGAATGGTCCTTGCCCTGAAGTGGCCTTGAGCAAGCATTACACCAAGGCAGGAACAGAAGCATCCTAACATATGGATCCCCTTTGAGTCAGTTATTGCCCTATTAGAAAAATTGTTACCAAAACCCAGACCTGACCACGCAGCACCAAGGTGTGAGAACAGTGTGGTGACCCCAGCTCCATAACCCATGCTCCTACAGTTAATACCACAAAGAAGGGCTGGAATACGTCTTCTAACAGCGTTTCTCTGCAATGCTCAGTGAGGGTTTCCTACAGCTCATCTCTACCCATCTGCTCAACGCCAGGATCATCAGCTGTATCTGTTCACATGCAGGATTTCGGCTGCTGAAGGCAGGGCAGCAGAGCTGAAGTTCAGGCCCAGCCTTGATCACAGGCAGGTTAAGCCTCTATTTGCACCAGCAGAGAAATATCTGACGTCCACACAAAACCAGGGAAAGTCTCACTGATGGCTTTGTAATTGGTTTTAGAGCTGCTTCAAACACACATGCAGAGCAGCGGTGCTGGTGGACGGCTGGCAAGCGGGACATCAGCAAAGGAGACAGGGCCCTCACAGACATATATCCAGGCTCCAAAATACTTCACCAACCATCAAATATTTTCCAAGCTTAGCGGCTGGACTCTGCAACCCTTACAGCAGCCAAGTCACTAATACCTCTTCCCTCGGGCAGCACAGCTGATCTCAGGCAGGGCTTGCCAGCAGCTCTAAGTAGATTCATTTAAGGAGAGGACAGCCCACTTAGTTACACTTTTCAGGCTCCCGTTTTTTCTTCAGGGATCTCCAGGCTCTCTGTCCAGCTGTGAAGCATTAGCATCTCTGATTCACAGTGAAGAAATGCAGTCACAAATATGCTCTAACCTTTTTCCCCGCTGTGTCACCCAGTCCCTAGCTCCTTGTCCTCTCCCCAACCTCTGCAGTCTTCTCCCTCCAAATTCAGTCTGATATACCTGTCTTCTCGGTCCAGGACTCACCCCAAGGGACACAAGAAACCTGTTGTCGTTTTTGCTCCTGTCTAAAGCCACCGAAGCCAGGTGACTGATAGGTTTCAGACCTCCTGATTTGAGAGGTCCACTATTGCAAGCGTTAGCGTGGAGCACAAGCAGTGCAGATGTGCAAATGCATGGAGAGGCTTAACAGCCCAGGAAAGAAACTCCAGTGGGAAGCTCCCAGCTTAAATCTAAAGGCAGCTCTTTGAATGTGCAGAGGCCTTGAGGCTAAACAAAAAAATCAAAGCCAGATTTGGGCACAGCCTTTCTCCCTGCGCAATACTCCACAGGGAGCTTTACAGGTCTAGGCAGAAGAGATCCCAACTCAAATGAAGGGCCTGTCCCTCCGCACGTCTGGTGTGGGAGTGTGAGAGCAGTGTACGGTCAAGCAACGATGCTGAGGGCACTGGTCTAAAGGGGATTTAGGCATGGATAAGGCAGGATCGGTCTCCCTGCAATGAAGTTTCTGCATGCGTTCCTCTTGGTCTGTCCTTGTCCTGCAAAGGAACCACAGCAGGGATCCCCCAGCAAAGGAGGGACGAGTACAAAGGAAAGCGGGAGCAATCCCATATCCCGAGCCCTGGCTCTGCCTTGAGATTATGGGGCAGGAAAGTGCTCTGGTGTTTCTCCGTATTCCCTTTGCTCAGACTTGAACTTGCCTCTCACTTGAAAGAGCTAATTAAGGAAGGAAATCAAAGCCCAGAGAGGCGGCTATTACAGCAGCCTGGGTGCAGTGCTGGCTGTAATGCTGATTTCCGTGCATGGTATCAAAGCCAGCCGTATACTGGCGGGGCTGACGCAGATTTCTGCAATGACACTTTAGTGAACCGACAGAATAAACTAAGACAATTTCTAAAGACCATTCGTAGGTCAGGTAGACCAGCCTCTTCCCCAATCCTGCCTTTAAATCTCGCAGCATTTAATCCTTGATCTGTAGCCAGGCCTTAATTTTTCAGTGCAGAGACAGCACAGAGCTGACTGGAAACTGGAAGATGAGAGACTTTGATGGTTAATGACCAGTGCTTCTCAGCCCTAGAAGAAACGAAGCCCTGGCTTCACAAAGCTCCCTGAACAAATCCTGCTCCGACTCCAGCTCAGGGAAATAAAATTACACCAGCAGACACAGAAACCAACTTTTGACATTATCTAGGTCCTATTTTGGTTTAGGTTTGAGCCAAAACTGCACAAGGAAGTGTGATTTCACCCCTAATGAATTGCACAGTGAAGTAACAACAGGCCTATTCCTCCTAAAGATTTCAAGGCCCCTTGGCTTAGTTCAGCAGCAAACATACCATGGCTGGGGAGGTCAGAAAGTGATACCTTCCTCAGCTCCTCTATGAGCAAACTGAGGCATGAACTGGTTAAATTAGGTGGTGAGGTTGGATGAAGGCAGAGCCAGGACTGGGACAAGGCAGTCTCAGGTCCTTGGTCCCTGCTCTAATTGTTGACCAATGCTCTAAGAGCTGTGAGTACATCAGGAGGTTAAGGTTGGGTGCTTAGGGGCTTCACTTACCGCACTGCTACAGGGAATATCCTTGACTTTGAGCCAGGCCAGATCTAACGTCCCCTCTCCCCTGTAGCAGGACTGCAGTCTGTCCTTGATGCGATCGTTGATCTTTTTCAGGACAAAGATGCAAAGAGCGGACTCATCCAAGGACTTCATCTTCCTTTTCTGCCCCTTGGAGAAGACTGTGAAGAGGATATCATCCTCAGGGCCAACACCCAAAGACTTTGCTAAGATGGCTCCAGCCTTAGACAAGTAGGCTGCCTGGAGCAACCGGTACTCCACCCCATTCTTCTCACAGCCAATGGGCACCTCAACATAGGAGTTAAAGGCTGTGTCCTCCTTACAAAGCCGGACCAGCTTGGAGGTATAAACCTGCTCCTTTGTGGTGGAGCCAGGTGGTGAGATCATCTCAGGCTGCAGAGTTAGGAAATAGACAAAGTTACCACTGCTGAAGCCATAGATGTAGTAGATATCGAAGTCAGGGATAATGGTAAAGGTGTCTGAGGGGATCTTGATCATAGAGGCCACAAATTCATCATGAAAGACATACGCAAACATACCATCTGCCTCGGAGTTCTTGGTGAGCTTTCTGCTGGAAATAGTGGGGAAATACTCAGGTTTGCCATCCACAGCAGTGGCAATGAACAACTTATCATCCATGTTGCTGTAAGAAACAATGACTCCAAAAACAGAGCCACTCTCATTCACCCCAGAGAGATAATGCTCCTTCTTGTGGAAGGGCTCTCCCAGCTTGAAGAGGTCATCCAGCCTCAAAAGCTTGCAGATGCCCTGGTAAAGACTCCCACAGGCTATCAATCGATTCTCCTTGTAGTCTATGAGGAGCATTTTGTTTATGTTGTTAGTGGGCGTCAAGGGTTCATTGCAGGTTTGGACTATCCTGGGAGGATAACACTTGGGATTATCTTCATCAGGACCAGTCTGGTGGGTCACCAGGACCTTCAGGTCACTGGAGAGTTTGTAGATCCTGTTGACAGCTCCCAAGTAAATGTGCCCAGTTCTTTCATCGACCACTAAGTGGTTGAAGTTCCCCTCTGCTTGGTCTCCAGTGAAAGTGATGAAGGGCCTCTTTGGGTGGAGTGGCTGCTGCCTACCGAGAGGCGACACTGTGGTGGATAGTAGGAGGTGAGAAACCAGGCAAGTCCATTTCCACATGGCCGGTGACATGATTAGAAATGTTTGTATTCCCAAGAGAACGAGGATTAAAAGCTGTAAGAGTCTTCAAAACACCAATTCCCTGGCAGATTTTGCCCTACAAGCAAAGAGAAAAGAAAACAAAAGTACATTACTATGGAGTATTCCTTCCTCCTCCCTCCTTCACAACCATGCCATCATCAGAGCATATTTAATTGCTAATCCTCCCTTTCTCGTCTCTGAGCTCTCTACTTAAAACCAGCACAAAGGGAGCCCTCCTGAAAGAAAGGATGCTGGTAGAAAGAGCAAAAATCACATAGCATAATAATAAATCAGCACCCTTTTACTCTCCATTACACACACATATGCCCCATAGTGCAGCGCAAAAATTCACTGGAAGCCAGAGCAGCGCAGAAGGCTAATGGTAGTAACATCAGGCAATATTGCAGTTTACAGTGCCAACTTTGACCCAATTGTGTATTTGCTATCTAAGACAGGACAGGAGAAGGATTATTATCCTGCTCTTCTGGGTGAGGGACTGAAGCCTAGAGAAGGTCAGGGACCTGCCTACAGGGACAGGTCCAGATGGATGCTGAGCTCTTTTGCAACCCTTGAAGTTTGCCAGGAAGAAGCCAGCTCTGGTCTGACATTAACATCCTTTCAGGGAGACCTTGGTCCAGAACGGGACTGTTTGAACAGGCTTTCTGTGGCTTCCAGATCAAAGCTGCCTCATGCCGGTCCAGCTTGGAGTACAGACGTAGGAGTTGTGGTGCGCCAGCTTCCACAGCCACATCTACAAAGGGCATGCAGCCAAGCACGGAGCAAACTGAGCACCAGGTCTCCTCCCTCCCCTGGGCTCTCACCACAAGACCGCTCTCCACCCACTGCACAGCCAAGAAAACATTGTCTAAAAGAGCGATACAGTTCCCCTGGGCATCTCAGATGACTGAGGAGAAAGGGGTTGCCTAACTATTAGCAGTAATGAAGTCTAAAGGACCATAAAGTAGGAAAACTAACAACCTGGGGACCAGCCTGGTGACTTTCCAAAGAGAGGGAAGGGGGTTTCCTTGCACCACTCAGTCTCTTAAAATCTCCCAGTATATAACCAGTGTGGTGGGAGCAGTATGGAGTTCAAACAGCTGCTGTAATTTGGTGAGCACATCACCAAGTCCCATCCTCGTGCCGCAAAAATGCATCTTCCTACTCAACACATCCATCTGCTCCCTGGTCCTACACCTTTTCATGGCTGCTTCAGCCCCTTATGGCCCCGCAGAGCATGTGGGAGATGGAGTCCTACCAGCTCAGTTCTCACCAGCCAAGCTCCTTGATGAGCGCTAACTACAAAATCTTTGTTACTGCTGGCCAGGCTGAGGCACACAGGTCTTTCCTCCCTCCATCACTCATTAACATCCAGATCAGAATTTCACAAAACTGTTCTTGATTTTAAAAAGGACACAAACCAAACCCCAGCTCCACTCCTGCACACCAGTGTCCTATCACTTCTCTCACAGAGTGACTTTGCTCAAATCAGGGATGTAAGCAGCTGAGCAAAGGTGATGACAGCCAGCAAGCAGGAGGCAAGGGAAAAATCACTGTTTGCAGATCCCAGCAGGGAGGAAGATGTGGCAGTGACACGGGTCTGGATTTGCAGCTCTGCTAACACCAGTGGAACTGAAAAATTTACTTCAAGAAATAATAAAGAGAATAAATCCTGTCTTCTTTTGACCTGTAGACTGATTAGATCTGATAGTGAAAAGGGTAAGTCTGGGCTTGCAGAGCATCCACCACTTTTATGCCACCCCAAATATTTCAAAATTCTCACAGTAGCCAGAATTTCAAAGCTGTTGTATGATCACCTTCACCTCCCACTGCCCTCCCTACCGCAGCAGCCGCAGGCGTTGGATAGATGACGGACAAAGGTCATTTCACATTTACTTTAGGCATGTTTACCCTGTTCTGCTTTGCCTTTCTGGTCAAGCAAATATTTAATAAAATCAAGCTTATACTGCAGAGTTGGCAAGACTGTCTTGCAAGCAGGAGAGGTTTCTCTCGGCAGGGATACGCAGGCTGGTCACGTAGGCTTTTAATAACCTTTATTATGATAGATAGAGCAGCGATGGGATGAGCTCTCCCTGCACAACCATTCCTCTTTCAAAAGAGGCCATCCTTGAGAGAGCAGCAGAAGAGGGAAGCTGTCCCTGTTTGAGTCCTGTGTTCAGAAACATCACGTGGCGACCCTGAACACCAGCTCCTGTCACTTACGAGTTATGATCCATATTTCTAACAGACACTGGTTTGATCGGGCACTAGACAGATCTAGGAAGAAATTATTCTTTTCAAGTACTAAAAAGATATCTATTTTACCCCTATATTTTACTCCATTTTTCTCCTCTTAGCCCTGCAGAGTCAGCACAGCTGCAGGACAGGGAAATAGGAACTGCCATGACCCAGAGACTGAAGAGGTAACGAACAGCCCCTCTTCTGCAACAGAAGCCCTCTGCCCAAAGGTCATCACAACACCCAGGAGTAGAGTTGCAACAACAGGAGGAAATCTGCCCATTAAAATAAGTGGCCAACACAACATAAGGGGAGATACACCCCAGATGTGAAATCTTTGAAGCCCAAGCAGGTGAGAATTGTGATTGACTTTGGGGTGAGACTGCCACTCATAGAAGAAGGAGATGGCAAGGGAGCCTTCCTCCAGACAAAGACAACAAATTTGGTCTGGAAACCAGAGAAACCCCAGTGAGAAGCTCCAACACCATAAGCCACCAACCAAGCACAGGAGCAGCCTTTTGGGACAAAGCAGGGAGAGCAGGAGAGCCTGGGGCTCTCTTGCCATCTTCCATCAGCCATCTGAGTGACCCAAGGAGCAGGATTTTCTCTCTGTGCACTGCTGGCACTCGCTCCTTCTCTCCCATCTGCTCACGTTGTTTGCCCTCCACCCTCTGTCCTGGAGTCCCAATAAGTACTTGAGCCTCTAAGGGCTATAATTTATAATTTGGCTTAATTAATTAATAAATAACAGCAGAGGGCAGAGGCAAGGAGGACTCATTGTTTAGCTTGCAGAAGAGAGCAGGGTTTGTACTACCCCTTAGAGGATGCACCAAGGAGAAGGGGGATATACGTGTCTTTTTATTACCCATGCCAGGATAGCAGAAATCATAGCAGCTGGGAAGACAAATAATACAGTGCCATAGACATTCCCAGTCTCTTATGCTTCTCGGTCTACAAGAGAGTAATTGTATTATAAATAAAAAGCAAACAAACAAAAGGCCACAGTGAGCTGGCAGTGAGGTCCAGGCTTAGGTTCTGAGCTGGGTATTTCCAAAATAAACCTAAAACGCCTTCCCACAATGACCAGGCTCACTCGCCTTTCCCCCCAGAGACGTGGCCAGCAGCGATGCCATGACCCACCGCGCAGGGCTCCTGTGTGACACAAGACTGTCCCTCTACGTGGCTCCTGCTGCAAGAGCCTCTTCACCAACACATTCAGGGTCCCTGGAGAGGTCACACAGCCTCTACAGTCCCAGGGATCTGTAGGGAAAGACCTTTTGGTAGGAAGCAGTCCCCCTTTTTCTCCCTCCGTCAGGAACAGTTGCCCCCCTGCTCTGCTGCACCCTTCACACGCACTGAGGGGATGCCACAGGTCATAACAATACAAAGCTTTTCCTCAAGGCTGGATCTCCTGGGTGAGTCTCTTCATCACCCTGCAGCATAAAAAAGCCAAGACACTGCCTACCTCCTTCTCTGACCACAGTCAGGCTGTTGCGCTACGCAACCTTCATGACATGCAGCAAACCCAAAGCAAGATATCATTCCTTTTTTCAGAACTGGAGCTACACCAGATTTGAACCTAGTCTGGACATGAAAACGAAGCAGAGGAAGCCTTCTCGCAAATCCAGCTGTTTCAGACAGGGTTCCATCCATGGTCAGAGGAAGGTCTCAGAGTCAGCTCTCACATAAGGTCTCACACCACTCTGTTGCCTGTGGAACTAGCGTCTCAACTCTATGACTTGCAAATGACACGTTTCCCATAAGACCCTTTGAATGCACACAGTTTGGTTTAAGGACTGGTTTCCTCCTGAAGGACAGCAAGTCATGATGTTACCCTATGATGTGGCTACTTTTTTACTGTTATTGACCACTTCCAGCAAAGGTTAGAGACCACTGAGAGGATGCAGCTTGGTTCTGCTCAGGGCTTTCCAGGACACGATTCCAAGACTCTACAAACATGCAACCCCACAGTAAATAGATGAGGCCTCAGACAATAAAAGTTTGGATACAAAAAAGCCTAAGAGGAAGAGACTTTCCTAACTTCTTTTAACTCAGCTGGTGGCTGTTATTAGGTGGGAAAGCTAGGGAATGCTGACTACATCCTCAAAATGCAGCAGGTTTCAAGGAGACAAAATCAAAAAGGATGCGCTATGGCTGAGAAAGTAGGAATAAATCAGGAATAAAGAGGACATAAAAGACTGGTCTGTCAATTGAGAGTGAGGGAAAGACTCGGGAGGAAGTGTACAGGGAGAGGGGAACGAGAGAGCTGGGGCATTTGGTTTTGATTGACAATCTCATGAAAGCCATGGTCACGTCCCTGTGCTGGAGATGGGCACAAATCCACCCCACGGCAATGACAGCTCCTGAAAGGAACATGTCACTGAGGGAACATGGGAGACGACAGCATCTCCCCATTTGGCTCACACACACACAACCCTCCTGCCATCAAAGGTGGTAGACAGATTCACATCAGCAGGTCCCTTGCCACAGCCCACATGTTGGCAGCAGGGACACTGCAAGGTCAGCAGCAAAGGGGAGTCACACATGACAGTCATGGAAGCAAACCTGCCCTGGGTCCAGCTCCAGCCAGGGGCTCTGAGCAAAAGTACATGTTGAAATCTAGAACAGGACCAAAATGTGCTGAAAAATAGCACTGGGAGGGGGAGAAAATCCACCATCTCCTGAAGACCAGGTCTGATACCACTTCAGGGTCCCGGTGGCTGGTGGGACGGGCTCAGTGAGTCCCTCCACAGCGCAGCACCTGGCTAGGAGGAAGCCAACAGCACCCAGGACTTCTGGGCAATTCCAATGGCATGGGCTGGGTGGTTAATGAAGCCCAGCGTTAATCAGGTGGCACGTTCCTCTGTTTACTTTTACTCCACTCAGGCACAGCTATTCATTTCCCGGGATGAGGGAGGCCGTGCACAGATGCTGACGAGGCAGACACCCAGCGACAGAGCCAGCACGCAGCGATTCGGCACCAAGTGCAGCTACACAATCCCTTTAATCTCAGCTAAAGATTTTTTTTCCCCTGGCTTCCTTTAATAAACCCTGATTATCACGGATAGAAGCTTTTCTTTGGGAGCCGACATGGTGAGAAAACTCATATGGAGACATTGTCAACAGCTCCCACAACAAAGACTGGCTTCTAACTTCAGCTAAATCCTTTCTGCATGAACTTACAACCTGTCCAACACCTGACAGAAACCGAAGGCAAGTCTCTCTTTGCGGGCATCCCACGCCAGAACATCTTTTCTTTGGAGCTCACCGCAATGAACAGATCCCAGTGCAAGCTGCAGCTTGTCCCAAATAAAGAGATTAATTTCAGGAATGGCTTGTTTGCAAGGCACTTAAGCTAAGGTGGGACAACACAGCCTTCCCTCATCACACAGATTATTCTATTCGGGTATTTAGATGGTGCCTATCACCTTGTTACCTGTGCATCTGCCAGAAGCTTATTAAGTGATGGGATTAACACTTGCTGTGAGTAGGACTTGCTTCCTTTTTTCCCCTGATTCCCCTGTGTGATAAAACTGCATGTGGATGGTGTTTCTGCTTTCATTTCGGACTTGGTTTCCTACCAGCAAAAGCAGGTCAAGGCTGTGCTCCTTTGTGCTTGGGAGGGAGAGCAGAGAGGTTTGTAATGGTTTCTCAGTTCCTCCAGGAATTTGCTACACAGAGACTTGAATGAAAGAACACAAATATTCAGTGCCACAGAAACAAGAATGGAGTTTTGAGGTCACAGAAATAACCTACAAATCCAGAGACCAGGGTTAAACTCTCTTTTCTAGAGCAGACTCACCTGAAAGTATTCTGAGGTTAAAGCTATTAAAATTATTCCTTATCGCAGTAACTGGGGGAATGTAAACCCCCCGACAAACTATCATAGCAAGAGCACAAAAGGTCATCGATATTTAAGCAAACCATGTCACAGCAGTGCCTAACTTTGTTGATCCTACCTCGAGGAATGTGTGTATGAGACTGTATAGGTCCAAAGCACTGAGAAAAGTGAAGAATTGCCAAAAGCCAGAGTGTCAGGTTGACTTCTATTTCAAAGTCTCATTCTTGTCTCCCAACAAAGCCACCATACACTCCTGGGGCTCTGTTCTCCTCACTACAAAATGTTTCTCTACTGTATTTCAGTGAGGTGCAACTCTCATGGGGTTGGCAGTGCCAAGTTGGCCAAGAATTCAAAAGGCACTTCACAGGTAAGGAGACCCCGATCAGACTGTGGTTCCAGACACAAAGAGGAATAAGCACAGCCCCTGTCCCTAAAGGGATGATGAATATTGAAAGGAAAATGAACTGGGTTTCATCCCAGCAGGTCTCCCCAGCTTGTACATCAATTACAGCATTTTAGGACAGCCTTGAGGAAAACAGCGTTTCCTTCCTCAGAAGTCAAGCTTACGCTCGCAAATTCCCTTCGAGGCTTCGGGGGCTCTGAAGAGTACTGAAATGAAGTCTTCAAATTTTGTGGACCTGATCCCGACGGGACCCCTAAAACACCACTTTGATCCTCAAAGAGCGAGGAAGGGGCTCTGACCCCAGGTTTCTCCGTGAGTCAGCAAGCAGCTATTTTCTTGTCGGCTGAAGCTGTATAGCACGGTTTATGTTGCATTGAATGCCAGCGGGTGGATGTTTCCCCCTGCTTTGCAATCTTAGGAAGATCTGTGAGACACAAGTCCTCTGTCTCATGCTGAAGTCTTGTAATTAGCACTGTATAAATCCACGAAGAGCCAAATCTTGTAAGACAGAGACCATACTTCAGCTGTCTTATGAAAGCCTGGCACAGAGAGTAACTCTGTATTCACAGTGACTTTGTGATCACTGGCTATTTCACACTCTAGATCTACATGAGGTGCCGGCAAGGATAAAATATAGGAATTAAAGGAAAAACCAAAACCTTTAGATCTTGGTCTACTGGCTGTTGGAACTCAAAGATCCATATTTGGCGGTGGGGGAAACAATTGCAAAGAAGCCAGGAGAGAATCCCCCATCTTCAAAGTCTGCGATTTCACTACATATTCAAAAGGCAGCTGGAGCAGAGCAGCCTGAGGGACCCAGGGTAAAAGCAACAGGACTTGGAAAATCAGAGTTGATACCAGGATGGGTAATAAAGTTTGGAAGTAAAGCTTCAGAGGGATGTAGAGCGCGTGGATTTGCTGCGTAGGATCAGGCTATCTGCAAACCAGATGAGCTTCAGTTACCAGTGACCAGTACTTGATGGTTCAGAGAGTATGGGAAGTTCTCCGAAATGAAGAGTGTGTAACTGGCCAGCCCAATGTGATTAATGCAGAGCACGGCTGTGTACTCACAGAGATCCGGGCTCCTCTAGAGTAAGAACCATCAATTCTGCAGCTGTACCAAACCTTACAGTCAGAAATAGGCTGAACACACAGCAGGAGTAGGAACATAAAGAAAATGCCGTTAACAATACTATATTACTGGGAGGAAAGAGACAGAGAGAGGTGTCATGATTTCTCTTCAGTGATGCAGGGTTTGCAGCAGAACAGAGAACAGAGTCTTCCCTTTATGCTTTATTCAGCACAAAATTTCCTCCTTTCATTTATGGCAGGTATCCAACCCGTTTTGGAGCAGCAACCACTGGCCATGGACAGGGCCAGTGAAAAGATCTGACGCAGCAAATCCTTCATCTTCAGCTTCCCACGCGAGTGGCTAAAGAGAGCGGATGAGCGAGTAGAGTCCTATAAAACAGGGGTGGCTGGACCATCTCAAACCTCAGCCAGATCTTGAGTCCAACACACACATTATCGCTGGCGGGAAGGAGTAGTGCTGACTGGCATTTGCTCTCCCAAACCTAAAGGAAAGCTTCAGTTTACTGCGACCATTAGCAGTATTTTTAGAGTGGCATCTGTACTGGAGATTATGGGAAAAAAAAAAAAAAAAAAAGAATATTAGACATCTCCTTGTTTCATTTTCTCTGCACTTACTAATTCTGACCAAATTCCTAAATGCTTCTGGGTGGGTCTGTATGCACCCATGAACCTCCTGGGCAGACACATGCCATTTATTTTAGCGCTCTGCATTTTACACGACAGCTCTTCCAGCAAGTGGCCTCTGTCTTTCCGTCCTTGAGCAAGTCAGATGAGGGACAGTCTTTTTCCACGTTTCTGTAGCACCTAGGGCAACCAGGTGCCAATTTGGTTAGTTCATAACTTGCACATGTTATCTGAAGTAATCTATTTCTGCTGACTCCACGAGCTTGAAAAGAGGTCTTTAAAAGATGTCAGAAGGCTGACTAGCCCGTACTTCTGCCCCAAAGTTCACCAGCCCTAAATTCCAGGCGTCTTCTGCAGATATGAGATTGCTGTAGATCACGACCTCTTCTTTACAAATGAAACAATACAGCACAAAATAGATATGTTTTGAAAAATACTAATCTACTGCATGTCTTACTTGGCTTTCCCTTACAAATATAATAAAAACTGCATTAAAATTGCTTATAACTTTTAACCATTCTGGCATAAAAGTGCGTTTTATCAAGTTCAAAATGAAGCAGGGCTCAGCGCAGCTGCTGTGCTCAAACCGAGATTCCCCCTGAGAAAAAACACCCAAGATCAGACCAAACGAGAGATGTCCTCTTCAGAGGACTTCCACTTCAGAAGGCTTTGGCTAAAACCTTCTGAAGGGCAGTGGAGATGTCACCAAACCCAAATGGCAAACGAAGGGACAGGACTCTGCTGGAGAGCCCCATGCTTGGACTAGCAGAGACATCCAGCTGAGACACTATTTCAAGCCCAGCAGCAGCAAGGGAGATTGATTCTACTCCTTCTGCCGATAGCTGTAATGAAGCAGTGCGGACACAGCCCTGATAAGCTGTGTCTTTGCGAGCATTTTGGGGAAAAAAAGGGAAAAAAAAAAAAAGCAGTCTGACATCTATCCCACCACAGTCCTCTGATGCCCCATTCTGCAGACCACAACAGGTACTTTCAGTAGAGAATCAGCTGCAGAACTCAACGCCCCTTCCAAAAAATACCTGGATAAACTATTACTAATTTGCTATTAATTCTATTAATTTTCTCTTCCAGTGACTTTGTCACCGCAAGGCAGAGGACAAGCCTAGCTGCTGCCAACACATGCAAAGGCCAATGGGAAGTTATTCTTAGAGCCCAGCCCGGCTGTTACTGCGGGATAAGTAGCTCCAAATCATACTTGACAGTCTCAAGATATGGCTGAGCCAGACAGGACACCTACAGCCAGGATCTGATATGGACAAGAGACGGAATTGTGCTAATATGGGTAAAAAGATAATCACCTGTTATGTTTGTTAACAGGAAGATTAGAAGAGAGCTGATGTTGTATACACACACAGAGGCTGCGTTTGCAAGGAGATACACAAATCCATCCTGTACAGCATACAGACACATTTATTTTTGCACAAAATTATGCAATTCCTGTACTCCCGGTGCAGGGCAGCACGCGCATGCATAATTACATCGAGCATTAGCAGCAACACCCATAGCTCAGGTTGTCTGACATGTTCTGTACTAAGACTCGGTTTTAAGGTCCTCATTACTTTGACAGACCTGAACCGCTCAGGGGACAATTTCCTCAGCTCGGTGTCTGCCTCGGGCTAACATCGCCGTAGAAAGTTGCATTCAGAATGGCTTGGGCAATTCTGAGAACTAAATTAGGAGAAAAGTTTTTGCAAGTTATTGATTTCATTATTTTTTTTTTCTGCGTTTGACCTTGGTTATATTCTTTCCACTGTTTTACTGAAAAAATTCCATGCTTTGGAGCAGGTAGTACAAATTGGGCAGGTTCTCCCCTGCTGTCATGGGGATCTTCTGTCCGTGCCTGAAAGTCTGCCGAAATTCGACCAAGTTACAGCATCTAATAAATACATACATTGCAAGTAGAGATTTTGCCTTTGCTCCTGGGATGGATCAGACAGCGCTTGGGCTACCACCACAGGAGGAGTAAAACATGCTCCACACCTGGGATGAAGGGACCAAGCAGGTTTTCCGTACGCTGTGCCAACTGGAGGCCGTTGTGGTGCTAAGCACTGCTGCCGAGGAAAACTCTTCTCTACTCACTGATGGACTTACGCTGCAGCTCAGCTTAATTAACGCAATCGGAAAGCAAAAGAGGAGGATGCTCTGACACAAGGAAGGAAGGCTGGTAAGTGGAGGAGGGGGAGAAAACTGGGCAGAGACAATTTAGAAAAAGGGATATGAGCAGAGACCGGGAAATGTGGGCAGATTGCAGATTTGCAAGTTCTGTAACCACTGAAACATCCCCTCCTCATGAATGGGGCATTGATCCCACGGCTCCTGAGTCTCCGGATTCCCTTAAGACGGGTTTCCTCCAGCTGCTGACAAATCTGGAGGTCAAATCAGTTACACAGGGTTAAAGTTCTGGGGAGAAATTTCCATTTTTGCCTTGCTCAAGAGCTTAGAAAATGCATATCGAAACAAAAGAAATGCAACTGCAGAAAGGAAAAGAATGGCAAAAAAAATCATGTAGTTGCTGAACTACTGCAGACTCATCCAGCATCTTCCCTAACCCTTCTATGTGCATTGAGAAGAGGTTGCAGGAATTCTTCCTGAGCAAAGAACAACACTATCCCTTTCCAATTCCTTCTCAACACCAATATTTAATGTCAAGCCTGGAGCGAGTTACCAAATTATGAGACTTAACAGAATCAGGAGCAGCAGACCTTATTTACAGACTATTCCTATATATGTTAAAAGCACATGAATGACATGGGAGGATGGGGTGGCGCAGAGCCTGATGACATAAGGCTGCTGTTATTTCGCTCTCCCGCCGTAGCTCACACCAACACATCGCACCTTGTCCTGATGGGCCCTTCCGGTTCCCCCCAGTCAAATAACACATTGCTGCTTGCAAGGGTGACCAGCAGCTCTAATCAAAACTTTCCTGCTAAGAGAAGGTCCCCACCTCCAGGAGTTTCAGTCTAGAAACACCCCAGGGAGGCAGAGGTCCAGGGAGGTGAAGACTTGGCCAAGGTCATGGAGAGTCAGTGTGGCTGAGACGGAGACAGAGCCCGTGTGTTTAATCCCCAGCGCAGTGCCACAGCGACAAGACAACTATTCTGCAGAGCCACACGTGCAGCACCAAAGGAAACCACCTTTATAGCCGATTTTTCTCTATTATCACCTCCTTCGGTGCATGTTTTCCAGGGAGTGTAGCAATAGGACGAGGGGGGACGATTTTAAACTGAAAGAAGGGAGATTTAGATGAGATACGAGAAAGAAATTCTTGACTCTGAGGGTGGTGAGGCACTGACGCACGTTGCCCAGAGAAGCTGTGGCTGCCCCATCCCTGGAGGTGTTCAAGGCCAGGTTGGACGGGGCTTGGAGCAACCTGGGCTGGTGGGAGGTGTCCCTGCCCAGGGCAGAGGGGGTGGAACTAGATGGCCTTTAAGGTCCCTTCCAGCCCAAACCATTCTATCATTCTATGTTTTAGGAACCCCCACACCCCCCTCCTAATGGCTCCGGAGTGGTAAATTCCCATCAGTCTTAAACCCATCCACTCCTCCTGCACTTTGCCAGCATCAGCAGAATAGGTGCATTATACACTCGGGTGTCATGGTTGAAGCTGCTTTAAATAGTTCAGTGGTCACCATGTTCAGCCGTGAGTCTGCATAGACACGTCCAGGGCATCCTTAAATGATACAGCGTGGAGTCCTGCTGCTGGCACCCAGCCTGCGGAGCCGAGGGGAGGAAGGGAGGAGGCGTCTGCTCCGGCTACTCTGCTGCTAAAGCTTTCTGCGATTTATACGTGCGCTTCCCCATGCTGACAAACTTCCAGAGGAGACACTGCCAGGCTGCCACCAGCAATGGCAGTTTGTAGACAGCTTGCTGCTGCTGCAAAGCACACCTGCAAAAGGCAAAAATCTCTCTTTCTCCCTCCATAAATATCTTCCCCGGGCCACACACTCAGACATGGATGGAAGATGAGAGCACTCTGCACTTTGCCGGATCTGACCCTTCGTTTGCACTAACAAATGCCTGGTGCTATCAACGACTCAACAAATCACTCTGGAGCAGCCACAAGGAGGGTGATGCAATTGTTTTAGCTATTTGCACAGCCTCATAATTGCAGATCCATCATCACAAAGCACTAGCTGTGTTAGGATAGGTGTTACAGAGAAAACCCAGTACCAGAAACAGCCATATGAGCCCATTCAGTCTGCAAAAGATAGTTTATGGGTTTGCAATAACCACTGGTTTCAGATCTGGGTCGTACTACCCAGAAGAAAGTTACTTGTTTGCTTAGAGTCAGCTGCAAGCAAAATGTCACCCCAAACTCTAATTTAATCCAGATCCAAACACCATCTGCTTTGTTCATCTCTGCTCGCACAGTCTAAAGGCACCTGTGTCTGAGACGAGGGGCGTTTTTTGATGTGGGGGCGTGGGAAGGTCATCTCTGTTCATAAAATCCTGCTCATTAGAAATGGAGACCTTGATAACACGGGCTGTAAGACCTGAAGAAACACTACAAAACAGATGCACAGGTGCTGAAGGAGTAAGACCCGCAGAGAACTGTTTTCCACGTGCCCTCCACCCCCCCCCCAAGCTGCATTGCAGAGGGCAAGCCTGCCCTCTTTTTCCCACTGCCTCCATCTCTTCACTCATACCTCTTTCCAAAACAGGACTTGTCAATCTCTTCCCTCATCCCACAGGATCCCACAGCTGCACTTTCAGTGCTGCACAAGTGTCAAATACTGCAAAAAGCATGCAAGCCTGTGCCCATGCATGCCCTGCCTTCTGGGGATGCAGTCACAAGTGCTTCAACTGGAAGCTTGAGCATCTCAAGACCTCAAGAGCATCTCAAGCCTCAAGGCCAGGCTGGACGGGGCTTTGAGCAACCTGGTCTACTGGAAGGTGTCCCTGCCCATGGCAACGGGGTTGGAACTAAATGATCTTTAAGGTCCCTTCCAACCTAAACCATTCTATGATTCTATGTTCCCTCCTGCTTTTGGAGAGCATCATCTGTGCTCCAGCCCCCGGGGGCCTCGGGTAAGGGGCTGGAGCACGCAGTGCCTTGCCCTGGCTCCTGCATGGCTGGGACACGCAGCTTGGGGCCAGCTGGGGAAGCTGCGGATGGATTTTAATGACACGAGGCATCCACTCAGGCAGGAGGTTGGGCTGAAATTTGCCCTCGCTTCAAAAGTTAGAGGCTGTAAATCTTTTGCTTTGACTAGAGGAAAAAGGTGGGGGGGGGGGGGGGGGGG
>RSEF01000001.1:2876148-2887051 GCA_003993805.1 Himantopus leucocephalus | reverse complement strand
TGTGCACACCCAGATTTAGACTGGGAAGCAACCAGGAGACAAGGAGTTATCTCTGCTTGCATGCAGAATAGGTAAAACAGAGAGAAATATGTACAGACAAGCAGGTCACAATGAGAAGACACAAGCCCTGCTGCCCGCCTGCGCTTTGGTTCCCCGGCGTGAAGGTGGGAAATAAGTCCCTACCAGGTCTCACGGATGCTGGAAAGCTCAGACTTGTGAAGATGCTAAAAATCCTCAGCTTAGTCCAGATTTGGAAAGCTTTGGGAAGAGCTTCGGAGTGCATCATGTTCTGATTATTTACTTCTCCAAGCTAAGGAGAGACCTACTTCACACACCGCCTCCTGGAGAGGCGGAAAAATCAGGCATGTAAAATAAGAAGGAAATGGAAATCGACTTGATAGCTCCTTCCCCTTCCTAATGGGTAATACTTACTTAATTATACCCGCTTGCCATTTCCTTTTCCTGCTTTCTTTGAGATATTATGCAGAGATAAATTTGTCCTAAAAGTTGTTACTTTCATTCAGAGGCATCCCTTTGAGCCGTTTGCCTTGCTAAGGCAGGCAAGGGCAGTAACTCCATTACAAGGAAGGAAGAAAAACCCTCCTGAATGGCTCTGACGGGCATCGGTCTTAGCATCCAGCTCCCGCTGCCCATGGCTCACCTCTCTCCCCTCCCTTCTCCATCCCTCACCCAGGCAGAGCGGTGCAGTCGCAAGGTTGCCTCTTGCCTCCTGCCCTTGTTTGGCCAAGGTGAGCAGCTCCTGATCTCTTGGAGCCACCGCAGAGGCCAGGCAGGGAAAGCTAGAGGCTGCAAAAATCCTCTGAGTCCAGCAGCCAAAACGACTCTGCCCTCAGCAGGCATTTGGAGAGAAACCTGAGACTTGGTGGTCTCACCGCTGGTGAGATCCAAAGGGGCATCCTACACTAGTCCCAAGTCCATGCCACCACTTGGATGACCTCTTCAAATGCATCAGTGTCACAACCCCATATCCAAGCAGCTGGCTGCAGCTCAGGGTGGAGAAAACGGGGTCATAGAACCAAAATATGACCCCTCCAGGCCCACGTCAACTTGAGTGACCCTACCAAAACATAGCAAGCTTTCATTTGCCGCAGCCAGCTTCCATCCTTTAGGGGAGGTCACAGAATCACAGAATGGTCGGGGTTGGAAGGGACCTCTGGAGATCATCTAGTCCAACCCCCCTGCCAGAGCAGGGTCACCTACAGCAGGTCCCATTTAGTGCTTCGTTGCACCAGCAGTAGGGTAGGGGTTGGCACATGCAGGACATGCAGGACCATGTCCCACCCCACAAAGACAGGCTGGATGCAACCCTACACTAACAACTGAACACTGCAGTATCGGGATGGGTTGCAGGGGTTTCTGGCAGAGTGAGGGGTGAACATTCAGCCCTCTCTAGACCCCCACAGTGGACTCCCCCCCATCCCCCCCTCCACCTCCAACCTACACTTCCCAGGAAGGCTCCCCCAAGCCCTGCTCTTGCACCCCGGGTGTGTTTTTCTCTTCTCCGCAGGGAGCACAGCTTCCAAGAAGGAAAATACAAAGCCCAAAGGGATTGACTTCAAACGATGAAACAGGCTCTGCGAAGGAAGGTGTTTTATTCCTGCTCGAGGGGGTGCTTTAAAAAGCCTCCTTTTGTTTCCTCAAAGGCTGGGAAGGATGTTTCCCAGTCCAGCCTGGCAGGCTGTGGAAAGTGGAGACCAGGAGGAATTCAGGGAACTTCAAGGGACACGCTCTGCAAGCAACAGCAGAGATTTCCCCACAGCCAAATCCTTCCATATCCAGCATGCTGCACTGGTCCAGCCGTTCCTGCATCCTTCCCCACCCCGCAGGGGCTCATCATCCCAGGGGAGCATCTGCAGCGGCTGCACGGAGAGCCCAGCCCTGCACCTGCAGCAACTGTGCCAGGAGGGGCTGAGCAACGTGCCCCGCAGCCACACTGACCAGCCCTGAAACTTCACCTCCACGTCGTTAATTTTTCATCAAGAAAAGCTGCTTTGTTTTCTTTTGTTTCTTCCCCCCCNCATGCCCCGCAGCCACACCGACCAGCCCTGAAACTTCACCTCCGCGTCGTTAATTTTGCATCAAGAAAAGCTGCCTTGTTTTCTTTTTTTTCTTTTTTTTCTTTTTTTTTTTTCCCCCCAACTGGGCATTTTCCAGGCAGTCCTTTGGGTCTAGGAGGGGAAGAAGGAAGAACTGCCCAGCTAATCCCTGCTGCAAGCACAGCCAAGCCCTCCACCTCCAGGCAACATTGCATCTGCCCCAGCCAGAACGCGAAAGCAGCCCCGCTCCTCCCAGTGCCACCGGACATCAGACATCCATCCACCCTCACAGCCGTTCACCTCCTGGCCCCACTAAGCCACCCCTCTGCGGAGGCTGCAGCATCCTCAGGGTGTGAAGGACAGCAGGGTGGGGAGAGGTTTCTCTACACCACCTCTACGGTGTTTCCAGCTCCCAGGGGAAGCCGTGAACCCGGTGGCTGCAGACAGGGGACCCAGGCATCTGGCTTTGCATCCCTCCTGTACATTCCCCAACCCGATGGATGTGCGCGGAGAGATGTACAAATGGGCTCCTTGCAGGACCCCCTGCGGCAACGCTCAGCCAGAGCATTGCTCAGCACCCAGCCTACAGAACACATCTGCTCCTACCCCTCTCACCCCATTCCTGGGGAGCAAGAAGAGCCCCCAAAGCAGGCTTTGTCCCACCCACAGCAGCTGGAAACTGAGAGTTAGGGCAGGCAGAGCGATACCCTTAGCGCCGCTTGCTCTGCTTGGCATCACGCGGGCTGCAGCCAGCCCTGGAGGGGTCTCTCCTGCTCAGCCTGGCCGGGTGCCCAGCTCCAGGGGGGAACAGGCAGCGCAGGAGCCCGGGACAGGAGCACCGGAGGAGCTTCCCTGCCTCCCAGCGCGGAGGGATGAGTTTGCAGAGGGGGGAACTTTAGCAAACAACAAGGAGCAGCGCGTGCAAAGAGATAAGAGAAGGTATTTACCAGGCAATCGCTACAAGGTCCTGTGAATATAGTATTTGTGATGGATGAATAGACATATTATTACAGAACTTAATGCAAACCCTTTGCACCAAATGGTGACATGCGATTACTAGTTTGGAAATAACTAAGCTCATTATAATGAAACGCTTCACTCAAATCCCCCTCCAAAGGATGGATCTGACGAAGGAAGGAACCTGTGACGGGAACATACTGGGGGATTTGTTTAACCAGATCAGCCCGCTGGGCCAGCACAGCACGGTTGCTTGCCTCCAGCGTGGCTAAAGCCTGGCTCGCCGGGAAGCACAACCCCCCAACCTGCGTGGACAGGGTGGGCAGCGCCCCGCACCCAGCATCGGGCTCTTCCTGGCACGACCCTGCGTTTAAGAGATGAAAAGAAGCACCTTTCAATAATAAATAATAATGCTAACTATGTGTTTCTATAGCAACTCATCACCATAGCAGCTAAGCGCAGGAGGAAAACTCAGAGCTGATCCTGCCGTCTTCAGGGTGAGGAGGCAATTGCCCTCCTGGAGGTGGCTTCGGTGGAGGCAGAGCTGGGACTTAAACCAACAACTCACCCTCCAGGTTGTCCCTGAGCACTGCCCTCCGCAGGGGAGGTGTCTGGGGGGGGTGGCTAGATGCTCTGGAGAGGTAAAGCCCAGGGTCCAAGGGGTGATGGGGGTATGCAGCCTCAACAGCACCAGGCATAGAGGTCGTTGCAACCCTCCAAATGAGTCTTGGAGCTCCAGGGTGGCTGGAAGGAACGGGGACTGTGGCAGGGGACAACCCCCCAACCAGCCAGGAGGACATCACAAAGGGGAGAGTACAAGGGGTGAGACACAACCAACGGGAGGACATGCCCCAAATTAGCTGTTCAAATACACACACATCTCAGGGTAACAGCTTACAAAACTCCACATGTTGCTCTGCTTTTCTCAAGAACCAGAAATTTGCACCAAAGCCCTGACAAATAAAAGGGGTTTCCCAAAACAGCCCAGAAACTCACTTTTTTTTTTTAAGCTCGCAAGTCAAGCAGACATGCTTATCCTCATTTGGGTGTGGGGTTTGGGTTTTATTCTTTCCCCTAAAAAGCCCATTAAAGAAAAATCCAAGCAAAAGCCTTTGATTAGCTCCACGACTGATGTGGTTGTATTCCCAGCGCACCGCCTTTCTCTGCTCTCCAGCAGGCCGGTGGTGTTGGAGCTTTTTCCCCCAACACAGAAGAGCCTCCTGCCCCTCACCATCTCTGAAAGCCTCTTCCCAGCCAGCAGAAGAAGGTGACACTGCCCAGGGATGGGACAGTGGCCGTTAGTGGCTATTAGCCATGTACACGGTGCTATTTCTCAGGCTGGTGAGTGTGTTCCCAACAAGAACTTCCCCGGTTTTATCATCTCACTTACGAAAAGTGAGTCATTTGTAAAGGTCATTAGAGCAAATTGGCTATTAGATGATGGCTGAAGGGACAGTCACTTCCACAAGACCACCCCCATTTGATAGATGGGGAAACAAGAAGCCAAGGGACTTGCTCAGGGCCACGGGGCAGCTCACTGGCAAATCAAAGTCTCCCTTTGGCAGCCCAGGATAAGTTCCTCTAAAGTAAAATAAAGCTGTGTTGCGCACCAAGCACTTGCTATTCCATCAATAGGCAATTGTAACAGGATACACCTCCTTAGTCTCTAAATGAGTTTTCTTTCCAGCACTACATTATAGACAAATCCCCGGCCACAAAAAACAAATAAATCCCTTTTCACAATCAAATATGCTCTAACCAAGTCAAACAGGGCCACACGCACGTGCAGCGAATCTGCAAACCTTTTCCCAACTTCCCAGCACGATCATCTTCCCTTCGGGGTGGGTGTGAGGGGGGAGGCAAAAAGGAAAGAAAAGAAAGAACATTTAATAGAAGAAATGAAGTGGCAATTTCCCAGTTCAGCTGGGGATCAATACGTGGGCTCCTCGTGGTTTCTGTTTCAAAGGGGCTGAGCTCTCGCCGCCGAAGCCCAGACTGACACAACGCCAGTGCTTGACTTATGAGTACTTCATCTCGGCAAGATATTTTTAATTTAAATCTTGCCGCAGTTGGGTACGGAGCCATCCGGGCTTTGATTTACTGCTAATTCATCGCTCCGATTCCTATAACTCTAAACTCAAGTCACCAAACAGTTTAACGCCGAGACACTCGCCGGCGAGGCTCTTCATGAATGAGTGTCAGGGGGCTGCTGGTGGCAAGTGCACGTTCCTCACTTCGGAAGAAACAACAAGTATATAAATATTAACCATCTACACACGGTCCCCGAGTCCAGCATCACTTCACTATTTCAAAGGAAAGCAATACTGGGATAAAAAAAAACCTCCACCACCCTCACCTTTCCTCCCCTGTGTACTTTTTTATGCTCAAGGAGAAATAATAAGTGGGTCGGGGTTGCTCATTTTGCAAACATTTACATGCATTTGGTGCAGCGTTGGCTGCGAGGGTTCACCAAGCATCAAGATTTATTCCTCTGGCCCTTGCACGAGCTCAGAGGAGGGGGAAGTGTGTGAGTATATATCATGCAAATGCCTGTAATGGAAACCTATCCCATATTATCTGCATTAGATCCACACATTCGTCCTGTCAGAAGGACAAGGCAAATTCAAGTGCCAGTCAGCTCCCGTAAATTTATTGCCAATGGCTTGGTGGGAAAGCCCCAGCAGACCACTCATGTATGGATAATATAGCTGGAAGGAAACTCAGAGATCAGGCGTGAAAGCTGAGAGAGATGGTGATGCAAGGTCTCCCTTCTGGGTCACCGGTGCAGGTCCAGCCCCACTCAGCGGCATTTTTTGTTTATTCCAATGCAAAAGAAGCCCATGAACTTCAGCTTCTTGCCCTTTGGGTCTGGATTTCTGTTTTGCGGTATGCCGTATTTGAAAAAATAATGGAAAGCCTTCTCGACAGCAAAGCCTGAAGTAAAAGCAAGTCCCTGAGTCTGCAAATGACCTCTCTCTTTCGAGTGAAATCCCCCCCAGGTAAGGTCAAAGCCACCTGCTGATGGGCAGCAGAGTGGGGGTAGAGGTTTAGAGGTTTCAACCCAACCACTGCTCCCGCTCAGGTCTTCAGGCTCTCCTCCAGCCCTGAGAACTTGATGTCTTCTACAAACGTCAGTATTTGAGATAGAAGCAGCTGGGAACATTATACTTCAGCAAAGAGTTGGCTTCCTCCATGGGGATATTGCTCCAGGGATCATGTTTGAAGAACACATGTATCCAGCAAGATTCACGTTGGCTTGAGCACTGAGCTGCACTGACCAGAGGTGTCTAAAATGAAATGACCGTTGGGTTTCCAAACCAAAGGGTGCCTGTTCAAAGCCTGCAGAGCATTTCTAAGAGCTCACAGAGGGTTTTTCTGCAAAGGAATGGGTTGCAGGACAGGTGCCACACTACGCTGGCTCCCTTTGCCAGGGATGCAGGGCAGAGACTTGGCACCTCTGACCTGGGTGGCTGCTCAGCATCTTAGAAGATGCAACCAAACAAGGATGAGGCAAACTTAGACGAGCACACGCACCAACAAAGAACAAAAACAGACAGTTCCAGTGGCATGAGTCAAAAAAAAAAACAAAGAGGAATGCCACNCTCAAAAAAAAACCAAAGAGGAATGCCACTTCCAGAAAATCACCACACAGACTGTCGCTATCACAACACATCCCATTTTTGCCATGATCTCTCCATTTCCAAAGGTTTTTGTACCCAATTTTAAAGATATGGGGACCAAGGTTCATGAGGGCACACCTGCCCCCTGGCCAATGCACTAACCCAAGATGATATTTGCTTATTTTAAAGCACCCATCTGTCATTTTAACTGGAAAAATTTCCATCCTGAAAGTGTCCTGTTGTGACCAAGCACTGTTCTTGCCTGTTGACGCACAGGCTCAAGGGCAGGGGACCTCTCACTGTTCTCACCTCCACATACCGCTTTGGGATTCAAGTTTGTATTTCATGGCAATGAGTGAAAATTCCTATCAATAAATGCAGACTGAGCCTTTTGCCTCTCCGTGCCTCAGTTTCCCAATCTGCACCAGGGGAATGAGAATACTTTCTCACTGCTTTAAAATACTTCAGGGTCTGTGTGAAAAACATCTGGGGAGCCCTATGTATTTATTTCTGTCTTTTTTTGTGGCAGTATCCTCAAGAGCTCAAACCTAAGGGATGTAAAGTGCTTTTCACCCGAAGACAGTCATGCAGGGAAGCATGCTCATCGCTGTTATCCTGCGGTTGCCCAGACTCTGCACAGACGGGAATTCTCATTGCCTTGGGCGCCTGGAGCCGTTGGTGTCCATTAACCGAGTCTTGCAAGCAAGAAGGGAGGAATAAGAAAGAGCCCTCTGAAGCCTCTTGACAGGCTGGTGGGGGCCAGAAAGGGCTTTTCATCTGAACATCAAGCAGTTTGAGGGCTTTACTGTGAGAAACAGTCATAATCCAAATTGCACCCCTAGTTGGGGAGGGGGATTCATGGGCAGGACATGAGATTTTTTGAGTCCCAGCACTGCGGCTGCAAAGGGGTGATGATGGGTCACGGTCTCAGTCTCAACTATGTGGGACCTCACTTTAAGGGGGTGTTGTGCATAATAAAACAAGAAGTGTCAAGCCACTCCCAGGACAGCGTGCCGTTTTGCTCAAAAACACCTGTAGGCAATGCCAAGCCGCCAACTTTGGCACCGCTAACTCCAAAACTCAAAAGCTCTACCTCTAACACCCTCCCCACGTAGGATCCCACCGCGGAGCACAAGCCTGCCGTGCCAGCATCATTCTCGGCTTTTTAGGAAGCTTTTCAGAGTTCCCCTCCAAACAAGAAATTAGTTCCTACCCAGCGTTAACCCTCAGCATACCCGAGTATCGTAAGACCTTGCAAGGCTTTTCACCTCGGGGTGTGTGAGCGCGCAAATCAAACCCCGGCACTCGGGGAAGGAGGTAGGTTTTACTGCAACTCCTCAACAATGAGGAAATTGGGAGACAGAGACAAAGCAATCCAGTAAAAAGGAAAAAGATGCAGCACAAAGGGGGCTCCGGCATCTCTCCTCCTCTCCTCACCCTGCAAAAACAGAGGAGTCAACGTGAAACCGGCTCCGGCAATCCACTGCCCCCCCGGGATCTGGCTGCCAAAGACGGTTTCTGCCTCCCCGGCAGCAGATCTCAGCCGCTCTCGTGCCTGTGCTGAGCCCTTTGCTTTGCCACATCTACAGGCTGTCTAGCACCAGGCTCGCTGCGGGTGCCGAGAGGGATGCTGGCAGGTGAACGCATGAGGAAAGGCTCGAATATTTCCTCTCCCCGTGGAGAAGTTCAGCATCTCTCTTCGGATTTGCAATAGCTAGCCAGGTGCCGGATTGCACGCTGAGCGGATTTAACACCAGTCTTCGGCGCCTACAAGGCAGTTACAATCATCAAGCGAAAGCTTCCCAACAGCACTGTGATTGATCATCAGCCTGTATTTTAAAACACCCGTCTTGGACATAAACAACACTTAGATCATGCGGCTGTCATTTATTTTGCATCTTATTGATATCGCCGAGCGCCGCGCGTTTAAGATGGGACAGAAAGGAAAAGCCTTGGACTGGTCCTTTAGGAAAGGAGACACCCCCATGGAGGATGGGTCTGGGCAGAGGAGGGAAGAAAATCCCAGGCTTTCTTGACGGGGCTGCGGTTGCATGTTTAAACCTGGCTGCACGCGAAAAGCAGACACACATCTGTTGCACCGCTTGAAGCCCGGCTCCGGTGAAGGGTCCCAACACACAAACAAACAAACACACGCTTCCCGAGGCAATTAAACCACAAACGCAACGCTGCTCGCATCCCCGAGACCTTAAGACAGTGGCTTAGCCAGGGGGAGGAAGCACCTAATCTCACACTGGGAGGCACACGCTGTAATTAAAATCACAGAGACGGCGAAGGCAAAGCAACCCCATGCTCCACTGGTCCTACCCGCTCGCGGATTTAACCGGCTTCTATAAACAAGACCCGGGTGAAACAGAGGACAGATAAAGAAAATAAGTTAGCACGCTTTATGCCTTCCAAAATATTTGTGCAGGGCTGGTGCACGCTCAAGATAAGTCCCTAGAAGGCTGCGAGCGGTTGCATCGGCTGTAAAAATCCCCTGACACCGTCATTGTTCCCCCAGAATAAGAGCATCCCCCGGCAGTCCCAGGGGTCCCAGTCCAAACCTCCCCTCTCTGCACCGCTCACCTCCATGACCTGGGAAGCCTCCGACCCCCAAAACCTCGCATCCCAGGCACCGCATCCCGGTGGCGGTGGGAAGCCATGAAAAATCAGGTGCGTTTCCAGCGAGCTCTTTGGCACGGCTGCCGGGTGGCAGGGCTGGAAAGCAAAGCGGAGCAGCCGCGGGGTGGAAGTTTTACGGGAGAGGAACGCAACCACACGCTTTCCACCCGGTCCTTTCCACGAAGGCGAGTCCTGCAGGTCCTACACCCGAATCCGACGCGGTAAACGCCGCATCCCTTCCCAGTACGGGGAGCAGATGGGGCCCCAGGAGGAGGGTTTCCTCTGGGCTGGGGATGTAACAGCCACATGCAGCCACTACAAACCCAAACAGCACTTAGCCCTGCTGGGGCTGAGCAAGTGGGTTTGTTTATCTGGGAGGAACTCATCTGCTGCCGGAGTATTATATTTCCACCAAAACCATGTGCGGCTCGGTGTTTAGATCACTTCTCCCTGTCTACATAATTTAAGGGCATATGTCTGATAAACGAAGAGCATCAATACGCAGGTTTCGGTTGCAGTACACACATGCAGGGAGGGAGGGAGGGAGGTTTATCAGCGCTGACTCCGCAGCCGGGATTTGGGCAGTCAAACTCTCCAGCACCTTGCAGGAAGGGAAACGACGTGGGATGGGGGTGGTGGGGGTGGTGGGGGGTGGTGGTGTCCCCCTCTCCCTCCTAGGTGTTCCCCGCCGGGGGTGGCCCCTGTCCCCATCCACCGGTCACCCGGGAGGCGCTGGTCCTCCCCGGGAAAAGGGTTTTTCCTCCAGCCCCGTCCAGCTGCAGCCTTCTCGGGAGCAGGAAAAGTTTGCAAATGCCTCCGACCCCTCGCCCGGGGAAGGCTCTGGGGCACCGAGGGAGGGAAAATACCCCACCCCCCCCACACCCCGAGGGAAGGAAAATCCGCAGCCGGGGATGGCCGGGAGTGATTAGAGACACGGCTGCGACGCTGGAGCCGCTACCTCCGGGGAGAAAAGTTGAGCCTTGTGCATGGGGAAAAAGCCACCGAGGACCCGGGGAAGGTGGGACACACACACACACACACACACGACACACCGCGTCCCCTTCGCGCTGGGGATGTGAAGGAGGGGGGAGATGATGCCGGGGGTCCCCGCTGCGAAACCCCGCCAGCATCCTCCCAAGCCGGTCCGGGAGGGGCGGAGGGGCCGTGCCCGGCTCAGCCCGCTGCCCGCGGGGGGTCCCTGCCCGCCAGCCCCGACCCCCTCCCCGCGACCCGGGGGTGGGGAAGAAGCGGCGGGAGGGGGGTGCTTCCCAGAGTGTCCCCCCCCCCCCTGCTCCTGCCAGGTATGGAGGGCAGGTACCGCTGGAGCCCCGCCGGCCCTCCCGGGGCATCCTCCGGGGCATCCTCCGGGGCATCCTCCCGCCAGCCCCCGCTGCCCGGGCGGGGCGGGGTGGGGGGCTTCTTACCTGGGAAGGCTCCTCGCTTGCTTTGGGTAGGTTTTGGTGTATATATATATATATATATTATTTTTTTTTCTGGTCTCCTTTCCCCCCACTTCAGTCTTCAGAGCAGGCGCCGCATTGACACTGCAGATGGTCTCTGTGTGTGTGTGTGTGTGTGTGCGTGTGTGTGTGTGTCTCTCTCCAATCCCAAATACTCCACGGAGGCGGAACACGGAGCCCCTCTCTC
>RSEF01000001.1:2855121-2875786 GCA_003993805.1 Himantopus leucocephalus | reverse complement strand
AAAAACAAAAAAAAATCCAAAAAAAAAAAAAAAAAAAAAAGGCCGGAGAGGTGTGGAAGTGCGGTGGCAACGCGATCCCCGGGAGGGATAATAATAATAATTAAAAAAAAAACCATAATAAGAATCCCTTTCTGTTCTTTTTCTTTCTTTCCTTTTTAAATTTTTTTTTTTAAATTTTATTTTATTTTGCAGAGACAGTGGCCAGTTGCTCCTCCTTTCGCCAGCCCACCCACCTCTGGGAGAGGGGAGAAGGCGGAGGGGAGCAGGTTATCCCTGGAAGGGGACACCCCCACCCCCCCCCACCCCCAAGCCGCTTTTCGTCGTCCCAAAGTTTGCAGGGGCTGGGGACGGGGACGGGGACGGGGCTGGGGACGGAGCCGCCTCCTCCGAGCCCGCCCGGGGCTGCGAGCGCCGCCGCCGCCGCTCTCCCACGGCTGCAACTCCGGCTGCCTTGATTTCTCCTGCCGGTGCCTTCCCTCGCTCCTACTCACTACTGACACCTAGGATCTCCAGCCTGATTGGGCTAATTGGGAAATGTCGCTGCCCAGAAAGGAAAAAAAAAAATAAAAAATAAAAAACCCCCCAAACCTGAAGAAATCAAACGCATCTTGCTGGCTCCTTCCATCACCTCCCCAGAAAAGCCCTTCCCGGCATCACGGTTCTGGCTGGCATCTGCCTCCCTCCCTTTGCTCTCTCCAGCGTCTGCCCCGCCGCTCTCCTCCGGCTAGGACAAACCGAGGAGGGGAGCGCATCAGAGCGGGCGTAGGGAGGCTCGGAGGAAGATCAATCTCTCAGCTTGGGTGAGCAGTAATCCTAGAGAGCGGCTGCAAGCTGCTCTGCTCTCCGGGTCTTCGTTTAATTCCTGCCAGCCGCAGGAATAATAGTATTTTTTAAAAGCTATTAGTCCTCACTGCTTGAGTTTCGCGTCCAGCAGGCTGCCGGCCTGGCTGGCCAGGTTGCCCCACGGAGCGGAGCCCAAGTTCATTCCACCCTCCCCGTGCAGAGACCTGAACTCCTCTCCGCGGATAATATCTGGGCTCTCCTGGAGCTGAAAGCAGAGCAGGCAGCAGATGGTGGGAAGGAAAGCGGTGCTCTCGGGGTGTTGATAGCGGCACGTAGCAACAGGGCTGCCTCCCCGTAGAGATGGGGGAGCCCTGACGCCGCGAGGATGGGCGCCTCGCAGAGGTCTGGGGAAGAGGGGATGCAAAGGGGAAGCAACTGGGGAGAACTCCCCCGCTTTCGGGGGTGTCGCCCATGCATCAATCAGGGCAGAGAGGGGAAAACCCTGGGGGTGATGCTGCAGCTTCCCCCTACCCCATATGAGACGAAGGCATCCAGCAGGGATGCCGGGGGGTGGCTGGTAAAGGGGGCTCCCACCGCTCGCGGCGAGCGATAGCCGTGAGCAGAGGCAGGGATTGCCTCTCAGGAGGTACGTTGTACAGCACCAAGCACAGCAGGACTCCCCCTCCTCCCCACAGCCTCTACCATTCACAGAAAATCAGGCTTAATCCAAGCTTTGTATTTTTAATTATCTTAAATTTATGCCACAAAACACGGGGGCCGGGGGCTGTCTATTTGCATCCTCCAAGCTATTTATTTTTAAACAATATCATGTTTTCCTTAAAACAAGTTTTATCTCCCCGGCACGTGCCTGTGTGCGCGTGTGTGTTTTGCCTGAGCTCTGGTTTACATTTCCTGATGGATGGATGGGGATTCAGAGCCCTTTTTTAAGGTGGTGCATAAAATGTATTTATTATTCTTTATCTGCTGCCTCTTGCAAGGAGTCATTTGTTTTCATTCAGAGAAATGAATACTATGTGAAGCCTGAAGAGTAATAACACAGCAAAATGACAACGGAAGAGCGAGACGGAAATCTGAGAGATACAATGGCAGGTTAGTAACCTCTAAAGATCACTGCTGTTGTGAGCAGTACAGTATTATTTAATGTCCAGTCTGGCTTGCAGCTCCATTTAATAAAACATATGAAAATCTCCGGGAAATTTGGTCTTGCATTTAAAAGCGGGCTGTTCTGCTAAAAAGGGATAATCTGGATACGCCGAGATTACTTCCCACTATCTGGCGGAGAGGAAGAAATTAATACGAATTCTTTCTGCTTTTTAAGACAATGGCATGAGTCAATATATCCCTGCGCTGTTTGGGTTCATAAAGGAGTGAGTGACAAATGAGACTTTATTTATAGGCCTTTTCATGAACTAGGCAGTGGGGGCGGAAAAGGGTTAGGGCTGGAAAACCCAAATGACCTCCCCTGACCTGTGAATAGCTGCAGTAAAAGGGCCCAAGGACAAGGAGGGGTCAGGCTCACCCTGTTGTCATCAAGTGGATATTTTGCCCCCGGCCACGGTGACAGCAGAGATCATGGGTCCCTCCGGGGTGGCGCTGGGCACCCCCACTGCCCCACTACAGGGGGAAAAACCCACCGGGGCTCAGCATCAAAGCTGCTCTCAGCATCATCTGGGAAGAGGCAAAATCAAGCTGCCTCCATTCAAACGACCTCCCATGCCTGATTTCCCCCCTGCCACCCCAAAACACTCCCTTTGGTCCCCATTGCTTGTGAAATCCTGGATGCCGACAGCATCACCTCTGCGGTTCCTTCCCTGCCGGCGAGCGGGACGGCCGCAAACAGCGCACGCATCCTTTCATTTCACGCCTTGTCACCCGAGCCACAGACAGGGAGCACTTCCAACAGCACCCAAAGAACAGAAAACACCTATTTTTCTGAAGACGAACATCTGTACGATTTAAAACTCAGCGGTCCCCAGTGACAAAGCAGGGGAGCCAATACCAAAAAAAAAAAAAAGGGAAAGAAAAAAAGTAAAAGGGTACTGCAAGAAGTTTTGGGGGGAGGGGGTGTGTGTTTGCTTTCTTTTTCCCTTGCCATTTTACAAGTTTGTTAACCCAACCTGGTGTTTAAGTTGCTAAAAGCTGGAGCTGCTTGTTACAGCTCCGGGCTTGCGCCGAGCGCGGCCACCGCTAAAAACCTACATTGCAGCGCCACCTGCAGCGACCGCGCTTGGTGGCAGCTCTGGAAATCCCTAAAACTGGGTGAAATCTTGAAAAAAAACAAGCCCGGGGAGAGGGGCTGCTAGTTTGTTCCTCCAGGTCTCTTTTTCACCCCCATCTGCCCTCCAGTCTTTCAGGTGTTGGAGGTTTCAACAACTTGCCCCGCTCTGCGGACACCGGAAAGAAAATTGGCCTCTCCCGGGTAGCCGTCACCGTCCCCGCTGCTGACAAAGGATGTCTTTATCACGCTTTTGGAAGGTGGAAAAATTCATTGCGAGCTGTTTTAAAGGCGGTCCAGGGTTTTGTGTTGTCCCTCCTGACACCCCAGGGAGGGATGGGATGAGCTCTGCCCCTAAGGACAGTTTTCGGTCTGGGTGCTGGCTGCCGGGGTTGTCATGTTATCAGCTTTTTGGCAGTTTCACCAGCTTCAGGAAGGGTCATGTTGCTAGAAAGTGTGACAAAAGTGCTACCAAAAAAAATTTGCAAGAGAAGAAGAGGTTTGCAGGGAAGAGCAGGATTGTGTCATTTGGTCACCAGCCGCTGTCTTCCCCGTTGGTTGGAGCCTCTCTGCAGCCAATTTCTAATGATGGGTGGAGAAAAAGCCCTTGAAAGGATCTGTCCAAGCCATCCTCTATTTGTGCTTTGTCCGGCACAAATGTCTTTATCGGGGAAACCCGGGGTGTCCTGGCACGGGGCAGAGCTGTGCAAGTTGCCCTCTCTCCTCTGCCACTGATTTGCTGCATAGCTTCTGGCAACTCCCTTAACTTCCCCACCAGTTCTTGCGGGTGTACTTTCCGAGGGGCAGATTTCTTAGTAGGGCATTTATTAAATAACATTTGCATCGGTTATCTAGCGTCTTCCCCTTCCCCTAACCCTTTCACAGCTACGCTGCAGTGTCAACCAGAGGTGAGGCTTGCCTTTGTTATTTTACCACTTGTTTGGATGGTTTTTGAGGGAAGCAAAATCTCCTTTCACACTGTCACCAGGAACAAAGCCAGCAACTGGCAGGAGCCACAGACCTGAAGGGTCTGACTGTCCCCTCCCTTGGCTTTATCCCCAGGGCTCGTCCCCATCCGCGTATACTCCAGTCAGCGTTTGCATCTGGATTCAAGCACTAGGTCACCAACCCTAGTTGAGTAACAGGAAGCTTTCCAGAGTTATTCAGCCCAAATTTCTCCTCTTTGTTGTAATTTCAATACCCTCGCCTCCTTTCCCATTCCTTCTTCTCTGCCCCCCTGCTCCAATTCATCCCTCCCCGGCTCTACCTTCACCAGCAAGGTGCCCTGGCCAGGTAGAGCCTGTCCTTCTTCCAAGCAGACCCAGAGATGAGAGAGATGCTCATTCCCACATCCCCTGTCCACCCAGAGGGAATTTATGATGTACTCAGGCTGACAGCATCATCTGCACATCTTCCCAACCCATCCGCCCTCTCCCTGTCCCGGCCTCCCTCCGCTCACCCCCTGCCCTCCCCCTTGAAACTCCCCAGTGAACAATTTTTCTCCTTCTCCCTTCAAATATTTGTCGACCATTATCGCCGCCGGTCACACCCAGGCTGTCATTTGTCCAAACAAAACAGAAGGGGGACGGTCGCAGAAGAAGGGCAGATGGACAGAGGCAGGGTGAAATGAGAGCCAGGGGAGCAGTCAGCCCATAATGATAAGGAGAGTATAAAACACAGGCTGGGGCCGTCGAATTAAATGAGGGGACGCCTGAGAGGGGCTACTTCAAACCGCAGGAGACGAGTGAAAGGGAATAATGTTGGAAGCAGGCAGGTGGAGCGATAAGATACGACCAGAGAAAGTCGGGCAAATTCATTGTTTTTTCATTTGGGAGGACAATGCAAGTGGGAAGAGCAATCAATCCCTGCTCCTGGAGAGCCCCGGGGGCGGGGAGAGGGGGTGGGGAGATAAGGAGCCGGGGACGTTTCGGAGGTGGAGGGATGAGATGGAGAAATGGGTAGAGAAGCAGAGGAAAGCAGGCCAGAGATGTGCAGGAGGAGCTGGAGACTGGAAGGAGAGGCTGGACACCGACACTCAAGGCCCATGGCATTGAAAGGGGCCGCTGGATTCAGGCAGGGAGAAGCAGCGCTCAGATCAGAAGAAATCCAAAGGAAAATAGGACAGCCTAAGGAGGGGAAGGGCCTAATCCAGAGATTAGGGCTTTAATTTGGAGTTTGAGAGCCTGGGTCGGACTCGCTGCTGCGATGCAGTGATGCTGTGATGCAGCTCCTGGGTGATGCTCCAGTGGGTACCACAAATGCAGGAGAGAGCACAGGAGCCAGGCTGGACCTGCAGGGATTTTCCCAGGAAGACCCTGAACCCTGAACTGCCCAGCCCTTGCAATCGGTAATAAATCTGGAAGGGTGTTTCAGGAAGTTTCCCTCCTTCAGATAGTGGGAAAGGGAATATATGTAGACTTTATATACTTCACAGCCTATCAAACCTCTCAGCTAATTGCGGATGTCAACCACGACTACTGAATTGGAGGTATTTATAAAGCCTCTTTCCTACAGAGCTTTGGTATATTCCTCACTCAGAGAACATCTACCCAGCCACCTACTTCCACAAAACTTCTTAGGAACAAGATCATCTCGCTGCCTGTCAAACGTGGCTGAAACTGCCCCAAATCAGCGGTGGGCATCGGTAGCTAACACGGTGGCAAAAGGTTCATTTTGTCAGAAACCAGAAGCAAGCCGAGCCCACCATTTATCATTTTTTTTTTCTTTTTTTGGCGCAACTCATGATTTTTAAGCCTGGAAATAAGAGGGAGGGAGAAGGGGGAAGGCTAGCCTATATTTTTTAGCATGTGGGGTTGGCAGCACACAGAGTTACCCACTTAGTGAACGTGGGAGACAGAGAGGGGGAGAAGCAGAAGCTCATCTAGGGATGTTGCGGGAACCCCAGTGAAGAATAGCTATTCTTATATGTCAGCTTCATCACCATGGTATCAGAAAGGAAGAACAGAAGGAGAAATGACAGAAAACAGGGGGGAGTGGAGCAGGGCGACTGAAGAAAGAGAAACAGGAAGGGGAAGTGAAAGCCATTTCCCCAAAGAACAATGTCACTTGTTATATACTCGGTACACGGTCACTCCGGTGCCCTGGGTTTACAGAGAGAACGATGCTGCTAGGCCCTTTCTAAAGCATCCCGTAAAATGCTCCCATATCCACAAGAACGTGTCCTCTCTAATGCTGAAGTGGGGCTTATTCAACCAACCCTTCCCTAAAAGCTTCAAAAAACATATAAATATGCATGTATAAAAACAGGACAGCTGCCTTCTCCACTTTGTTTACTGGTAGGACCTATACAAAACAACACCGATTTGCTTTCTTGTTGTCCTGTGCTGGGTGGATTCATCTGTGGTGAAAACGGACTGCGCTGGAGGGCGGTTTTGAAGAGCTGTGACCCCTTTGCAGTGCTATAAACTGATGGTGCAACACCTCAGGAGTACAAATCCTAACTTGTTTTTTCTTCTAAAACCATTTTTTTTTTTACCTCCTTCCACCTCTGAGTGTATACAAATTGCCAAGCAGATCAAGATAATGGTCTGTGAAGACTGAAATTCAGCCTTCATAGCCACTTCATAGCCACTGAGGATGCTTGGAGCCACCACCTACACTCACATAAGCAAAATCTGGGACAAGAGATTTCCCCTCTATAGGGGAACACCCTCGTACTTTCCATGTTACACCTATGGATGTTTCACCAGTATTCATTTTGTTTCTGAATCGCACTGGGGTCTCCACCTCTCCGCATTCTCCACTTCTGAACTTCATGGGAAGATCTCCTTCATTCAGGTACAGCAAAAAGGGGCACAACTGATCTTTCTCACACCTCTGATAATTTCGGTTAACTTCCACCGCTCTCCCAAACCATCACACGCTCCTTTTGGGCATCTGTTCATCCCAAATTTCTCCCATGTTTCGGATCATCTGCAACACCTACTTCTTCCCTGTTTCTCTTTCACCCAGACGAAGCTCTCCAGATGCCGGGGCTATCTCGCATTGTGAAGTTGCTCAGCACATCGGTAACGGCCTTTGAATAAAACGACCCAACATTATCTCTTTAAACCCAGGTCGTTTTGTACAGCTCCTGGCACCGATGTCTCCGTTAGGGCCTCGGAATTAAATAGCTCCGCTCCGTCTCTTTGAAGCCATTTGACTTCTCACCCAAGCAACTTGGCAGCAGCATCCCTCCCCACTCCCTGTCCGCCTCCTAACACCTTTTGTGCAAATCCCCACCGAAGAAAGAAAAGCCGCTGGAGGTGTAAGCCGGCCACGCATGTTGTAACCCTTTATTATCTGGGGAGCCCCACTCAAATGTACAGAGAGATAATGTTAATGGAGTGATGCATTTTGTCTGATCTGGAGCTGTCTCTGAAAGATAAATGCTGAGGCAAAGCAGAAGCATTTAATCAAAAATAAACCACCTCAACATGTTGTGTATTTTTTTTTTCTCCTAAAGAAGCAAAGCTTGGTCTTGTCACGGCATATTATTTTGCCAGCATTATCTCTGTTATTTCTAAATAATTCCATTTAGCGCTGGTGATGGGTAGGAGGGCTGAGATACAAAATCAAATTAATTAGAGTGACCCAACAAACTTGTGTTTGCATTGCGAGATTCAACATGGCAGCAAATCTAGCTGAGAACAAATTGCATTCAAATTAATTTAAGGAAAATAATTTGGGGCATATCAGGTTTATTTAGGATCAATTTTAATAAGCTAAAATAAAGTCAAGGCAGTGGGTGATACCATCAGCCAGTCAAAAGCCAACTTTGATAGAGGTTTATACAGCTGAATGACAGTTACTTTCGAAGCCATTATTAGAAAAGCTGGGTTTTGGAGTGGCTTGGACAATTAAAAGAGCACCTCAATTATAGCCGCTGGAAATATTAGTAATGAATAAATTATCCAGTAGGTTTGACCCTCCCTTCCTTCACATCATTTCCAAATAATTAAATTCCTTGCCACATTTTGAGACGTTGTATTAAATTCACCTGCAGCAGAGGATCAGCGAAAGAGGTGAGCCCTGCTTCATCCGTTCGACTGGTGCAAAAAGCAACCTCGGGTGCTCTGATAGACCAGGCATGAGGTTTTGAGGGGGTTCCAAAACAGGGTGATGTTTTGCCAAGTGTTTTCCTGGCATGTCCCTCACCCAGTGCTCTTCCACAGGCTGGACATGCTACACGCACATAGCAGGACCAGATCCTGGATGTTTGAGTCTTCATGCCCAGAGAGGATGTATGCTTGTTTGCCCATCTCCCACGTGCAGCCCAGAACATCAGGAGTAGACTCATGGCAGATTAAATCAGCAGAAGAGCTTCAAGAGCATTGGATGGGCCTGAGCTGAAGGAGGAACAGCCACGGAGAGCCTCAGGTGTGTTCCTCATTGAATATGGACCTACCCTGGGTTCTCTGCATCCCTGCTCTGCTCCAGCCCAGGGTAGCTGTGCTTGCTGAGACTGGAAGCACTTTGGTACAGGAGCTGACTCCTGCATCACAGCAGAGTGGATTCGATGAGGATCATCTCTAGGGCAGCAAGTCTGGAGTATGCAGGACTGTTGGCAACCTCACCAGCCCCGCAGATACCACAGCCCTGCCTTCACCCAACACAGGAGTCATAGAGAGGACCAGGATAAAGCCACGCAGCTAAAATTACATTTTAATCTGCCTACAGCTTCCCCCACGGACTTGTGCCAGGACAGCAAAAGAAATGCCATTTCCTCCAGGACACAAGCCCCAGTCCTCAGGGGCTGTCCTGCCAGTACATTTTTATTAGCCTGATTCAAGCGTTGCTTTCACTCCCTCCCTATTACCCTTTACCTCGTAGGAGATCAACGGCTGATGGCCAATATTTGGAGGTACCCGTCTCTTACCACTTCAGCCAAATGAGCACGCGATTGCAAATGGTACATGCCAGGCCACAAGACATTATAGAAATTTAAAGGCCTCTCAGTGATGTATGGCTCTTTAATCAAGGGCTTTTAACATTTAATTAAAAAGCTACAGGAGTTGTCTTTATTTCTGAAAAATCTGTCTGTGGTTGGGGGAAATAGGCAACATGAAACTCAATATATTCTGCACGTCCTGGGATCACAACCCTCTCTAGAGCAGAGGCAGAGAGGGTGGGCAGCAGGAGAAATAAAAGACAGTTTTTTCTTATGGCTTTAAGATCCTGCAGTAATTTAAGGTGATAAATTAGCCTCTGCTATTTTCAAGGAGCTTGAGGAACCATGAAAGACTCATCAGGGGATCGTGCTAAAGATGCAACAGGCAGCAGCTTGCAGGGAAAATGTACCATGCAGCAGAAAGAAGGGTGAAACGAAGAAGATGGATAGTAAGGCCAAGTCTGTCCTAATCCCCGTCCCTCCTTGCAGCCCCTTGTGATGTTCCCCTGGCTGGTGGGAAAGCGCTCCCCAAATCCCAGCTGGAAAGAGAGAGGGTTTGGGTTTGGGACAACCTGGCACCCAGCTCAGGCTGCAGATATCCCTCAGCCGACACTCAGGGGCTGTCATGCCTTGGATAAAATATCTGAATATTCCCCAAAAGACTAAAAAGGACTATTTTTTTTTTCCTGCTAAGCATGAAAGGAGGCTCTGAGGTGAGTATCTTAAATATAAACATCTCCAGTTAAATGAGATGAATCCTACTCTGTGACTGATGTAGCAGAAGAAAAACGACCCTGAGAGCTTCTTGCTGGGACACCTCATTCACGGTTCCTGCTCAGTGAACATTTTGGCATTTCTAAAGAGCAGAAAGGCACTGAAGGAAAGACGGAGAGTCTCCCCACACACACCGGTGTCCCTGCGGCTGGGCGGTCTGTGAACTGAGGTCTCCCACAGTCACAGGAAGAAATCGCATTATTTTTCCTGGCAATTTTATTACACACCTGAAATAAAACCAGCTGCTGGTTTAATTCCATTCATATGCTGTGTGGACGAGACGGATCCGGGCATCGGGAGGGCTCAGCTTTGCCCTGGTGGGCTGATGACCTTGACATGGGAGCGCATCTCTACTTCCATTACTTCTCGAGTTTGGACTTAGTTTCGGAGCTGTTTGCACCGAGGGCTGCCTCTCATTATGCCTGTGGGTGCCGCCTGGCGTAAAAGAGATGTGATCTTGGTTGTGGCCTCTGCAGCTCCTCTAGTGCAAATAATAATTTCCATTCCATCTATTCTTTTGTTTGCTACTGATCTATATTAAACAGTTGGTGATTACTACATTTATGGGTGATTATTGCACTTACGCTGTGTTAAATCTAAATGTTTGTTTATCTTTATGTGGTCTCTGTGTCTATGTTTGCATGGCTTTTAACTTTATGTATTGCAGAGTTCCTTAATTATGAAATCAATAATTTTTTTAAACTTATGACTGTTGCACAGATAGAAACCCACACAACATCCATGTTTGTATGCAACAATGATTCTTGTCTTGAGCTTGTGGCAGTACACAAAGCTCAGCTACAGGAATCAACAGACTTTATTAGTTTGTTTGGGTTTTTTTCTTTTTTGTGCTAGTAGCAATTAATTCTTTGTTAGCTTGGCTCATTCTCTATTTCTCATCAGAGCTTTCCTCTTGCAAGCTGTTCTTCTCAGGTGGACTCTCATCTTCCTGGAGGCTTGTTGATTTCAGTGAAAGTCACAATCAGTGAAAGTCACCACCCAATGTTGCCTGTTGAATCAAGGCTTGGAGAAGTGGATTCAGGCCCCAGTTTTGCCACAGGTGTCTCCTGAGTCACACCTACACAGCAGAGAAGTCCTGAATGGATTAGATCCGTTACAGCTGCATTGGCTTGCTCTTCCTCAATCTCATGTCTTCTGGTGGTGATGCACTGCCAGTGATAAATTCCAGACGTCGAGCAGCTCCAGGCAGACTACAGTAGGAAGCCTTTTCTCCAGGCATAGGACAAGGACGTGGCTGGGAATATTTAGCACAGATTTACCAAGGGCAAGCCATGCCTGACTAACCCGACTGCGCTCTGTGATGGGTTGACCGGTTCTTGGGTCAAGGGGAGAAAAAAGCACATTGTTTTCCTTGCTTTGGTAAGGTCTTTAATGGGCTTTCCTACAGTCCCTCTGTAGAGAAACAAGGGAGGTGTGGAAGGGATGGGTGAACTACCTGAAAGTGGCTGAAAAACTGACGGAGCCTTTGGGCTCGATGAATAAGACTAATCAGTGTTTTGTTACATACAGTGTTACTCAGAGGTCAACACTGTGTCCATCAGTGGCCTGGACAACAGGAGAGAAAGCAACCTAGCAAGTCTGCAGGTGACACCGCATTGGTGGGGCAAATTGAAGGACAAGGCTGCCATTTAGAGGGACCTTGACAAAACGGAGGAATGGGCTAACAGGAACCTCATGAAGTTCAACAAAGACAAATGCAAAATCCTGAATCTGGGACAACCCCTTGTACCATGACATGCTGGGAACTGGCTGGCTGGGGCATCTGCAGAAAAGAGATCTGGCTTCTGATTGACAGCAAGTTGAACTTACATTAGCTGTGTGCCCTTCAGCTGCTGAAGACTAGGAACGTTCTGAGCTGTATTAGCAAGAGCACTGCCAGATGATCAAGAAAAGTGGTTATTGCCACTACTAAGCACTCTGAGACAACATCTGGAGCACTGTGCCCAGCTTTGAAAACCCCAGTACAACAGAAATAACAAATAAATGGAGGTAGTCTAATGGAGAGCTACCAAAATTGCAGAGGGCTGGAGCACACGACATACCAAGAGAGCTGGAGAGCTGCATTTCTTCAGCCATAAGAAGAGAAGGCAAAGGACAGATCTAATTGCTGCCTCCCCCTACCCAAAGGGAGGTTGCAGGGAAAACAGAGCCAGTCTCTTCTCATGGATCCACAGAGAAAGACCAAGAGGCAATGGTCACAACTGCAACAAGGAAATGTCCAGTTGTGTGTAAGGAAAAAATTCTTCACAGGGTGGCTGAGCATGGGACAAGTGCCCAAAGGTTGTTGAATGTCCATCACTAGACATCAACACTTCAATGGACAAGGTCCTGAGCAACCTGATCTAAGTTCAGGGTTGTTCCTGTTTTTAACAGGGGTTGGACTAGAAGCCTCCAGAGATCCTTTCCAACTTCAGTTTCTCTCAACCTGCTGGAAGACACACCAGCTCAGATAGAGCCAGCTGAGGCCCTTCTGCACCAGGGCTCATTTTGTGGTGTAGGCACAGCTCCTGTCGACCTGGCTTGGTGAACTCCATCTCCTCCAGCTCATTGATAAAGATGTTAAACAGGATGGATCCCTAGTACTCCGCTTGTTACCATCTTCCAGGCAAAGTGCAACCCCATAACCCTTCCCCTCTGAGCCCAGCCATTCAACCAGACCTTTACCCATCCAGTTGTCTACTCATCCAGCCTGTAACGTTCTAGCTTGTCCCTGAGCCATCACAAACTTCTTGCATTTCCACTGTTCTTAGGGAGGATTTCCACAGCCTTTCTTTCAAGCAGTGCAACAGCACAGCTGGTTTCTGCTTTGCTGGGGAGGAGGGAACAAAAGCATGTCAGCAAAGCATATCCTGCAATGCCATACCTCAGATTATGCACTCAAAGAAAATGAGTTTCTCTTTGCTTATGGTCCATGCAAGTGAAGAGAGTGAAGATGTCCTGCTTGGGTCGCCAAGGATGATTTTTACTTATAAGCCATTCTGCAACCACGGTCTTCTGAAGCGACCTGCCAAAGTAACCTTGTGGCTTACTCTTGTGCAGCAGCAGCAGCAGTATTCAGGGGGGAGCAAGTTCGTAAGCAGATTCTGCAAAAATGTGGCAGGACACAATTCTGAAATGTCCAGCAGGTTATGTGACTGCAGGATGTAAAAGACATTTCTGCATTACCCTGTCTTATGAAGGAATTAGGTTGACCTGAGCATCAAAAGCATCCCTCCATTATTCTGGGGACAACACACAACACCCAAAACACACGTTTGCTTAATTAAGGCTCTGCTGTTATTACTGCTTTACCCTCACCATGCCTCAGTTTCCCCCACAGGATTGTAGTAATATGGAAGCATGTTGTAATCATCAATATTTCTTCCAATACCCAGAGTCCTGAGGTTCCTCCAGACAATTAAAACCTGTAAATTGATAAATATATCAGGAGTTGCCCGCTGCCCGGTACTTGTTGCTGTTGCCGTTGATGAGGAGCTGCAAATCTCCCATGGAGGTAGGAGCTGTAGCCACTCAGGTAAACACAAGCTAATCAGCAACCAGCAATAAAGAAGTGTAGTCAGGTGATGACCCCAATTTCTTTTATTCCAGGCTATATTTCTCAAGCAGCAGCTCACATTGGCTCTTACGCTTTCTTTCTTTGCCACTTACATCTAATTAGGATCCTTGCTCACAAGGAGCAGAAGCATCTGTAATTAAAACGAACCGCAGCGCCAGGAGTGAGCTGTGGGGAAGAGTTCACGTACGTGGCTGAGTGTGGGAATTTTTGGCACGGCTGGAGGCCAAGGATTCGGTGGGAAATGCCCATCAGGTCTCTCACCGCGGACAAAAAGCTGGTAGGAGTCCTGGAAAGGAGTCCTGGAAATGCACATCAATGGGGATATGTACTGCTTTGCCCAAGGGATGGGTCTGGAGGGGAGGTCCCAGAGCTGCTAGCGATGCCACGGCCAGGATTTCTGTAGTTTTCCATGCATGGGCTCAACCAAACTGCTAGCCAGCACCAAGCTCAGCATCTTTAGTTTTGCAATCCTATTTTACAACTATTTTTCAGGGGGAAAGTGAGGAAGGAGAGAAAAGCCACGCTTGCACACAACGTTAACTCTCCCTAAAAATGTGGTATTTACCCCAGTATAAATGTATTCTATGCCACTACAGGTGAATTCACCTCCCCAGCAGAGATAATTAGTAATTACAATACGATGTTTGGGAATGTGCACATCTGAGATCAATCTGGACTATTGATTTCTTTTTTAAAATCCCATCTTTAATCATACCAGTTCCACCCACAGAAAATACCAACACAAACATGATAAATCTCATGCAGACTTGGGCAGCTGATTCATAAAGTTGTTTAAAAAGGGAAGAGAAATCACCTAACTTAGCCAAAATTTATTCTGTGTCAGTACGCGGCCCTCACTCTATCCGGTGCCAACTTGAAGCTACCTTTTTCATGTTAAATCAGGAACAGCAAGGGGTTATAATTGCTACACTTGGGTAAGATGAAAAGCGGAGAGAAAGAGTCCCAGTTCCAATTGCAATTCTAAGGGAAACGTAGGAGCATAATTGATGTCCGAAAGCAGCCTGTGGATGTGAGTCCCCACTTGGAGCCGAAGCCAGCAAGTCAGGTGTTGCCGGGTCTCTGTGGCCCTGCGTGGTCAGAAATGTAATATTACAACTCATTGGAAAACCTCAATGGGTTGTAATTTTGTTACAGCATTAAAACACACCAGTGGCAGAGGCATCCCAGGGACTATGTAATTTGAAAAAGACACATTCCAGCAATGACTTCTTTTTTTCTTTTTCCTTGAAAGAAAAGCTGATCTTAATGGTTTCAATTATTTTTCATCCAGTTGTGCCCCAGGATGATGTGGAGTTTTAAATATGGGCAGGAAATAATTTCAAAGGGGACATTAAATGCATTTTTATGTACTAAAATATGTATAAATGCAAACCACAAAAAATGGACTGCAAAGCATTGCATGGCGCTAATTCTGCTGAGGGAGGGAAGGACCCCACAAGTTCACTTGCGCAGTTTATAAGGTCAGTGCAATCCCTCACTGAGAATTATTTGCTTGTAAATAACTGTTGCCCAACCATTTTTCTGAATCAAAACCCACATCTTCTAGGTGGCAACTGATACCAGGCTAAAAGCTTGCCTGCAGGTACCCTGGTTTCCCTCATCCATAGAGGAAATTTAGCCTCCTGAACATGAATCCAGGATGCCCGATATTCCTGGGTACTAGAAGAAGTCAGAAGCTACAAGTTTGCTGGGTGATATTGGGAAAGACTTTTCCAGCTCCAGCCTGCCTCCTTCTGCGATGGCTGGAAGGAAATGTTTCACATAACTCAACCCACACTGTTTTAAGAAGTCAATCCAGGAAGATATTTGAGGTTTTGATAGTTTTCCAAAGGCAAGGCAGGATTTTTTTAATTTTTTTTTTTTTTTTCTAAATCTGGGAGACGTCTCCTGGGACAGGAACATGACTTCCAAGACGGCTCTTGAACCAATTATGCTTCCTGCACTTTCAGATGACTTCCCTGCAAATTTTGAGGCTGCAGGCACTTTGCCAAAAGGAGCTGTACTACCTGCAACCCACAGGTCTGCCTGAGCTCCTCATACCCTGGCACAGCAGACTTACATCCCAGCAATTTGACCATGCTGAGGGAATTGGGACATACCTGCACACGCCACAGGGCTGGTACCACTGCTCAGCCACGCAGCAAACGCCCTTTATCTCCTGTTGGGGAGCTCCACCACTCTGACATGAGGACACCACCGTCATTGGAGAGATGCTTCTGACAGACTGGACAGATTAATGGATTCTTGCGATAAGGTCTCTGCCCTTGTGAACAGTAAGGGAGCGACTTGGATGAACAGGAGATCCTGCTCCAGTAAAGTCAAAGCTACACTAGAACTGAAATCCGTGGTAATTTCAAACATCAGGCAGCTATTTTGGGTACTCATCCCAGTTGTAAATACTCATCATTCCCTTTATAATGACAGTCAAGATGTTTACTGTACTTAACCAGGACAGAAAAATGTTGATGGGTCATTTAGCAGAGGTTCTCTGTGGTCATTCTGTTGGCCTTAAATACAGCGGTCATTATCCTTATGAGAACTTCACAGGGATAAATCAACCACATTGAGTAATCACGCTAGATCCTAGGAGAATAGAAAAGGCACCGAAAAGATAGATGGTTTTGTGGCTAAAACACTGGTTTATGTCAACGGGAAGAGCAATTCCTGCCACGTCTTCCATTGCAGTCTCTCTGCAGCTCAAATTATGGTTTTTGTGCATTTGGATTATGAACTGCTGGAGAGCAGGGAGGGCAGTCGTGTTTGCACACCTCCCAGAAGGATGGAACAGCAATTCTGCTTGGCACATACAAAATTTACTGCAATACGATGAATAATAGCAATGATTTGCCTTCTTCAGCCTTCTGGGGTTAGTAAAACCAGGAAATCTCTGGCTGAACTGGTGTTTTATGTACAAAGACTACAGGGGACCGATTTAACCAGGCTCTGGCTGAGGATGCTGCATAGATTTGGCAATACGTGGCAGAGATGAAGCTACAGCCCCTTTAGTCCGCCTGGGAATTGCTGCCTGCAAGAAAACAGGGAACTAAAACAGCAGAGCACCTTGGACCTGGAAATGGTCTTTTCCTGTATTTTAGCGTGTTGTGAACCAAAGTACATGTCTTGTACTACACCAGACTCCCTGTGACGATCGCATCTTCTCCTCCCTGCGTGAATGTCTCTGAGCTCCCCCTGGGAGGTAAAGAAGACCAGGACGGATCCCCCTGCTGTCCCTCATCTGAGGGCACCTGCATCCAAGGGAATTCTGTAGTTCCCTCTATCTCATGCTCTTTTCCATTCCCTGCATGTGCCGCTTGCCTGTGCCAAGCTAGCGGTGTAGTGAAGCTAATAACTCACTGTTGCATATTCATGAATGGCANGCAAACACATTCAACTAAAAAAAAAAAAAAACCAACCAAAAAAACAACCCACAAAAACCCAACCCCCAGGCCACCTTGTTTTGGATTGTGCTCTTCCCAGTCTCTCCAAGGAGGAGGGTTTGCCTTGGCACAGGTTACTTCATGCCATCTCCTATTATGCCCACGCACCTCCATAGTTTGTTTCAGACTTTTGACAGTCATGACCTGTTTGTTATTTCAGACAGTCCATAGGTTTCTGCTCTAACTGAAACTTTTTGCCTTGGGGCTGGGTCTCCTGAGGCTGACCATGCTAACCACGATGGTGGTGTACATCTGCAGAGCCTTCTTTGACAGGACCAATTCCCACCTGCTTTGAGTATTGCCCAAATGGTTTTGTACATACACTGTCAGGACTGATCCCAGGAAAAAAATGACTTTTTAAGCTCCATGGCTGAAATAAATACAACAGAAAGTAAAGAAATATTGTTTGGGATGGATTTCACCAAAACTCATTCTTCTCCACCTCACCAAGAACTAGAAAAAAACCAAAACCAGCTTGACGTGCGTTGATCACAACAAACTCTTCCCTTTCACCTCTGAATATTTTTAAGAAAAGGAAAGATTGACAAAGAAAGGCCGTTCTCTCTCTTTGCACTCATACATGCCCAGCTAGGTAAGGCTGCTCACCTTGACGTTAGAAAAAGATCCTATGTGGGCATCTGTGGACCACATTAATTGGATTCAAAGCAGGGATTTAAACAAGGCTGTCTCATCTTTCAGGGCAGGTCTACTGAGAGAGAGAAGAGAAGGCAGTGGGGAGGGTGCAATGCCTCCAGCTGAGAGACATTAGAGTGTTGGCCAGTGTGAGGAGAGGCTGTAATGATCGCACATTGCTCTGAGTTCATTGCATTCCCACAAAAGGCTTTGCCCCCATCACACCTCTCAGCGCACTCTATTAGGGGCAGTGGTTCAGAAATGATGCGGAGAGAGGAGGGCTATTTTCTGAAGAAGTTATCCAAACAGTGTTTGGCATCTCCTACCTGCTCACAGAACAAGCGTGACCTGGCTTAGCCTGAAAAAACACAAGCACAACTGCCATCACCTTGCTACCTTCTGTGGAAGAGACCCCAAGCAGCAATCCCATCATTAGAGTAGGGGGGTACCGACACCCCCAAAGGGGCTTAGTGCTGCTCACCATGGCCCAGCACCCATCTGCGCCAACCTTGGCCTACTGGCAGCAGTGGGATATGTTCACATGAGGTGATCAGTTTTTGCCCAAAAGTCCACAAAGAGCAGTTCCCAACTTTTTGCAGCGGCTCTGAGCCGGAGGTGAACACAGCGATTGTATCTCTCCACCTTCAGCTGCCCCATGACAGGCTGTCAGAGAGACCTGCACCAGCGTTTCTCAACTTTTTTTTAATCAAGGACCATTATTATTAGCATATTATTTATTAATATTAATAACTCCCTCCTGGAGTTGCTTATGTCATGGTGTTACTAAAGAGTTTGAAAATAAAGGTGACATTCAAGTGTTGCTTTGTTTTTCCCCCGTTTTATTTGCTTGCCCATTTGTGGGTTCAGGGTTGTGTGGGTCCACACAAAAAGGAAAGGTTTGTAGGCCTTTCACAGAGCTTCTTTGGACATCTACAGCAGCATTTAGAGACCGTGCTGTACCCACCCACCCCTCCGTCCGAAGGGTTTGCCATTTCCCCATGGGGTCTGCATCCCCATGACACCGTTTTCTCCAGCCCTTTCTGCCCAGCAGGAGCAGAAAAAGCTGGAGCAGGATTAAAAAAGAAATCCCTCACAGGTGTGAAAGGCAGAGAATGATGCCTGGCTGGGTTTCATCCATCTAACTTTATGTGTCATCAGTTTGGATGCGTAAATCTGAGCGAGTTGTCTAGACGCCTTTTATAGTCGATGGAGAGAAAGAAGAACTTCCTGGGTGCAATTCAGCCCAGCTGGGAGAGATGAATGGTGCTCTAGAAGGAACCATCTCTCTTTCCCGACCATAAAGCAAAGTTGTGGCAATAAAGCAGCTCAGACATAACCGCCTACCTCTCAGCAAGCTGCAGTTAGCTGAGAAAAGTCCCACTCAAAATAACCCACAAACAACTGCCAGCTTCCCTAAACAGCTCTTGTGGTGTAACAGAATAAAAGCATCCAGGGGAGAGCCGCATCTCGGCATCCCACCGACCTCAAACCAACACAAGCCCCCGACCACGGTGAAGTTACCTGATCTAGGAAAAGACCTGCTCCAAACCCTGGCTTTGATGCACTGTACCAGAATTCGGGACCGGAATTTGGGGCTGGGGTATGCTAGAGGAGCTGTGCTCACTCGGGTTTTTGTTTTGCAGCAGCGGAGAAGTTGGACAGCATAAGAAAGGCTGTAAACCCTCCCAGGGTGGTGTGGGCTGTGCCACGCCAGGAGCAGCATCTGACTCCCGGAGATGCAAGGACAGACCACCAAATTACAAAAGGACTAGAATATTGCTGCAGATTTTACTGACAAATGAGTCTCCACTTTTTCCTCCTTCTCAAACATGGGGAAATTTCTGAAAATATTTCCTCTGCTCCTTCGGAGCCTCCACCAGCACATAGACACACACACACACACACACACACACGCACGCACGTACTAGATACACAGTCATTCCCCAGGTTTGTTTTTCGGATTTGCCTATTGACATTCCCCCTCCCTTCTTCCCTCCGTCTCCTGCTCTTCACTTCCCCCACTCCGTGGAGGCACCGGCGCGACTCGATTCTTTATAACATTCACCATTGCTGGGAGACCTGGGGCTGCTTTGAAAAAATAAATTTAAAAAAAATAAATTAAAAAAAAAAGAGAAAGAAGAAAAATACAGGGACAGGGAGCAGAGGAAAAAAGAGAGAGAGAGAGAAAGAAAAGAATGCATGTCAGCTCCAACCCGCTGCCGCGCCGGCATGCACACGGGTTGCCTTTTGCTCGGCGCACATCAATGCCTCTTATCCTCCGAAGTTATTTCCCCTGGAGTGAACCTATCAAAGATTTTCAGCCTCTCTGGAGAGAGCAGTTCCAGATAACACTGGATTGCCTTGTCAATTTTTGCCTACCAGGCTCTGGCAGCATTTTCTACCTGACACTCTGATCTTGACACACACGTACAGAAGAAGCGTGTGCGTGTGTGTGTGTGTGTGTGTGTGTGTGTGTTTCTGGAGCTGCTTTGCAAGCGATGCAGCTGCCTTTAGACCGCAGAGAGGAAGGGAAAACCCGGTAACGCCTGGCATCTCTATAGCACCCTACTCATCTGTGATTCCTGCAGTGTCTTGCCCTCCTTGTAATTACAGTAATTAATATAATTATACTAATAATAATGATTATTATTTAGGGTGCGCCAGATCTTTTCCTAATACAGCTCCTTCCCTGGAAATCCTGGGTCTATATTTGTAAAAGAAGTCACTGTAGGATTTTCAGATAAGTGCTCCCCACCAAAATACTGCTGCTGCCACAGCTGGGATTTCAGAAATATTCATCCCCTCTTTGCCGTGACAACAGCGCTGGAAGGACCAGTCCCTCCAAAAGGTTCCTAGTACGTCTCTGATGGTTCAGATAGGTCTTTCTGGGCACTTGGGATTTTTTATTTTTGGGTGGAGGGGAGAGATTGGTAAGATCTGATGGTACTGACAGCCCACCTGGGTGGTTTGGTCAGCCTTCGTCAGCAAAGGCACTAAGGCAGTGGCTGTGAGAGGAGAGACTCCGTGCAACCCCTAAATCAGCATCCCAAGAAGCCGTGTAATTACAAGGCTCTACCTAGAGGGCCCAGAGCTCATTAGCTTCAGCAATAAAATAAGCAGTTTATAGGTGCCATAACTCACGCTGGACCGAAAGGTGGGCACGTTGCGGCACAGCGAGCTGCAAGGCACAGCTGCTTGCCTGCAGCCCCAACCAAGAGTTTTCTAAAGCTCCAGCACAGCTGATGCCTCCTGTGCAAAACTGGTCCCCAAAAATCATAGAATCATAGAATGGTTTGGGTGGGAAGGGACCTTGA
>RSEF01000001.1:2839975-2855021 GCA_003993805.1 Himantopus leucocephalus | reverse complement strand
TCTCCAGGCTGAACAACCCCAACTCTTTCAGCCTGTTCTCACAGCAGAGGTGCTCCAGTCCTCCTTATGTGACAATTGATGACTTCTTTTTGTTTTGTGTTTTCCCCCCATGCTCTATGTCCCAGGATGACAGTAAACCCAGCACTAATGGGGATTGAGGTCACCAGCTCAGCTCCTACAGTGAGCAAGAGGACAGTGGCAAGAAGTGACTCCGATGTGTCATCCAACTGTCCTCCTCCTCCTGTGGCAATCTTATCCTCAGCAGATGCGTGGATGATAGAAATCACTGCTTTGTGTTTAAACATAACCCTCAATTATTTGCACTGTATATATGATCTTCCAGCTTTCTACATGTCACCCAGGTCATGCCCTGGAAGTAGCGTTGCCCCCAAGGGCAATGTGAGACCCCCCCAAAAAGTCTTAGTGGTGTGGGAGGAGGATCCCTGAATGCAATTTATGGACACTTACCAACATTAGCCATACCATTTCCACATAAGTCCAATAAAGTCCTATGGAAGAAGGGGAGGCCCAGAACCACTTCAGGACCCCTTGGATGCTTGGATGAAGCACCCAGTTCAGGAACCCACCATCAGCATCATGTCAGGGCTCTACTACCTTGTACCCTTGAGCATCCACACTGGTTTTGCCCCAAGAACATGCCTTCTCCAGCAGTGACTTGAGAAGCAGGAGGAAGGCCAAGAGAAGGCCTTGGATGCTTGGATGAACCACCCAATTTAGGAACCCATCAGCATCATGTCAGGACTCCACCACCTTGTACCATCAAGCATCCACACCGGTTTTACCCCAAGGACATGCCTTCTCCAGCAGTCACTGGAGAAGCAGGAGGAAGGCAAAGGAGAAGGCCAGTGGGACAACTGTACTAGGGAGCGAGATCATGGATGCTACATCTGTTGAAGACACCTGGCCATCCAAATCAGACCTCAGGACTTGGCTGCTTTCATCCAGTGCTGCTGTTCCAGCTGCAGGAAACGCACTCCAGTTACTCCACGCACAACCTTGCAAACCCAAACACTGCCATAATGTCCACCACACTCCTGTGGGTGTATGGGTCACCACCAGCCTTGTCTATAGAGGCTGCTGGTGTGCAAATAATGAGACGACCATGCAGGCAGAAGAGTCACACTGCATGGTGTCCATATGGCACCTTCCAGCCACTGGAGGACATATACACAGCAAATGATTCCTAAAGACTTCCATACTGAAACCAAGAGATCTGTTTGAAGCTCAGCAGCGCAATATAACCCTCAATAGCAGATCCAGCCCTGGAGAGGACAGTTTTAATTGCAAGCTTTGCTCAAGGGCTCACCTGTGTTACTCCAGCCCTGTAAATACAGATTGGAGACCTGGGCTTCTGGCTAGTTCACTCTGTTCCTCCTCTGGGAGTTTCAACATTTGTCAGTTCCAGGAAGATCCAATAACATTTTAAAGGCAGGATGTGAAATTGGATTATGTGGGACAGCCTTTGAGCAGAGAAGAGGTAGCTCTCCTTAAAGGCCAACAGCAATCTTTCCTTTTTCCCTGCCTGGGACCTTCACTGAACCTTGAATGGTGAAACACATGGTTATTCTATTTCACCTTGCAGCTGCCTTGCTGTAATTGATTATATTTGTCAGCTTACTTTTTTTTCTTTTTTTAAAAATGCCATGAATGGATTCATGCTGCACGTACGTGTAAACCAGAGTTGCTGCCCTGCAACAATAGTTCCCTGTTATTCTCTGTTTTGTGCTCACAATGGGAGACATGCATCCAAATAGGACAGAAAAATATTGCTTTATAAACCTGAAGTAGGTGTGCAGCGTCTAATCCAGCCATCCATCATCTCTCTGCTCTAATCTGCCTAAAGTCAATGGGGACAGAGAGGGAAGAAGCAGGCAACAATAACAGTATCATGGTAACCGTGAGAGCGATGCTGGAGTGGATTGTCTGCTCTGAGAGCGCAGGGAGGGGCGTGCAACCTCACACGCAGCTTCCCCGGGCTGTGTGTCCTGGGTAAGCATTAATCAGGTACGAAAGGGCACGTGTCACACAGGAATAACTCTGCTATTATTATTATTTATTTCATGTAATGCTCTAGCTCTTTAGTGGGGTCAGAGCCTTGGTCTTTTCCTTCAAACCCTGAAATAGCTGGAGGCGTACGTGGCTAAGAGCATATTCTGCAGCCCTGTTTTCAGCTCTGCTCAAGGATGGCACTGTGTAGTCAGACGGCTCCTGCTGTGTCCCCAGAAGCTTGGGCAGCTGGGAGGTCACCATGCCACCAGACATGCCATGGAGCAAAGGGCCCGGCTCGGAGAAGGGAGGTTTGAAGCATCCTTCCCTCCCACCAGCCCCAGGAGACATTCGCCTGGGGCACAACAGCAACCCTCATCCTGGCAATGCCCAATGTGATGGTAAGAAGTGAAATGCAGACAAGATTAAACATAAAAACTATCCCTGACAGTTTCAGCTTTGCGAAACCTGCAGTTTCCCCTCAAATATAATTTCAAAGGGAAGCCTGGAACAAACCAGCTCCCTGCTCTGCCCTGAGACCCGCTCCTGGTGTCATCACGAGCTGCAGTCACAGCCCGTCACTCCTACTGTCTCCTCCTGTCCCATGATGTGTCCGATGCTGGCAGAAGGAAGGGTGTTGGGCCGAGGGGTGCGACTCAGATCTTCTGCAAAAGGCACCACCTGAGGTGAATCCCCCCCCCAAAAAAAATAAAATGAACCATCTGGGGGTTTGCTCCCACGGAAATAGAGCATAAAAGGCACAATTTTGTCTCCTTAGAGGCTTGTTGGGTTCCTCTAGTCCTCTCTGATGTGCAGATACCCAGGAAGGAACAAAGGGAATCTGTAGTAGGAATTAACAGGGTGCAGAGTAATTACCCAAAGAATAGGTTCTTTAGAAATACTTCCAATAAAAAACGAACAAGCCAAGCCAAACCAAACCAAACCAAACCAAACCAAACCAAACCAAACCAAACTCAAATAACCCAAATGAGGAGCACTTTGGAGCTGCATCCTTCTCCTCTCTCCTCCCATCTCGGACACACGATGCAGGCTGCCCTCTTGCAAAAGGCTGCAAAGTCAAGAAGAGAGGAGAGAGAGCAGAGCAAACGCACGTGCCCATGTTGCACTGCTGCATCTCTCTGTGGCTTTGCAGGAGCTGCGGGGACATGACAGCAACATTGCAGCAACTGGAGCTCAAGAGCCGCCAGCATCATGGTCGGGGGGTGTGAATAAGGGACACAGGAGAAGCTGTTAATGCAGGGTAGATGCTGAAGCAGCCTTAATCCATTTGGCAAATCGGTGCCCGACACTGCATAAAACTGCGGGTTGAGAAATAAAGACAGTGTTGGGTTGAAGTTTGGCAGGGTGTTGTTCGTGTTTGCTAATGTACAGTGTGCAATAGCGAAGGAGAGAAATCCTGGTATATTCCTGCCTCAGCATCAGTGAGGTGTTTTAAGGGGTGCTCAGTCTGCATCTGGATGGCAGAGGTGGGTCCCGTACTGCTGTGTCTGCTCTCCTGTCATGACAGGGCTCTCCAGGGAGCACGTTGAGGTCTAAGGGCTTGGCTCACCGGGAGAGTGTCACACTCTGGGCTTCATGGATGGCACTGACCCCAAATCCATTCTCTGTGGTTCGATACCAAGCTCTGCCTCTGCTATTAAACCTAAATAACAAGCAAGTTTAGTGGCTCCAAAAGCTGCCAGACCACTGCAGCTTGATTTAGTCGCATAGCAGGTGCATTTTGGGAAGTGGTTTTTGCAGTCTTTCCTCACACATGCGTGCCCACAACCTGCCTGTGAGGGTAACCCATCCCGGCAGGATTTGGAGTGTGCAGGCCAGTCCTTTCCCCCTCTGCTAGCCAGCAGAGCACCTATTGCAGGGAGTCTTTGTGCTGGAGGCATGCGGTTCAGAGGTGTCCCCTGGTGCCATTGGAGTGACTCATAGTGGGTTTGAGAACTGGTCATCAGCCTCAGATGGAATCTGAAAACACCAGAAGTCATGGATGGATGGATGGATGGATGGATGGATGGATGGATGGAGATGTTATCCAGCATTCACCACTGCCTAAACCCCAGAATTACTATGACAAGGTCCTATCTAGTAGGGCCCCNGGATGGATGGATGGATGGATGGATGGATGGATGGATGGTTGGAAATGTTATCCAGCATTCACCACTGCCTAAACCCCAGAATTACCATGACAAGGTCCTATCTAGTAGGGCCCTACTGTAGATGCCTGGGAAAGGGACATCTGTATTTAGGAGGCACTGAGAATTTTTGCTTTTCTTTCAGGAATTTGTCCAGTAGCTTTTTGAACCTGTGTAAATGTGTGCCATGAGAAGGCAGCCGGCAGAACGACTCACTATCTGAAGGATGTCCTTGTGTTTGTTTTCAGCTTGCTTTCTGCAAAGTGCTGTCTGCCTGGCAGGGTTGATGCCTCCTTGTTCTTGTGTCAGAAGAGATGGTGAATGAGCTTCACCTCTTCATTCCTCAGTGGCACTTACGGTTTTACAGACGTCTACTGCCTCCACTCTCAGCCACCTCTTCTTTAAAGTAGTTACGTTGCGTTATCAGGATCTCATTTCTGGCTCTAAGCCACAAACTGAGCAAGATTTGCAAGGAAATAAGAGAAACTATCTTTGCAATGTCTGTGCTTCTGGCTTGCTACAGCCCACCCTTGCCTCCAACAGCAACTTGCTTTGCAACAAACCACTTGAAGTCGGATTCACCTCTCCTAACTCCGACTGAATTTGAGGCATTTTACAAGTCAAACCTACATACCTGCTTTGGGGAAAGATAAATCCTTCAGTAGACTGCCAAGGGACTTCAGCCACCAGCTCTCGCAGAGACACCTATATTATAGCCGGCTGAATCCCACACGTAGGGAGGGTCAGGGGTGGTAAACTCATCCTCCTCCCCACACGCCTCCGTTTGCCCGTCTGTACAAACACAGGCAGCTTCCCCACTGCATGGCATTATTTAGAAGCTCAATTAGTTAATGGATATAAAGTGCTGGTAAGATGGATAGCACTGGAGAAACGCTGTTCCCGGGAAGTACTTCCACTATTTTATTTTTTTAAAAAAAAGAAAGCCACCTGACAAATCTGTGGCTAGAAGGGCCAGGATGTCATAAGAGATGGACAGTGAAGACCTGAGAAGGGGACAGGAATTATAATCCATCTTCCAGTTGGCATTTGTTTAATTTTTAGCTCCCCTTCGGCTTGAATGCTCAAGAACAAGGTAGGAGGAAGGAGTTTTGTTACTGACTTACTAATGTCTTTGATGAAGGGCAAGAAACCCTCCAGAGCACAACTGAGACCCTCTCTATCTTCACTTTGCTGCTTCTTAATGTTTTTACTATTTCTCAGGTAAAAAGCAGGCAGGGGCAAAAAAAAAAAAAAACAGTTGAAAAAGACCTTCTCAGATTATTTTTTAAAATCATAGAGCAGTGGAAAGGAGCGTTGACCCTGTTACTGTTCTTTTCTGAGTCACAACAAGTCAGGAAGATGCAAACTTCCCTCCAAAACCTATTTTCTGTGCTTTTGGCCCTTTCCCTTGCTGCAAGCCTGACCGGTGTCACTAACCAGTGCCAAACGTACGCAGCACTTAAGGCTTCTTTGAGCTTTTTCTGCAGGCAGCTGCATGCCATCATCTCTGCTGTTTGCACAGCTGAACGCCCGTAATACCTGAGTCAGGGCTGAGCACAGTGCAAATCCCCCCAGCTACCAGGAAATCCAATTTTATGGACACGGCTAAATTTGTGTGATGTGTTGGTGGATTAATTCATGAAGATCATTGCCTTCTCAGTACTGTAATTCAAGCTCTTTTCTTACAGGGGAGAGAGGCAGGCACACGGATATTTTCACATCATGGGGCCAGTCAACAAGTGTCACAGTGGGATGCAGAAGCAGCATGTAAGATTGTGCTTGGCCGAAGGTCAATATGACTACTATAGTGCTGCATGAGATTGGTCAAAGGTTTTAAATGCGCAGCCCGCGTAGGTTAATTCTGATTTCACGGATATTGATAGGTCAAAAGGCTTCTATCAACTCCAAAGACTGTATGTATCTATTGTCCATTCCGAGATTTTTTTGCTGGATAGACGTAGACTGGCCTAAATCAATAAATCACACCTGCTTTGTGGGTCGAAATGGAGAGGAAAAGCTTTTATTTGGGAGGTAATGGTCTGCTTACGCTGTGATACTGCCCCATGTCCTTCTGCTCTTTGCATTTGCACAGTGCTTTTTCCCTCCATGCCCTAGAAAAACTGCAGGTTGTTGCTGTGCCTTTCTGATGTCCCTGGCCAGCACCGCTCCAAAGCGCTTTATCCCTGAACAGGTAGCTTCCCCTAGAAGGGCCTTCCCAAATCAGATATAGAATCATAGAATCCTTTAGGTTGGAAAAGACCCTTAGGGTCACCGAGTTTAACCATTAACCCAACACTACCAAGTCCACCACTAAACCATGTCCCTAATATCACTATTCTTGCACTGGTGGAGTCCCGTCCATTAAAATGGAGGCCAGAAAACTTGACACCCACCCCCCCCCGTGCAGGGCTATTTAATGGTAACATCTCTCCCAGAGACAGGAAGATAATTGATATTTTCATCCTCCTTCGAGGCCCAGCACATCTGCGATTTGTGGAAGAAGCAGTGTGGATTTCCCCACAACCAGCATCGCTCCAACCTATATGTTTCTCCATCTTCACAAGGGTTGTTCTGCTGGTCCTGCAGTGGGAGGACCCACCACAGTCAGGAATGTCCCCAGCAGTGTCTTCGTTGCCTTCAGCCTTCATCTGACGGACACGAGACATGTGTTTCCTCCAGCTCCTGACCATGCAGTATGTCCTGCACTTCCCCTTGTGCAACACAGACGACAAGGTCTATGCACACCAAGAAGCTAGACAACTCTCGTGTCAGTCCAGCACCTAAAGCATCAGGGTCACAAGCAGCTCATGACTGCAATCATTGCAGTCACGGACCAGAAGGTGCCAAGTAACACTGCAATGCCACCAACAGCATGGGATCACCAGTTCAGGAATCTCAGTGGGAAATTATTGTTTACACGTTGTATTTGTCTTTGCAGTGAAATGCAGGTGAACATGGACCAAGTTACAGGTGACACTTTACTGGTGCTAAAGGAAAACCTATGATTCTGGGGGCCTTTGGGAGCTCAGCTCAATGGGAACCAACATCTGTATCGTCCAGAGCACACACGAGTCAGAACCTCCCTGAAAGCAGGACCAGCAGTTTGGTGTTGGGGTGGATCTCAAAGCACACCAGGGAGGATGGAGGAATAGTGTTTGCTCTGTTTCATGTATGGAGAGAAAGGTGAGAGCAGCAGAAACATAACACATCTCAAGCTACATGGGATCAGCTGCAGGTTTAGGCATAGATCTAGGAAAAGTGTGGTGCATGTGTGACTGTGTGTGTGCATACAGGGGTGGGAGGGAACTGGTCCCACTAAAGTGACAGGCAGAACCTTCATTGCCTTCTCTGGAGCTTGGATTTCATCCAGCAGCTCAAACCTTCTATGACTTACATGAAAATCCTTCATATAAATACTCTACAGCCCTGATGACCAACCAGTGCTACTGGTTCCTACATCTCATCTAATGCCCTCATTCCTGCACAGCATCCCACAGCATCTGCAGGGAATCACTGGAGCTTTCCAAGGCTTGATGGGATCCTGGGAAATGGCAGAAGTGAAAGACTAAAGACGGTTTGATCAAATGGAGGCCCCTTTTAAAAGAATGAAGGAAAAAATGCGCATCAGATGATAGGAGGGAGGACCTCATATCACCCCAAAAGACACCTTAAACATCTTACAGAGTGAAATATCTACAGGCATGTGGTCTGTTCTTCCTGCTCCCAGTTTATGCCCAGTGTCACCCACCTCTTTTTCCTTTTAAAATCTAATTTCTCTAACCTTCTAGAAGCAGCCAGACATGGTTCGAGAATGACCTTCCACCCCCTCCATTAAAGTCTGTCTCCCTCTCCCTTTCTTCATATACCTGTTTATATCAGTTTCAGATGAATGGAGAAGGCCCACTAAAAGTGTTTTTCTGGGATATTTTTTCACAAATTAGACCATTAAACCTAATGTATGATATTAGCAAAGTGTGTGGTATTAAACAGAGTAGTATTTAGCACATAAAATATATTTAGAATATTAGAGATTGGGATCGTTCTCTCTTTATAATGCTTAAAATGGGTTGGAAAGCAGGGGAAAAGTGCATTAGCAGAAGGATCAGGTTGTGATTCAAGGCTGAAGAGTTAAAGCTCCCTGGACCGCTGTAATTTTGACCCCTTCTCCAAATCATTATGCTAGGACATAGGGCCTTTCATTACTTGAGAATATAACACTGGGCTTTGGGAGCTTTAACTCTGCATTTTCTGGCTCTGGTAGGTTTAAATCATAATTTAATGTTCCATTAAAATAGTCCTTTTTCTTGTTTTTCTTCCCAATGAATTAACTTGGAGAGGTTTTTGAGAGTAAAAGGGGAAATTATAAATGTGGAGAAACAAGAGACATTGTCTCGATTCTTACACGAAAGCCTTTTTGGGGGTACTTTAAGGGAAGGTGAACACATCATAAAACTGCTTTGTTCAGGGTGAATGATGTTATGGGACCTTTGTACAAATGAGAATCAGATCCAGCATGTTCATAAAGACAGAAATAAGCCCATCAAAGAAACTTTCTCCATTTTGTTTCATGCAGACGTATGTTTCAAAATACGTAAAAAACAGTGTTTTGCTTTTTTAGTAAAGAAGATTCTTCCACCTTTCTGTTCTTCCTCTGAGCTCACCTCTCCTCAAATCCTTCCTTCCTTCTTTTACTGAGTAGTTTCTGTGACACACTCTGTTCCCCTCAGATCCTACATCATGCATTTGCCCTATTTCTCCAGTCCTTAACAACTATAGGGGTTCCTCTGAGAATCCTCAAGCTTTTGATTTGAAGATCTTTGGTACAGAAAACATGTTTCTATGGATTTGTAGAACACTGGAAAAACATGTAATTATTATTCATTTTTATGGTTTGTGTGCAGGGTTGTATGTATGTATACCACCAAGTTTACACCACCGTTGTGCTAGACATTTCTCATCCGTATGCTACGTACCCACCTTATCTGAGAGAGCCAAGGGGCACATTGTCCTACTGTTAGATGGTATTGTGAGCAAGCGACATGCCATAGGTCACTTGTCAAGGTTTCCTCGTGTATGTGCTTGGACATCATGACACCTCCTAACTTGTCCAGGAGTAAACTGGTATCAATTTACATCATCACGGCTATTAAAAGGAGAGACGTAAGACTGCATAGAGTCTAATGGATAAAATAGTTATACAGATGGAAAAAAGGAGGGACAAGCACTGCTGGTTCCCAGGGTACAGGGGCCCTTTCTGCCTCCAGGCCCAGGACGGTGATGCTACACCGAGAAAGTTAGTGGAAGCCCAGCTCTGGCCTTCCCACGCCTGTTGTAATACTGTCTCTTGTTTGCAGTGCAAGTATATCCCAAAATGTACGACATACTCAGCATGGAAAACAAATAAGCAGACAGCTGGAGGAGAGAGCAGGGTGACAAGCATGTAGCAGGCATCGAGAGAAGATTGCATCGATTATCTAGGAGCATGTCTGGGTATATGCAATAATCCAGCAAGGAGCTGTAATCATAACCTGACATTATGACTGTTATTATTAATATTATAAATCTGAATTAAATGTTGAGTACTGACATCAATCCCTTTCCTACCAGCATGACCTCAAAGTGTGCTGGAGATCCCAAATCAGAGGACTCTGTTGTTTTCAATGGTCTTTGGACTGGGCCATTCCATCCACAGGAAAAACCTGTTGCATTTCAGAGCCGTAACAAGAACACCAGCACGAAAAAAAGCAGAGAGAGAGTTAATAGAGTGATCTGCTGTGTGAGGTCTGAAAAAAACCAAATACCTCTGTGAAATAAATGGGGACAAATGTTGAGATTGCTGATGGTGTTTGCAGAAATGGCAGCTATTGGCCAATGTTCTCTTTCTCATTATTCCTCATTTGTGGAACAAAATCAGACATTATCTCCAGGGATGTTTTCAGATGTAAATAGATGACTAGGCATGTTCAGATGATTTTTGCCATCCCTAGTGTTTATGTTTCATATCATTTCACGGGCACACTTCAATCAGATTGCATCAAAACTTGTGGCCACATCAGGGGTGTTTTGACTGAAATGAAGATTAAATGTTACTCAAGATGATTTACAGCCGTCCAAAACTAGATCTAGATGGAAGCAGAAGCATTTGTCTGGCACTTTTAGAGCCTTGGGGGTAGGAAGTTCTTTGCAGATATATATTTTTTAGTTCTATACTCCTACAACCACTCACTAATGAGAACAATTTCTCACATCCTCGGTGTATGTAAGACACCAACCTCACAGCCCTTCAACCATGGGGTTAGATAGGAGCATGTTTACGTGTGCGCCCATCCAGAGTAACTGATGGAGCAACTGCAGCCTGAACCAGACCCACAGCTTCAGGTCTGCAGAGTCACCTACCAGCCATGTCTTTCTCTTTGTCATCCAGGCTGTTTGCACTGGACTTGAATCACACACGAACATAGCCAAGCTTTGAAAAACTTGAGCTCTCAATTCAATTTTTTTCAGGATATCTGTAGGTTTTCAACATATTTTTTCTTCTGTCTCTGAGACACAGCAGGTATCGGGACTTTAGGTAAGACTTAAAATTTCAACAGGGCTTTGTTACTTGAAGAACAGCGTTAGTTTGGGATCTGATGGGCATCATCACAGTTATGTCCCGCTCAGAATTTTCCAAAAATAATCAGTGGTTGAAGACTTTGTGCCAAGGAAGGATTCAGACTAGGTCACCATATAAGCTGGGTATTTTAGAGACAGCAGGAACACACTGTCTGTGCACTTTCCTTGGTCCATTCACTTTCGGATGAGTTTTGATGTTATTTGCTTGGCCGGGTCTAAGCTATTCTTTGGGAAATTCCTATTAGTGCAAGCTAATGGATGAGGGGGGAAAAAAATCATGACTCTCCTATGGATTTGGTGTCTCAGGACAAAAGCGTAAGCTATTTTGTTTGCTGCTCAGTCTGGTGGTGCAGGGAAAAGGCAAGTTGAGGAGTCATGCTGCCAAAGGAGAAGCACCTTCTTAATTTGCTGTAATTTTGCAATTCCTGCACAGTGGCATGGGAAAGCTTTGGAATTATTACAGCTCCTCCACAAGATGTGTTGGAACTATCCTCAGTATATAACTGGGGAAACCACATCCAAAAAGAGTGCCTCGGTGCACTGCGTGTCTTCCCAATGACTAACTTTAATTAGATTTTTTATTATTATTTTATTTTGTACTGTTGATTCACATCTCACAGCACTTTGCTGTTCCTGACTCCCTGTCTTCAGCTGATGAGAACCGGGGTTGTGCATCTGTCTTTCACTGCTGTCACATGAAGCGAGTCCTCTATGTTGCATACAGATGAGACTTGGCTCTCGCCTGCGTGGCAGCCAGAAGGAAATCCGCAGGAATCACAGCTCCCCAGGTGTAAAAGTATGGAAAAAAAAAAAAATAGAAAAGAAATAACAGGCTTGCAGTTTGCAGAGAACTGGTGGAAGACACTAGTGCCACTCTGCCAGCGTTTGTGATTTTACTGCCAGCCTCGCAATGTCTAGTGGTGTCTTGAACCAGTGAAAGGATTGTTATGTTAAAAAGCAAACGCCTTGCGGTTGTCGCTAAGGAGCAAAGCTAGGACACGTGAGCCCTCAAGGGTGTGAAAGCAGAGGGCTGTAGAAGGAGCCCAGATGTCACTGCTTTTCAAATCCTGGGCTGTTTTCTTTTTGCACGTAGGATTGACAATGGTAAGATTAATGGCTGGATTGTACCTATGTTCTCCAAAGTTTCTTGCGATAATGTCTGATCCCTGAAGATTATCCCTACATCTTCTTCAAACTCTCTCTATTTAAACATTTCCTGTACAAAGTCATCTTTCAACCCTGCATTTGAGAAAAATATTAAGCTGTTTTGTCAGAGAAGAGACACATATCAGAAAGGGGCTCTTTCTGCAGCATGTGCCTCAGACCTCCCCAGCTTCTATTTATGCCGCTTTTGAGCATAAGGATAGTTTGCTTTTATCTGTCCAATGGATTTCTGTTGCTGTGATCATTTCTCCCCTGGGAAAGGTGTCTGTGGCTCTTTCCACCACCACAGAAACACAAAAGACCCCTTTTCTTTTTGTCAAGGAGCCAATGTCGAGAATTTCCTGCTCTCTCACTTGGGGGTAGTGACTGACCTGGAAAGAACATCTCAATTGAGTATTAGTTTCCCCAAATGAAATATCACTTACCCACTCCTTTGTAGTGCCAGCAATATGAATGGTCTCCAACCACTATAATTGCTTCGTGGTAGATTGAAAAAAGAAGGAGCAACTTTGCTGATTTGTGGTTTAGAAGAATGTACAATATATGTGTCTCCAACTGGTATTAAAGATGACAGATTGAAATCTGAACCGCCAAAGATGTGGACGGCAGATGATAAATTGCCCTCCAACTCGGAGAAGAGTTAGATCGTGGCTCAAAGTGCAAGGGAAAGACAAACAATGAAAGCCAGAAGACCAATGCGTAGTCTCCACAATTAGTGTAAGCATCCATCCTACATCTGCAGAGTGCTTTCTATTTCCATATGGATGTAAGTGAATTAGTGTGCTGGGGGCTGATAGCCCCATTAGATAGCCTGCTTTCCCTTAATGGTTTGATAAAAGGAAGGTGACAAGAAGATAGATAGAGATAATACTGCAGGCTTCTTGCAGTAGAACCATTATCATTAACAGCATTAATTAGCCTATAATACACTGTACAGAAGCACCAGATACAACCAGTCTAAAGGGAAGTAACCTGACAATTGTCAGGAACATGATAGCTTAGCATTAGCATATCCTGATCGTTGAGTATCTTTATCTTCCCAAGCTGGTCTTTCAAAAAGGGAAGAATTCCCAAGGCTGCCTTGCAGGCAGCATATCTAGCCAAGTCATTACAAAGACACGTGATGATGGAAGTGGGAGCCACAAGGTTGGTAGCAGACTCCAGAACCTTCTGCCATCAGGTCAGCCCATGGAGGACTAGTCCAGTTTTACCCTTTGGAGACTCTTCGCATTTAAGGGCACATTAAGGTGGACTGAATCGCTTCTAAATCTGACAGTCTTTCCCAGCAGAGACTGGTAGTGCCTTTGGAGAGCAACTCAGAGAGCTCTGGTAAAGAGAAGTGCAGAGAATAACCCTGAGTTTGCCCATAGGTGGTAACATATAGAGAGATACAAACAGAATTGGAGTACAGCCCTAGACTGGGGGGTTTCAGCTTAAGGTCCACCCTACCGTCCTGCAGTCTGGATGTGCAGAGATGATAAATCACACTAAGGGAGAATGAAGCATTTTACTGTTGCCCCTTGTGAGCAGCTAGCCAAAAACCCCAAGCCTCCTGCTAAGACGAGAAATTAACTGTGGAATCAGTATTTTTTCAAGGTAATTGTCTTTCTCTGTAAGGAATGTATCAAGCCAAAGAATCACAAAAGCACAGTTGAGTCCCTTGGACCAAAGCTGAACCAGGGACATCTAGATCACACTCAACACAATTTTATCCAAACTATTTGTGAAAAATGCTAATCGAGGAGATGTTACAGCCTCCTTTGTTAAGCCATTTTAGCATTTTGTTGTGAACATGACTTCTAGTCTCCCTAGTATCCAAACTAAATCTTTGCTGAAAATTAAGCTCATTTCTTCTTGACTAGAAGAATTGCTCTTGTCACTTTTTCAAGTATCTTTAGTGTCCTGGAAGACTATTGTTCTATCTCCACTTGGCTTCTCTTTTCTTGGCTAAAGAAATACAATTCCTTCAACCTATTTTGCTGATTACAAAAGTAATCAAACTACCAGAGAGGGTTCCCTTGCTCTGAGCACAAACCCTCTCTCAGTGAGGAGCCCTGAGACTTTCTTTCATCAAGCTTTTCTGCATGCTGCTTCTTCAGCCTGTGGGATGCTTTTCCTCACCAGCATAACTGCGCTGAAAGGAATATCAAGTTTTAATCTAACTGCTCTCGGTGCCTCAACAGCCTGAGGCATGTGGGCTGTAGGTTCCCTCCTTGGGTTCTGGGTGAGTCCTCAGGGGCCAGGCTGATATCTGAGCTGGTTTATATTGTCTGACACCGGAGGTTATCACAGGACTCTGAATCAGCCACAGCTTTGAAACAACCTTCACAGGGTGCTCCCAGAAAAACACTAAAAGGATTTTAAACTCAAGAACACCCAGTTTTATTTGAATAAAACCTCAGATTGATTTTTCAGCTAGAGGATGGAAAGAAAGGGACATCTCCAGGGGGTTCATCCAAGATGCTAATCTTAGGCTGGAATGAAATTCTCCTTTTCTGGAGGGACACCTAACGTTTGCTCAGCCTGGACACCTAACCTTTAGATGGTCCACATTTGATGAGTTACACGTCTGTCCTCTATTTTCCTATTGCTTTCTCACAAACAGCTCCAGTCCAAACAGAAGGGAAGGGGGATTTATTTATTTCTTTATTTGGTGCTAAAGACAAAGTTTATGATCCTGATTCCTTGGGGTGCAGCACTTTTATATCTAAAAGTACTTCTTTGGCTCCTTAAGTGGGTGCTTTGACCAAACAAATCCTTCCAAGTCCCTTTTTGAAGTTATTCTATATGTGGTCTCAGACAGACTCCAAGCTCAGCTGCTCTGCCTGTCCATGCAGCCCCCAAACTCCTGGGCACTACACAGCCATGACTACAAACAGGTACCTGCTCTCACCAATAACAGTCTGTGTGGGATCATGAGAAATGCACTCATGAAAAGCCTCCAAGAAAAGTGAGGGACAAGTGAGACCAGGATGTGCTGCAGTGACCACGTGGACAGCCTTCAGCTAGGTCTTTGCAGGTCCATTTTCCAGCTCTTCTGTTTCTGTGCCATCCTTCCAAGAGACAACTGCCTTGGCAATGGCAAGGAAGAGATGTGGCTATCAATACCAGTG
>RSEF01000001.1:2801818-2830847 GCA_003993805.1 Himantopus leucocephalus | reverse complement strand
GAATGTATGGTCTAAACAGAAAAAGGAAGAAAAGGACAGACATTCACCCAAAATTACCCAAAATATCAGTGGTTGGGGTAGGCTTGAGATGCCCTCACTACCCAGTAGTCTTGACTCTATGCTACAAAGAAAAAGCTTGTATCTTTGTATTCTTAAACTGCCTTCTCTCATCAGTGTTACTCTCAAGATTTTAGTTTGTTTATTTGTTAATAGGGAAAAGATAGTCAGATTTAAAATGTACTTGTCAACCTACACCTCTTACAGTCATGTTTTCCAGCCTTCTGGGACAATGGCTACCACGGCATCTGAATGTGAGTCCGCCACATCAAGTTTCCTCCTTTGTAAATTGATGGAAACTTGACATTTTTCAAGTCTTTGAGAGAAATTACAAAAACAAAACACACACACACACACAAAAAACAAACAGAAAAAAAAATGAGAAAGCCACACACACTTAAAGCATCAGGTGCTGAAGCTATATCAAGTTTTCAATAGATACAAGGAGAAAAAAAAGCCCTCCTGAATGATCAGTCTTCTTGCGGCTGATGGTAACTCTCATTCTGGTCCTACCTGCTCTATGTGTTGCAGTGCTTGTGCTGTTCTTTGTCAACTTGACTGTGATGGACTTTCTTACAGCTTGAATTTTGCAAAGGCAAAAATATGATGCCAGTTTAGATACGTAGGACCTTCCATGCCAGCATTGTCATGTATTTTCCAAAGATAAAGGCAGAGCAGCATATACACAGTTCAAGGCGCAATTTAGGAGCTCATTTCACTCGCAGCTTCATTCAGCTCTTGTCTATAATCCCAAGCAACCTACTTCTTCAGTGTAACCTCTTCTAGTCTTTGCATACTCTGATGTCTTCCAGGTAGAGATGTCTCTCACTGGGGTCCCCAGCAGTTCCCATCTCAACTGGCCTTTCATTTCAGCTGGGCCCTCAAACTGGATTATAATGCAGAGAAGAGCAACAACATCTGCACAGAGCAAAGGCACAGAAGTGCTGTATGAGACAGCAGACAGAAACAAGACCAAGAGCAGAACATAAATAGTTGGGCGAAAATGCACTTTTTCCTATTAAAAGACCTGGAAAAGGAAACAACAGTACACCAGACCTCCAAAATTGGTGGATGCTCAAGTCACTTGTGTTAAGCCTGGATGGAAGAAGGGAGAAAGATGATGCCTGGACTATTGGAATACGCACAGAGGTGAGAAAGGCATTAGGATTTGATGTGGAATGGTGTAAGTCTTTGAAGATACCCAGTTACAGAGACTTTATAATAGCTCAGTGGAGCTACTTCATTTCTGCTGTTACACGAGTGTGTAGAGCATGACTGAAGCCCAAAAACTATGAGTGGTGAGACAGTCTTTTGGTTACAACACTCGTCAGTAGCTCAGAAAGTATAGATGTCAATCGCGGCTCCACTCTAGTATTTTTTCAACCTGACCACTTGCTTACAGGTAGATTTCCCAAAGAACTCAGCTCCTGAGCTAGCTGCAAAACAATTTTATTTGTTTATCTGTTGCTCCTGTAAAACACGTTGAGGTTTTGTTGAAAAAACAGGCGTTTGAAAACAGTGTATTTATCAGTTTTTAAGGAAAACTCACACTTTCTTTTTGTTCCCAATGATTTTTGATTAAAAACGTGCACTTTCAGAGAACCCCCCCCCTTTTTCTTTTTTTTTATTTCTTTTTTTCTTTCTCTCTATTTTTTTTAATAGCAATGGCAATAAAGATTAAGCAAACAAATCCAAGAACCTCATATGGAAAAAGGTCTAGTGCTCCTGACTGAGTACTCAAGTGAGCGGATCAGATTTCCCAAAGTGCCCAGTCTGCAGGAGCCCCCATTTGCACCAGGAAAACTACAGCCACTGGAAACTATTTCTTTGACTCAATCAATCACAACTCTCTGGCGTCTTTGCACTTGGTTCTCTCCTTGGGATGTAAGACGCTGTGGTCTGCTTTTGGGTGGCCAGTGTAGGGTCTCCATCACACAGGAATAACTTTTTTTCTTTACAAAGCCACCCCAATCCTACACCATGGGCCGGAGAAAACGAGTACTGTCACCGTGCTGTTTCAAACACCATTCCTGCCAACTGCAGAGCATTGGGAGCCACTTTCCCAACTCCTCCCTCCTCCCGAAGAGTTTGGAGCTCAGCCATAGCCCTGGAAGAGGGCCCAGATATTTATGTTTCTGGACCTTGGCTCATGGCAGCCAGTGTTTGGTTTTGAAAACAACTGCTGATTAAACAGAAATCCCCTGCTGACCAAACAAAAAGAGTATTTTCTTCCCCATTTTTGTCCATACAGTGACATGCCTGGGCTGGAACAGGACTGTTTTGCTGGACAAATCTCTCCTCAGCAAATTCCAGCAGCGGGTGCACTGGTTTGGTTCACACCGGCATTGACGCTCCCAGGGACTTGGAGTCTGCAGAAGCTGGGAGATAGTCTGGAGAGTGAGGGAAAGGGCTCTTTTCAAGTGGTTAAACTAACACTCAGTAAAATTGATAGGTAAAAGCCCAAATAACCTTCAATGTTCCTCAGCCCTGCAGAGTTTGATTTCAGTCCCTAACTCCTTTCTCGCAAAGCAGCCTTCACTGGTGACAGCCATTGCAGCCCACAAATAGTGATCTTGCACAGCCCTTCAAAATGTTCTCGGTTTCCCCAGGTTAGAGAGGTGACGTGACAACTCTGAACATTGAAATAGCTGATATTTGGCCTCCAAGACACCTCAACTGTTCTTTCCAGCCCCGGCGCAATGCTTTGTTATCCCCAACTGGACTCTGTGCCCTCACACAGGTTTTTCTTTGTATTGCAAATGACCCTACCGCTGTCAACTTTGATGCAGACTCCATAGTACGTGCCCAAAACATTTATAAAGTAAATAAAGCAGACAATGTTTGGGAACAAAATAACATGCAATTTTGAAGATAGGGTATGGTTGGAGGTTGGCAGTTCTTGGCCATGAGCTCATCCACAAGGTACTTGTTAAAATGGCCTTCCACATTTGGTGTGTTATGTGTCATAACCACATTCTACTGTTTCATTCAAAAGCCATCTTCAAGTGGGAACTATTAGCTGGCAGAAACTCACTCCCCAAATCAACTTCCAGCTAACATCATCCCCATGTCTCTGGAGTATCCCCTTTGTGCCTGCAGAGCATCGGACTACACGGACCATGTTCCTCCCACTACACTCGCTTGTGCTTGACTACGTGTTAAATTTGTGCTACCACGTTTCCGAGGTAAACTGTTGACATCAAAGCACATCACACTATTTGGGAAGAGTCTCACTAGATTTTCCAGAGAGGCTTTGCAAAGGAAGCCAAATTTTCAGGACAGCTCAACAGGCTGGGTACAGAACTGGTCTGGAAATCTGGGAGCTCTCACAGGTCAGGCACTTCTGAAAATCTGAATTCTTTGGAAATCTTGTACCATAACCTAGCCAAAGTGTTACAGGGACCTATGGCATACCCAGCCTTTGTGCTGTCATCTTCTGAGTCCTACCTATGCCTTTGCAGCCTCCTCTTCTGTTACATACCTCATGTTACTTCTTCAGTAGTGCATTTAGGAATAACTGAAAATTTTCCATCACAAATTATTTATTGAAGCAATCATATTTTTTTTCCAAACTACACTGTTTTTCCAACAGTATCTTTAACACCAAAAACCAACAGCTCAGTGCCCCAAACCTGAAATGTTTGGATGGGAGTATTGTTCACTTGCCTTTAGCCCCATTATCCCACAGTGTGAGACTCCCTACCTGGAATATATCTTTTACAATATACCACCAACTTTTTTCAGGGAGTCTATGATGATAAAGGAAGATGCAGACTAACAAGATAGTCTAGAAAAAATGAAGCAAATCTCCCTAGGCACCTGTGAGTGGTACACTGGAACTAAAGTTTCTCATTTTCCAGCCTTTCTCTCCCCAAATTAATATTTTCACTTAACTCCTCCCAAAAACGTCTAAGGAGGTAGAGAAAGAAATTTCCTCATCCAGCCACAACTGCAATGGTGTTCCGTGAAAAAAAAAAATAAGGTTTCTCTACTGTTTTCACACCTTCTTTAAAGTTAGTTCTTATGAAGGTAAGTTGGGATCCCCTCTTTGAATGACAGAAAGATACTGGATAATCTCAGTGATGCAGTATCTCCTCTTTTTGCTCTGTCATTTCTGCTCATGTCTGCTCAAGCAATTGAAAAGACATCCAGTCTGCCTTGGCCAAGTGACCATCTGACCTGGACAGCAGTCCCTGTCACGTAACCCATCCAAAAGCTGTCGAATGGTAATATCCTTTAGTTGGCCATTGGTCTAATCTGGATTGATTTATCTTTTTATTTATTTGTTTATTTTTACTAATTGTGGTCAAGCCAAAGGAATTTGTAGCACATGGTTACAGGAAAAATATTAGTGGATAGCAAAGCACATTCACAAGTATTCTGAGTCCTGAACACCAAGGAGCCACTAAGTCTATTGAGAATAGTTCTGAAGAGTATGTGTTTGGATGGAACTAAGTAAAGGAAAATAAGAGCTTTACACTGACGTATTTCTTGGCAGGCACCATGGAGCATTTTCCCCAACAAGTGGGCAAACATCCTGGTCGCTAGAATTGTTTGAAACTGGGTTGCCCTCAGCAAGTACAGAAATAATCTTGTACTGGCCACGAGATGACCTAATAGATCTTTCTGTCTCTCATTTCTAGCCCTTAGTCCCTTGGATCATCTGTTTCTTTCCGTGCAATTGCCTTACTTCCTGGTCTGAGGTGGACTCACCTCTCTAATCTGCAGAGCAATGATGCTCTTATTAGATTTCATTATATAGCAGATGCTTACTATGGTTACCAAGAAAGCAGAGAGCAAACTAGTAGCTTCATCTGCAGTCTACTGTATGTGATGCTGGTAGACTCATCACAGTTTTCATAGGTCTTGCATGCTGTATTTGGCAGGAGATGGGAAAGAACACCCCTACTCATACCTCTATGCAGAGTACATCTGATTCCAGCCTGGTCCCATACAGGACCACAGGATCAGCTTATGACAACAGAGAGAGAGCTGAAAAGACCAGAACTGGTCTTCCTCATCCACATCTCCTCATATTATCCCTCATAATAAGTAAACCTGTCTGCAGTAGGTCTGTCTAAAGATCCTGCCTGAGCCCACTAGCCTGCTTCCAATGATGGGCAGCTGAAGATACCTAGAGAGAAAGTATACAGAACTGGGCAATTATAGAATGATCCATTCCCTAACTTACCCATTCAAGACCCATTCTTCTTTCCATCACGGCTGCACCTCTTTAATGGGGTGGCACGCATGGTGGGTAGGTAGCTTCAAGGTAGGCATATTTTCAAACATCTTTTTCAACTCTGATTCATAGAATTGTTGAGGTTGGAAGGGACCTTTAAGATCATCAAGTCCAACCAAATGATTCAAATCAGCCTAGAGAATCTGGAGGAGACTGATGCCATTGGTTTAATGAAATTAAGTGTCCTTTTTGGAAGAAGTAAAATTATTCAAATCGAGTGAGTGCCTTGGGCAGGATGCATTATTTAGAAAGCTCCATCATCTATAGACACTGCTTTTGGACTAAGGTAACCCAGAGGAAGTTCAAGGGGTGATCTAGAGAAAAGCTGCCCTCAAGTGTTTGGGTCTATGTGGCTGATGACTCTGAGTTCATAGGAGAATCTTTCCTATCCTCACTTCTACTTGGATGGAAACAGGAGTGCTTTGCTGCATTCAAGAACCAGAAAGTTCAAAAGCAGCATTAAAGTCAGATATCAAAGTGGGGGGAGAAAGGAAAAAAAAACAAAACAAGTTTGATGATGAGGTTTAGCACAAGTCTTACTCTATTCAAAATCCATACACACAGCCCCAGTGATTCGGCAGTGGAAACAGCTTGATATCAAGAGTCACCAATAAATGGGAAACAATTGAGATAGGTCTTGAACCTGTCATTTTCTTTCCCCAGAAACACAGGAAAAATCAGATTTCTTCTCTTGTGTTAAACTGAGCTAGCCCCCACACACTTTGAGCCTGAGCTTTAGGACAAAGAAAAACAGCTGCCTCAAAGTGCAAGCCCACAATGTTGCCCCTAGTCGGGTGACTATTGAACTGCCGTGCCAGCATTTTTTACAGCAGTTTAAAACACTATCAAGAAGGCATCAAACTGCCTTTTACATCCAAACCCAAATGGCTATGGAATGGAGCCCAGAGTGAAATGCTAAATTGGATCCTATCAAATCAGCATCAGATCACACAGGCTAAGCAGTAACGAATGGCTCCTAACGACGGAGTTCATCATTATGAAGTAATGACAAAAGATACATAACCATTGAGGTCTCCAACAGTGCAACCAACCGCCACCCATCACCTACCCCCTCCGCTCTGTCTGTCGCCTGCTGATTTTCTCCTATTAGGGTGAAGCTTTTTTCTGGGGAGTGTTTTTCTCCCTTTAACTGGAAAAGAGTTTCAGGGCTCATTCAGGATAAATTATTCAGTCTAAACGGAGACGCAATAAATCTTAAATGGCAAACAATAGATGATTCTCCCTTTAGACACACAGAGCCTACAAAACTAATCTCCTGCTAAGCAATAGTATGTCCCACTACAGCTGCTGATGGCAAAATTTACAAGGGTAGCATTTGTTTCCGTATGTGCATCTATATTTAGATTGCCATAGGGCCTCCCCTTCCCACAGCAACACAAGGCGACCCAACGTTGCATGTGTAAACTGGTCACCATGGGAGAGAGAGCAACAGAGAAATGGCTCATCAGCTCTCAGTTTGGAAAAGACTCGGTCATGCAAACTTCTAGCTATTTGGCTTCTTAAATAAGAACACTTAAAAGTGGAAGAAATGATAGAGCAGCTTGTGTAAGTGAATTAGGATTAGCAGTCCCATCTATTGTTTTGCTGAGATTTAAGCCTCTCACGTAGCTGGACTTGCACTTCTCTTTTTGGAAAGCACGGTCTTGGCATGAAATCTGTACTGTTTAAAGTAATTCTACCCACTGCGAACCCAGCAGACGCATCTGGAAGAAGGTGAAGACTCAGACCCACCTACGGCACTCAAATCTCTGCCTCATCACCCAAGCCGGCTCCTCCTTTTTCCTCCACCAGACTCAAAGCACAGACTAAGTCTGTAGCGCCTGGAGGGTGGTGCTGTTCCTTAAGGAAGAGAACCAGCTCAAAACACAGAAAATCCCAACCACAGATTTAGTGCCAGAAACCAGCTGAAATAGCACTGTGGCTAGCACAAGCTTCGGCCACTGAATGGAAATAGCTGTCAGTGGATCCTCGGCAAGCCACATTTCCCCTGGCTGAGGACTTGGCCTTCTGTGTTTAAATCTTTCATCACATTGCACACCCACTCCTTCCTGCCATCTGCCAGGCGCGCCATGCCCCGGGCCAAGTCTGGTGCCGGCTGCTTCTCCCCGCGCAAGCCTCCCCAGCCCAGATATGCCCAAGTGCTTCTGCACACTCCAACTGCTCTTCTCAACCCAAAAAAGGAGCCAAGTTGGGAGCTCTGCTGTCATTTCCCCTACCCCCACATCAGCTGTAGCAGGAGTGAGCAACTGCTTTGGCTTCTCTTTACCTTTCAGGGCCATCTGGCCAACCTCAGACCTCGTGCTAAGGGAAATGGAGGAGGGCCAACAGCACCTTCGTGTTGTCACCAGGGAAGCAAGTTATAGCCTGGAAACAGGAGGTTTATGTACATTCATGAAATACTCAGGGCTTCCTTGTGTTCCTTTATGGCTGCGCAGTCCTCTGGGAATGGCATGGACTCCTAATGGATGCTGCATTAGCTAATCCAGTGATTCAATTACTTCTAAATACTCTCTGGTGGCAGGGACTAGTCTTCCTGCTCGCTTACTGGAAATAGTTGCTCTTCCAGGGGGAGGGGAGAAGAGCTTCCGTTATAAGAAGCAACCCCTTCTCTTTTCTTCGCATTGTCTTTCCACAGGTAGGGCTCAGCCTCCAAGGGCATAGATGGAGGCAGACAGCCCTGAGATCCAGTACCTCTCTCCCCACCGGGCCAGACACAAACCCTTTCTGGCTCCACAATCATAACAGTTGTATGACGAAGGTAGGTGATACCAGCTCAGCACAGCGATGCCCCAGTGGCCACCAGTTTGTGGGAGCTGGCTCATATCCGTCTAGAACAGGGTGAAGCCAGAGGTGCTCAGTCCTGCTGACACTCAACTCTGTAAGCTTGTCAGTCAAGGACCAGCATTCAGATGATATCACAGGTTGCCCTGCCCCATCCATTTGTTACATGGTCATCCTTCAGCTGGACAGTACTGTGTTCAGTTTTGGGCCCCTCACTGCAGGAAAGACAATGAGGTGTTGGACTGTGTCCAAAGAAGAGCAACGAAGCTGGTGAGGGCTCTGGAGCACACGTCTTATGAGGAGCGACTGAGGGAACTGGGGGTGTTCAGCCTGGAGGAAAGGAGGCTGAGGGGAGACCTTAACACTCTCTCCAGCTACCTGAAAGGAGGGTGTAGCGAGAGGGATGTTAGTCTCTTCTCCCAAGTAACAGGTGACAGGACAAGAGGAAACAGCCTCTAGTTACACCAGGGGAGGTTTAGATTGGATATCAGGAAAAATTTCTTCACCAAAAGGGTTATCAAGCATTGGAACAGGCTGCCCAGGGCAGTGGTGGACTCGCCATCCCTGAAGGTATTTAAAAGACTTGTAGATGTGAAGCTGAGGGACACGGTGGACTTGGCAGTGTCAGGTTGACAGTTGGACTCAATGATCTTAAAGGTCTATTCCAACCTGAATGATCCTATGATCACTAAAGGAGATGCCAAAAGTATGGGTACCAGGTTCAACAGACTCCTATCCAGGCAATCACTACATATTCTGCTGCCCAAATTCATATTGCAGCTTTAATGGGACATTTCATCATTTCTTACCCTGAGCTCTGCCTCTATGCACGAATACACTTCAGTGGCGCCTTTCAGACAGCCCCTGTCTTAGGCATATGCGTAGGTATCACCTGTACGTCATACAGCAAATCCACGCTCTTTAAGTTAGTGCTTTGCTGTATGGACAGGGCTTCATGAGCCTAAGAACAGCATTAGTCTTAGTTCTTGAAAGCACAGATGAGATGAAAGACAAATTCAGCGCGCTCAGATAAATAAGAAGCTCGTGCCGGAGAAGAGCTGGTTTGATCCCATAATGAAGGAGGGCTGTAACCAGCTTCATCTGGTGGATATACGCATACGAAATACCGCTCCCTTCTGGAAAGTAATCAGCCAGACCACGGGAGGGTCTGCTGTTAGTCTCAAGTGGGTTTTACATAATAATACACTTTGACAGAAAAATGCGGAAAGATTTGCACAGAATGGGAGTGCCAGGTACACTTCTTTTTGATTTGTCAGGGATGAGCCATCAAAGATGATCCACCTTTGGCTTTACTTTTACATTAGGATTGCTATATTCGCTTTTGACCAGGAAAGTGCTAAAGTATATACAAAAGACATTGTCTGCATAGCCTTAAAAGGGAAAGATAAAGTCTTAGAGGCTTCTACCAAAACCTTCATATGGCCAGAAACCATAAGACAGACTTTCATACATCAGTTCATAGCCTTAAAGAGGAGAGAAACCAAATACATATATAAAAAAATATATATATGAAAAGTATATATAATATATATCTAAAATATGTATATGTATATACAGAAATACATGTGAAATCTTCAAATAAGTAACTCCCTACTGGGGAGAAGAATCAGTGTTTGCAACATGCTGTTGCAGAGCACGGAGTCAAGCGATGTGGAACTGCATTAATTACAGTTTGACCCGGTGCTCATCCCAGGCTTGGGCTCTCAGGGAGAAATTGCTATTTGCAAGTGGTTTAACACCCTGCTGCTGCTGCTCCTGAGTTCCCAGCTCAGAGGGGCAGGAGAAGTGCTGTTCGCAAGCGGTTCAGCTCACTGCTGCTGTAAAAAAGGGGACAGAAGTCAGCATTTGCCTGAGTGACTCTCCCAGGAGCAAAGCATGATCAGGCAATTCAAGTCCTGGCTAATCTTCCCTGGCTAATCAGAGAGCACCGAACTGAAATCCAAGACTCTGCCCTTCAGCACTGGTCCAGTACTTCCAGAAACCTCAAGCTTAGATACTTGACTCAAGTTTCAAGGGGATGAAAGATGTCCTTTGTGTGAGGACAATACGCAGGCTCGTTTTGGAGGAAAGTTCATGCCAAAGGATGTCTCCATCAGACTGTTTGAATGGAGCCATCCTGTTTCATAGGAGAACAGAGTTTAGGTAAGTTTAGGTGTGTGGATGTGATCTGTGCTGAGCCACCTGGTCTCATGACTAAAGACGGTGGTCAGGTTTACTGAGATATATCCATTGCATGATCCTGGTATATCATTTCTTCCTGGACTGGGTGGGTTTTCCATGGGTGTTGGGGCCACTGCTGCCCTGCAAATGTTGCCCATACTGATTTACTTAGGAAATGGGTGCAGTTTAAGGAGAGCAAACGAGGCACCCTGCTGTAAAAGTCCTCGTTTAGTATCAACACAAACATGACTCCTTCACCATTACCTTTAGAGGAAGCCCTTAGGCTAAATCCTTCAGTCATAGGTGGGACACAGGTAACCTGGAGAGAGTGGAGGAGAAGTAGGTACAGGGAGAAAGCACTGCATAAATGGCAACACAGGACAGGCAGAAGATATCATAAATTCAAGGAGAAAGAATCAAACAGATACAGCCTGAAATTCAGCTGGAATAATACATTTTCTTTCGTTGTAGAAGAACTAGTTTAGAGAAAGGAAATTATGACTGAGGAGCAATTGGGATAGAGTCACCTTGGAAGGTGAAACAACCAAAGTATGAAATAACTTTGTTCCTCTAATCCGGGAAGTGCAGAGGTCCTGCCATTCATTGCCTTGGTAGGTATGAAGACAAACCCCTGGTTGTGGAGACCACTCAGCCACAAGGACAGGCAACCAGCTGATGGACGTGCCAGACTGTATTTAAGCTGCTTACCCTGGTGTGTGGTTAAATTTAGGGCTGTACTATGGTGTTTTAGTTCACAGGAGGAGTGATTCTGACTTGCTGCTATCCAAGGCTGTCAGACCTTCATCTCCTACTGTCCATGTTGAGAGGTGGGCAGGCTGTCTGAGCAACCCCCTTATTGCACATACTCTGGACATGAAGCCTAACTCCTTCCTTCAACTATGGGGAACCTACATGTGGTGCTCCTACACAGCACATGATCTGAGCTGCCCATCACTACGGGGAAGCCTGCAGCTTGCACTGCAGCTGGTACCTCAGTCCTTCTTGGAAATNAATTCTGGATGAACAAAATTCGCCATCCGGCTTCACAGCCATAAAGTACTTCTCAACCCTCCAAAACAAACCTCTGGCACTTAGGAAAAGCCATAGCCATAGTGTGTGACAGGAGGACCAAGGGCATTTCCTAGCATGACTTGTGCACCCCATTGGTGGCGATGATGGAGTTAATACAGCTCCCATCTACATGTTGAGCGGGCAGCTTGCCAGAGGCTTGAAGTCTGGTAAATAAGCAGGCACATCTTGGCTCACTGGGAACAGATTGTTAACTCAGTTCAGCTCAGGGTGAGACGCACTGCCGAGCGGCTGTCATTAGCGGAGAGGATTCAGTGGTCATGACTGCGTGTCACTGTCACAGCCGGAGCTGCACAGGACTGGAGACCTGGTAAGAGGAAATGGATTTGGCTCCCGACCAAGTCTTGCAGTCCTTGCTCCACCAGCACTCCAATTCCCCATCTCGGTGTAACCTGCTGTTCAGTGGGTGTTTCATGTTCCTCCCCTGGCAACCAGCCTACGGGCATGCAAGACTGCTGCAGCTATAGTTATGTCTCAAGAGCAGAAAGTTCCCCAAAATCAATACCGAGTCCTTCCCTTCGTGCCAATCCCAATGCAAGGACCATCAGTTTTGTTAACATTGCTGAATTCCTTGAGATCCTGCGTGGCAAATGGGGCAAGAAGACTCCTAGCATCATCATCCTGGCTGACATACTACGGCAGAGACAACATACTGGATGTTGTCTCTAAACAGTTTAGCTGAGGAGTTAAGGGATGCTGGCAGAGAACTGATATCTCATAAGGGTCTAGGTGGGGGTAGGGTGGGCACATCAACCATCCCCTCTCCAGACAGCCGCCTCATCAAAAAGGCCATGGCTGCTAGTGGTCATGCAACTGAGCATCTCTGTCAACCCATGGGGCATCTCCTCAAGACAATGGACAAGGTCCACAAGGGAACTGGCTTCTCCAGTATCCTTTCTGGGACCAAACTACCAACTGGGTGTCAGCTAGTGGAGCCACATCATCAAGTCCCCTTCTAAAACCTGCCAAACCAGAAAATACAGTTATCAGGAAACCTGTGCACCACAAGGGCAAATTCTGGAACATGATCCATTTAGAGAAAAAAAACAGCAAATCCACAGCTCACCCTGTGTTGTACCCTCGAGCTGGAACTCAGACACAGAATTATGGACCTATTATCTGGGCTAAAGGAAAAATCCATCAGAAGTCATTGGTATAGGGCACGCAGTGCACATTGGAGCAGTTTCAGCTCAGTCCAGCAGAAGCCGGTGGGGACTCCATCTGCTCCAGCCAGCTTGTCGCAATGCCACGCTTGCATTTAATTTGTGCGTCCTTGGTGCAATTATGAGGATCTGCATGGGAACTTTCTCTCCGTCCCCCGTTTGCTCTCAGCATGGAGCGAATTCAAAGTTGTGCTTCCAACATCACAGGGCGTTAGAACAGAATTGGTCGCAGTGTCACGGAATCAGCTGGAAAGTTTGCAGAGCCACAGCAAGGCAGGCAGGCTCATTTTTCTCAGTTGATAAAAAGCCTGAAGAGGATTTTTATTAAATCCATTGAGGGAAACCCCAGGATCAGTGGCAGGAGGGGACAAGGGTTTGTTGTGGAGAAAAATCCTCTCTTAAACCACACAGAAATCTTAGAGAGAGGCTCAGCAGAGGCATGGTGATTTATGAAAAATTATCAACAACTTCTAAAAATGAAATGACCACAGCACTGTAACAAACCAGCTCTGAAAAATACGCACTAAAACCCCACTAGGACATGGAATCCAAACGGTACAACTTTATTACAGCCCATATAGCAATCAGCAAACAAGCCTTCCTATAGCTCAAACTGCAGAGCTTTTGGGGTAGAAATGTTGGGAACTTCATCTCTGCGAAGCTGCGAGCAGGTGCGGTGCACGGCAGAGAAACAACTGTAGTGAAAGCTTTCTGGGGCAGTATCTGCCTCATATCACACTGGCTGCTTGGCTGGCACTTGAGGAATATAATGAGAAACTGCAACATGGGGTCAAGTCCTTTTGCCGGCAGAGAGCCACGGATTGCCAGCTAAACCCAAAACAGACCCCACCAGATTTATAGTCAGCAGCCAGCCACCAAGCAGGTGCTTGTGAAAAACATGTCCATGATGTAGGGGACAGCTTTCAAGCCCTGTCCTGTACCCTGAATCCTTGCTCTGAATCCACCCCAGTCCGTATCTTTTGCTGACTCATCCAACCCTTTGTTGCTCCTGGTCTCTGTCCCTGACCAGTCACTTGAACCTGGTCCAGCTGTGCCTGCCGCTTTCCCTGACACGGTGCTTGGTGCCAACTTCTGCCCCTTCACTGCTCCTCGATTTTGGTGCATGCTATCTCCACAGTTTTGTCACCTTCTGTGCAACTCTAACCACACCCCTGACTGCCCTTTGAGTAGCAACACTCATGATCTGGGGACCCCTGCCACCGTCTGCTGTTTGGAGGAGAGCTAGCTTGGCTTCCAGTGACCCCTGTCACAACAGATAGGAAATCTGGGTGTCTTCTTTTCATCGCAGTATTTGCCTTTGCAACCTTGCTTCTACATTGAATGCAGAATTGGACAGCAACCTGGCAAAAGATTGATGGTTTACCATCAAAGAAACTAAATGCAAGTCGGCCAAGTGACTTACCCATAGGGAGTCTCTGCGAAGGAAGCCTACACCACCGTGGAGGAATTCTGTGGCAGATGCTCAGTGGAGTTGATTAGACAGAAATAACCTCTCACTCTCAGACCAGCCCTGGCCCTCCCTCTCATTTCAGGTGGAGAAAGGGTCTGAAGAGAGAAATCTTTCTTCTTTTCAAGTGCTTCCTCCTCCACGCTACAAAGTGTTGTTCCCACCCTCGTATGGCCTGTGCAAAGTGGGAACACGCAGCACATCAACCTTTCCCTGGGAAGCAGACTCCCAAGGAACAAGTGATACCATTTTCTGCAAGTGAACTTTAAAGAAGAGGAAGCCTTTGTTTCTTAGATCCTTTTAGGTGCTGATCAATAATGAAGCTTCAAACCTCCACAAATACGCCTTTCCCTGCAGTCAAACCAAGCCTTGAGGCTGCCTTTGCTCCTTCTGATGATGGGCAGCCTTTCTTCCAGCCCTGCTCCACCACCCCTCCCGGAGGGTCTGCCATCAGAGGAGGACCCAGGGTCTGCACATTCAATATTCAAGCCAGCAAACAGCTACGACATCTACAGAGCCAATTAGTAAGAAGGGACGACTGCCACGGGAGCAGTGACCGACCCAACTTCCCGGGGTGGGCGAGCAGAGAGGGTGACATCTTAGTGACACGGGGCAACCCATCTTAATCCCAGCTGCACGTCCATCTCATTCATAATGCAGCTGGGCCCTTCACTGTTTTTCCCTGTTGCTTTCGATACCGGATGAACAGGAAAATCACTGATCATTAGCAACAACAGACAGAAGGATCCCAAGGGCAAACTTTATATTGTATTCATAAAATCAGCTCTCCTCTCAGGCAGCCTGTCTCCCTGTGGCAGGTCTGCTCCACAGAGCATCTTTAAAAATACAGTTTTTATTTCAGTAGTGCCAAAAATCAAGGCCTTCTTATGCTAGACACAACACGATTAAGTAGATCATCTCTGCTCTGTAAAGCTTAAAATTCAAATAGTCAAGACAATGTGCAAAGGGGACAAGAGACATAGGGAGGTGAGCCGAATTTCCAAAATCATATTGGAAATTATTTTCAGGGCTGAGAATACTAACGTGGTCTCCAGCCAGAGGCAGGATGGGTAGAGCACAGTGGGACTGTCCCATTAGTAATAAGTTTAAATATTCCAAGTACTGGAGTGTCCATCATTTTTCTTGGAGACTGTCTTGATCATCAGCAACTGATACCCCTGATATTTAGCCAGAAATACTATTCTCTCCTACTCATAATCCAGTTTACTGCATGACACAGTTTTCTCTCCCTCTCTGGTTTTTACACATCAGAGATTTCTAGTCTTTTAGGATGTGCTCCTACTTGTCATTGCCAAGAGGAATTGCACGTCTGCTCCTTAGGCCTCTTGCTGCTCTTTCCTGAACTCACTCTGGTTTGTCCAAGTTGTGCAGGTTAACACCGTGCCAGATGACCGAGACTCGCACTGCAGTCCTTTAGAGGTAGTCGTGCAAGGGAAAATTACTCTTCTTTGAAGACCATTGCAGAGAATAGTGCTCTCAGCCCAGAATACGTGCCACCGCTTTCCCGGTTACTGACCTGCAATGCAGACACCTTGCAGATCCACGACAAGATGGCACCACCATGTCACACATTTGGCTCAAGCCTTGGCAAAGTTTGGTCAATTTAAAACAAGGCACTGGCCTAATGACTTCTTCTCATCAAATAAGGTGGGATCAGCAGTGTCTCTCTTTGGGATGCAGATGATCACTCAGTCTGGATTTATAGGGGTTAAAACAATACCTCTGACCTCATTTGGTACCCGTAAACAGAAACCATAACACCTGATACCAGTCCGACACAATGAACAGTTGTGGCCAAAGCTATATGTCATTGCTACATAAAAACTCACGGTTGAAATAACCCTTTATGGCTGCAACATCCTGTGATGAGAAGACTATTCCTTTGGCCAGCAAGGGAAGAGGCTTTTGTGCAGCGTTGTCCACCTATAAAGAAAGAAACTAATGCACGCATGACAGTATTTTTTTTTTACTTTTTATTTTTTTGTATCTGGTCCTGTACGAAGGGGGTTTGGAATCATGTATGTTCTGCAGAGCTGGAAAAGAATCAACTCTCACAAGGATCTTCATTTTGGCTGGTACCCTGTAATGTTTTTTATTAATGATTCAGACATGGGAGATCATTGAATTTGCTGGAGATAATGAAATAACGGCAGTGCTTAGGAGTCAGAAGGACGTAACCATTTTGCAGGCTGATCCTAATAGAGGAGGTGAACAGGCACAAAAGTAGAATACGAAATTTAATGTGGCTAAGTGTGAAGTGATGCACGGGGATAAGAGCAGTCTCTGAGCTAAGTGCATTTTAGATGGAGCTGAATTAGTAACACAAAAGAGTAAGATCTAGACATACCCAACAGAATCAACATTTACCGTCATTGTACAGTGATGTAATATAATGTCTCGGGGTCAGGCTTTCCCAGGAGGTCAACAGGAGAAGCAGGTGAGGGCAACAGCAGGCTCAGCTAACAACGGTCAAGGTAGTTAGAGGGAGGCTCATTTGCTTCAGCTTTTCCTGATGCCAAGCATCATTCTCAGCTGCTACTTAAAGCTGTCAGGCAACTCAGGCTGCTCACACCCTGTTTTCTGATCTTTATTACTTTGCCAAAGTTTAATTGGCCCAGCTGATGCTTCTCAAGCTGGGTGTCTGCTGCAGGCTGGTTAGTGAGTTATTTGTGTTATTATTTGCCAGAGGAGGTGGAAGCAGGGAGGAGGGAAGGGAACTTGGGTTTCAATGAGAAATGACTGCAACTCATTCTAAGTCAAAATGCATCAACAAACCATTAAAAAAAGATCCTTGCAGCTTTCTGGGGGGAGTAGCGCTGCCTCTTCCTTGGTTTGGAATAGGGATTTGACACAAGAAGAGCAAGATGGAGTCATTCTGATGTCTGGGGAAATGCTTTCTCCACTCCCTGGGGTCGTGTATTTGCTAAGTCCAAAACCTCCAAAAACTTCAGCTTTGCAATTACTCAAGAAAGGCTTGTTAGTACATAGTGACTACATCCCCTGAGCCATTTGTTTGCACTGACCGTGCTCCTTTCCCCTCACCCATCCAGGAAAGCAGCTGGGTAAACCAGGGACACTTGAAGGCTTGCGAGCCCACCACAGCGAGAGCAACTTGGGACTTTCCTTACAACCGACCCCTCTTATTTAGGACGAGAACTTGGAGCAAGAAAACTTTTCTCCGTAAAGTCATTAGGGCCCCTTTTAGCTTCCTGAGCAATGACTGAAGAAAGAGGAGGGGAGAGGAGAATTTCAGTTGGAATAGACCTACAGTGATCATCTAGTCCAGCTGCCTCACCAGTTCAGGGCTCACCAAAAGGTAAAACATGTTATTAAATGCCTCTGAAACACTGCCAGGCTTGGGGCATCAACCACCTCTCTAGGAAGCCTGTTGCAGTGTTTGACCACCCTCTAGGTAAAGAAATGCTTCCTAATGTCAACTCTGAACCTCCCCTGGCACAGCTTTGACCCATTCCCACTGGATCCCAAGGAGAAGAGCTCAGCACCTCCCTCTCCGCTTCCCCTCCTCAACAAGCTGTAGAGGGCAATAAGGTCCTCAGCCTCCTCTTCTCCAAACTAGGCAAGCCCACAGTCCTCAGCTGCTCCTCATAGGACTTTCCTTCCAGCCCTTTCACCAGCAAGAGTAAAGAGCAAAGAAGGAATGAGACAGAAGAAGACCTTGACACAAGCAGATGTTGGTTGAGAGGACCTGGGGTGATGGGACAGACATTTACTGCGACCCAAACCATGACAAGGCATCATTTTGGGACTGTACTAGTGGGCTTGGACCAAAATCTCACCAAGAATCATGCTCGCAGCTTGAATGACTACATGTTGGTGCTGCCAGCTCAAGCCCTGGCCTGTATTTGCCGGCACAGACATAGCCTGGTCCTCCCATCTCGCACTTTCTTTGCTGTCAGCAGACATAAATGAGACTTTTATACTCCTCGTGTGCTGATCAACACAGAGCACACTGTCATCCCATCAGGGTTAGCACAAGCAAAGGAGCTCTGCAGGATGAATCCGAGAGACAAATCCTATTGACAACCAACAGAGCAGGAAAGAACGAGGAATTCCTGGAAAGGTAGCGTTTTTCCTAAAAAATAAAAAAAAGAGAAAAGAAAAAAAGAGGAACTTATTTATAACCCTGAGACAAAAGAACACTGGAGTTTTAAAATCAAAGCTAGGAAACGCCAAAATTACCAGTGTACATACTTTAATTCAACCCCTTTCATATATACTCATTATATTATAATCTTAATTACATGGTTGCATGGGTTTTGTCTCCAGAACTTGGCTCACAGGATACAACGTGCTTATTGAGTCAGGCACCAGGTTTCTCCCTGTCTTTCAGTGGATAACCCCATCCCTTATTTTCTGCACAGGGTATGAGCCTTGCTCAAAAGACAGTATTATAAATTTCAAATTCTTTTCTCTGCTGATCCCCCATGCCAGAAGTTTCACTGGTATGAATGAATTTACTTTCAAATCACTCTCCTGAGATGAAGCTGTAGTATGATCCTCACAGTGAATGCTAGGAGCTGAAACACAGAGATAAAAAACATTTACCCATTATGACTGTTTGATTTGAGCTTGCCGTGACCCATTTTTTCCAAAAGGTTAGCCTTTTTTAGAGCTTTCTTTGTTAGATCTCTAAGGTGCCATTCATTTTAGTTGCAATTTTAACTATTCAACATTTTTACAAAGTAGACTACTTGGTTTTGATGAATGGTCAACAAAGAAGATTTTAGTCTAAATTACTTTCTGTGCGTGATGAAGACACTTTTGTGGTAAAGTCAGGGCTGAAATAGGGCTGGCCACAAAACAAAATTCTCTTTTGAATGAGAGGAAATGAATAATCAAGGTTTAATTTTTAAATTATTTTAATGAATCTGAGATCTTCTGCAATGGTCGAGGGGGCAAAAAGAAGCAGAGTCATGGTTAGGTTGTATTTCTGGAATAAGTTTAGGCCAAGCTTTAGTCCCTGCTCAGAATCAAGCAGAATCGAGGTCTCCTGAAATTCTTCAAAGTTTTAGCAAAAGCTGAGTAACTGAAAAATTCACAGGGCAGACTAATGGGACAACCACATACCTTTGAGCTTCTGGGTTTTCCCATCTTCAAATTTATCTATCTGTCACTTAAAACCCTATCCTAATCATCAAAAGCCTTCCTGCTCAATCGTGTTTTTCCATCAGAAAAACAATTTGTGACAAAATTTCAAAGCAGCTCTACATTTTTGCCTAAAACTTGGTGAGGGCTTTTGCTCCCCTGCAGTATCTCACCCACTTCATTGCTTCCACCTGATGCCACTGCTGTGGCCCCTGTTGCAAACTGCATCCTTCACATCTCCTCTGCAGCAAAGGAGGCAGAACCCGTTTGAGAAAATGGGGGGTTTATGAGAGTTTTGCTTCCCTGAAGTCAAAGAAACTGGAGATTTGGTAAATCCTAAAGTTTTAGACAAAAACGCAACACAGTCAATATAAAAAAGCACAGAATCACAGAATAACAGAGGCTGGAAGGGACCTTTGGAGGTCTCTGGTCCAGCCCCCCACTCAAAGCAAGGCCTACTCCAAAGTTAGATCTAGCTTTGAATTTAGATGAGGTTGCTCAAGGTCATCTCCTTGAGCTGTGGCTTTAGCAGAAAAGTAATCCAGGGATTTCCCTGGAAAAGCTCACCAGCCGTGGGCAGACATTCATCTCCAGGGGCTCTGCTGCCTCTTCTCAGGAGGTTCCTGGCTGTAAGTATGCCCTATGGAAACAGAGCAATAAATTGACTTGTCCACACCTCATCTGTAAGGCGTGCGTGTCTTAATCCATTGACCTATTTCAAAAATGGCAGAGCTTCATGAACTGTTACCAAACCTACTTCACTTTGCAGGCGGGATAACTGCAAACCATGTTTCCTGCTCTCCCTGCAGAACTTCACAGACCCTGTCTAAAACGCAACTGTTTAATTGCATTCATTAGTATGTTCAATATAATGTAATGCCAGAGAAACAAGTACTGAGCGTGTAACCAGCCAGATGTATGGGAAAGGTGATCCGCCAGGCCATGGGAGCATCTCATGAGAGGCAGCCTAGATGATAGCCTTCTGTCCCCTACCGTTGTGCAATTAGAGCCTTTATCCTAATGCATGTACCCACGTGGGCACTGGTGCCCAACATCCTGCCCTTTCCCAACTTTTGAGAGCTCATCTTTGCAGCCTTAATGTCCTTTTAATGTAGAATTTTTGATGTAATTATTTATTTACATGACCGTGCAGCCTAGAGGGGCTCGCTTACAAGGGTTGCGTGAGAAGACTGTGATTACTCAGGCTTTGCAGAAGATGATTAAAGCAGCGTGACTAAAGTGTTTAAAGTGATCTGTCCTAAAAAAGGGCAACGCGTAAAGTGCCCTCTTCCTGCGCGCTGCAGCTGCTGTCTGTATTCAGAGACAGATTTGTTAACTGCAGTGACAAAAGGAAGTTCTTCTTTCTTTTCCTTCTCATCGCCTTGGCATTAATCAAATACAGCATGCACTGGGTTTTACTCCTTCCAGTTGCCCGCTCAAATTGTTGACTCATTTCCAGGCAGCTACACCTTCACCAGCCTCCTGACAGCAGCGAGGTGGGAGACGGGTCCCCAAAGGCATAATTTGAAGGCAGTGTATTTTACAGAGCTGTCAAGAAGTTCTTCATTTGGGCTGCTGAGCCTTTATTACTAGTGACGTGTTGTAAGACAGAGAGGACCCAACTTGCATCTCGGATTTCAGGATGAGTTTGCAAGACTGATAGGAAAAAAAACAAAACAAAACAAAACAAAATAAACCAAAAAGACCCCTTTTCTTCAGCGTGGAGCTTATCTAAGCTGCTGCTCGCCAAGTGAGATAAACGTGGGCCCTCGCAATGTGATTATCACCATCATTCCATAGGCTTGATACAATCTTTAATCCACGGGCCACTATGAAATTAAACTGGCTGATCTGTTCAGTTCAGATAGAGGCAAGGGTTGAATAGCTGAAGGATGAAAAAGAAGGGTGTAAAAAGGGAAGATGAAGGAATTTCTTTTCATCTGTTGGTTTGTACAAAGTTGGCCTGAATATTCATTGTGGGTGGCAAAGTTTGGAAGAAATGGTGAAGGGAAAAAACCCACAGCAACGGAAAGTCTTAATTTGGGGAAGAAGAGTCTGATTGTAAATATTTTCCCAAAACCTTTCTCATATTTGTTCACGTGCAAAGGGTACTTGCTTTTAGTATGCAGATGGAATTCGCTATCTGCTCCAAAATGAGAAAGGAAGAAACAGATGGAATTTAAGAGTATTTATTGGGATTTGAGAGCGTTCTCCAGCTGGACAAAGTGGATAAGATATACCTCTGAATTGCAACATGACTCCTGAAGAGTAGTAGCTGCCTCCTACCCCCACCTGCGGAGGTCAGGCTCTCCATGAAAACTATGTGGTCTCACAGGAAAAAAAAGCATCAGCGCAGCCACACAGCCTTATCCAGGAAAAGGTGTCCAGAAAGGGGAGAAAACAATGAAGATGCATCTGAACATGTTCTGCAGGGCTTGAGATTTGCAAATACGACGACACTCATGGGAGGCATCTCATGAAGGAGCCGGTTTTCCAGAATGCAAGACCCTTCCTCCTTCTAAACAATCACCTCCCCATCACAGTCCCTAAGGTAAAACTGCCCCAAACTGTTGCATATACCGCATTTAACCCCCAAAATAGTTTTTCCTCGAATGGAGAATGAAGGGAAGGAATTCCAGTCCGTGTAGCCAAAGTTTGATTTTTCTGGAGGTGACGAACTCCACCAGTTTCAGTGGACTTAGTCAGGTTTGCACTGATGTCGGTGAGATCAGAGGTTGGTCTCGGTGACACAGAGCTGGCAGAATAGTCCTCAAATTGTCCCTAACACCGTGGGCATCTGGTTCGCTTCTGGTTCTGTCTAACTTCCACCTCAGTAGAGCCAGCTCCGCAAAAATAGAAACAGCAGGAGACTGACGGAGAGGTGTGTTGGGCTGGAAAGGCTTTCATGAAGGGAGATGGGTTTTTGTCGTCTTGTCTTTGAAGAGACAGTGCAGCAGTCAGGTGTTCAGGCTTGGCTTGTGTCGGCTTTTACAAATGGAGCGATGTGAAGAGTTATAAATGGAGGGAGCTTTTAATCTCTGAGCAAGCTACAAATCGAAGGTGAACCTCATTAACTTGGACACTTTGTGTGTTAAAAATGAGAAGCATTTCACCTAATGAGAAGCTCTTAATAGGTGTTGTTTTTTTGCTAAATTATCATATTAACCAGCAGATAATTAACAAGCATTTTCTTAATGTGGTGCTCTACTGATAAAATCTCATTGTCTATAAATCATCAAGCCGCTAGAAAAAAAAAATATGGCTTTTTAATCATGCTGGGCATTATGGGCAAAAAGTACAGGACAATTTTAATTGTTGGGGAACTAGAAGGGAAAGACAAGAATCTCTAATCTGTTGGGGGTCTGCATGGGGTGCCTTAAGGTAAATCAAGCACTTAGGGCTGGTTTTTAAAACACTTTAGAGTACTTATGGGCACTGATATGTCATTATTGAAATGGCTTCCTCGGAGGTACAATGTGGCAGAAGTTTAAGAGCAAATGCACATCCAACTGGTACTTTACAGCAGATGGGGGGATTTCCTCCAATAAAAGAAAAAAAAAATCCTGGAAAGGAAAGGGAGTCAAGATTGAAGATTAACATTATCTTCTGAAAGTAGCATGGGGTCTTTATTAATGGCATGCCATTGGGACCTTGCACTGTCAGAAAGATGCCTGCTCCAACAGCATCACAATGGGACGTTGGCTCAGTGGGGTCTGAGAGCAGAGAGCTGCTAATGTGGTCATCACAGGATGACTTGGACAGCAAAGCCTGGGGAGGTCCCACAGCACCAAGCCCTACCACACAGCCTCTTTCATCTCTGGCCAGCACTGCTCCTTATACATCACACCAGAAGACATTGCAGGTGGCCCCTCCCGTAAACCCCAGTGCTGGCAAGACAAGTTGGCACGCTCATCCCATTTCTACCCGAAGGTGCTCCAAGTGCTCTGCAGCTCAGTGGCGCATTTCATTTTGGTTTTTATCAATTTCTACTCCACGTAGCCATCGTAACAGTATTTAAGAGTTTTCCATGTTAATTCTAGCCCCCGTCTCTACAGCCCTTACTCAAAGGGACATAAGAAAACTGTGGCTAAACCAAAAGTTGACCTGCAGTTTCCCAAGTCCCTTCTCTTCCTCCCAGCCCAATGGTCTATTTAGTGGGACAGTGTTTACACAAGAGCATGGCTCTCACTTCTGGTTACATGAGCCAGAGGTGGACAGAGGTAGTTCTGAGTTCCTGATGACCAACACCCTCCCTTTTGGTGGGATGTTTGATGGGATACTTGACAAACCCTCCATCCCAAGCATAACTGACTTGTGACTCATTTCCACCCAAGTGCATCCTCCCAGCACTTCTCTGCCATTTCCACCGTGCTTCCTCACCGGGCACAAATCCCACCTAGTTCAGTACTTTTCCTACAGACACTCCTGGTGCCAGCCCAGAGCTGATCAATATCTTGCTCTTTCTGCACTACAACCATGGAGTCACTGACAGCAATTTCTGAGATGTCCTGTTGGCTTCTCAGTTGTACCCCTCAAACCGCCAAACTAATTTCAGCCTGTTCTCATAGTTTTACTACTTCACGGCTCTGCCTGTCTTATCTTCTTTGCCCTCTCTGTCTGCAAGGGAATTTGGGCAAGGGAGGATTTTGCAGGGAGGAGAGGTGGGAGAGGATGAGCTGAGCAGAGGACAAGGCTCCTCTCGGTGCTCCCTGCCCACGTTTCCCCAACACCTGCAGGCTACGCTGGCTGGGACTGACACAGCAGCAGTTTTCTTCTTGGCATCCAGCCGCTCTGACCGCTTGCTGCTGGGGCTATGGGCTCTGCGCCAGCTGGCCCAGGTCAGGGAAAGTTGTGCACGGCTAGAAAAGTCAGACCAGTGAGCAGAAATCAAGCTCAGAAGCAAAGAGAAGAGGAGAAATGCAAAACACAGAGAAAACCTGCAAGCCGGAACGCTTCCATGGGTCTGGGTGATGGATATGAATCCTTCATTTCTAGCTGATAATCCATAGCTATCCAGAAGAGCCCAGCTGCCCTCATGAATACTCATGAGGCTGTGGGCATGGAAACAGACCTCAGATCTTTTTGCTCTTGTGGAAAGTCACTGACTGCTTGAACCAAAGGAGACTCCCTTCTGATGGTCCGCAGTGGCAAAACTATGATGCATGCATTGCTCAGCAGTCCTCAGCCCATCTGGCAAACCTGCATGAATCTGTGCCTCCAAGGACCCCAGAAAATTAGCACCTATCATGTGGCCAAGTCCTTAAGATGTATAACCCACCCTAACATGATCAGAAAGGAGCATGATGAATATCCTGATGTTCCAGCTCCTTTTCATCCTTCCACATTTGATGTATGGACGGGAGAGGCAGGGTCCCAGTGCAGCAAAACCCAAAAAGCCTCTAATAGTTCATTGTGAGCCACATCCTAAGAGGGAAACACTGGGGGACCCCCAGACAGAGAGGAGCCTGGATGGAGACTCGTGAAGCAGAGCTTGGCTCCTGCAGGCTGGGGATGTGAGAAGCGAGAGGTTGGTTTCACTGCAGGACTTCTGCATGAGGAAGTTGGCAAGAGATGGCTCTTCTCTGGCTTGTCTTCTGCCCCAGCCCTGGTACCACCATGCCCTGGACTAGCACTGAGTGAGTGGGTGCTGCTCTGCCTCTTCCCAGCTCCCATGGAAGAAGGAGGGACAGAGCTGGAGAGACAGCATGGGGTGGGAATAGACGAGAGTGAAAAATTAGGGAGGAAGGGGGAAAACAGAACACATGTTGGGAGGGCATCGGGCCCCGAGCACAGGCCATGCGTTTGTAACACATGCTTGGCACTTGCTTTCATATTCAGCAACAGGAGGACTTGTTAGAGGTAACTAAAGACCACCAGGAGCCTTCAACCAGAATTCAAACAGTGGAAACTCTTCCATTAACGATCCCTCCCTGCCAGCTCCTCTCCTTTTCTTCTTTATTTTACCTCTAGGTTACGGTCAGCATCTCGACTGGAATTACCTCGGGCTGCTGCTGAACCAGCTGTGACCTCTGCTGCAAATGTTTTTGGGGCCTGGTGGCTGGCGGTGGAGTCCTGGCTGATCAGCGTGAGCCGTACACCCTGGCCCGCTTCTCCCTCCAGCCAGCAACGTGATGGGCTGGGGAGGGGGAGGTTGTTTCGGGCTGTTATAGCAAATTTACTCTGTGATTTATAGGAAGGGAAAATCCATTTGGAATTTAAAGCTGCTATTAGCTCCTTTCAGTGTGCATGTGTCTGCATGTATATAGAATATATATATATAATATAAACCCTTATAAAAAATAAAACATAATAAAAAGGGGAGGGGGAGGAGTGTTTGCAAGCCTTGCAGGCACAAAGCGCTGGAAATGTGCAGCAAGCTTTATAATTACCGTAGCATTTCCAGTGTGTTTGGCCACAAAAGCTCTGCATTGAATCGCTTAGCGTCCCTCTCTGTCTCCCTGCCACTCTTCCTTGCATCACAAAGCTCAGAAGCACCATTTGAAGTTTCAAAAGGAACATTTTTGTGAATGAGATAATCAGCGCCGACTAATCGGCCGCGCGCCCCTCTATGTAATCCATACACCTCCAGCGGAGGGAACAAAGCCATGTCCAGCTAATCCCCTTGGGTCATGCCTTGAAGCGTGTCACATGGGCCCTATGGCAGGAGAGGAGGCGGAAAGGATTATGCTGTCAAGAGCAGACGTACGTCTGTGCTCGTACATCAACCAGCACCTCGTTATGCATAATTCCAGGTAATGAACTCCAGGAGCAAGGCTGTGCAGCAGCGAGCCATTTGGCACGCTTGAGTCCCTATACTGATGGTATAGGGGTGACCCTATTGACCAGCAATGCAGAAGCAACGTGGGAAAACACCCTCTGACCTGTGCGTTGGAGCCCTGTGTCCTGCAGACAGGACAACAAGGGAAGTACATCTCACCCATGAAATTTCCATCTCCTCCATCGCTTGAGAAAAGGTCTTAACCATCACTTTATACGCTGGCCAGGAGGTGAAATCACTTTCCAGCCTCTAAGTTGTGTCAGGCTGCCATACCAAGAGTGGTGGGACCAGGGGGAAAGGAAAGATGGGGCCGCTGGGGCTGGAGCCTTGTGCTCAGAGTATCCAAGGGGAGGGAGAGGGGGTCTGGGCTGCTCATGCATTTCTCATACGGAGTCATCGGATCAAACAAACAGCAAAACCCGGCAGCAATCTCTGAAGCTCTTAAATCCCCTACATCCTCATTGCTATGGAAGAAGCGTATACTGTGCGGAGAAAGGTGAGCAGGAGCATGCGTGTGCTTGTGTGTGTGAGTGTGCGCACACGCACGCCTGTGGTTGGCAAAGAGCACGTTTCCGACTCAGGGGCTCCCCCCACATCATCTGCAGGAGTAAATTTGCTGATAAAAACAGGCTTAGAGCTGCCTCGCTGAAACAAACGCTCAGGAGCGGTGAACATCCATCCTTGGGATCTACACTTGCTCTGCTGTTAACAGACTGCGCCTCAATTAAAAAGGCAAAAGGCCTCATTCTCCCCTCCCCAAAATCCACCCCAGAAAAGAGAAGCTGTTGTCGTGATACTGCAGTAAAAGCAGCCCAGTCAAACATCTTTGGAGAGCCCTGCTGCCTCCAGACAGAGGAATCTCTCTCTCGCTGACACGCTTGCATCCATACGCACTTATTCCCACTCTGTGACTCTCCAAAGGGAGCCATCACTCTCTTCAAAATGCTCTCCTGTAGTCAGCGGTGATAGGCAATGTAATAATACCTTTTATTGGGTCAATACATCAGCTGGAAAACAGAAGCTATTCCTTTCTTCAGGTGATGGCCAAAGAGTGACCTATGTGAGTGCGCCGGCCGGTATATTATAGCTGTTAGGCTGGCCCGATAGGCACGATGGTATATTTACCTCTCTTCGTTTGTCTCTCGGTGCTTTATTGCATTTCCTGTTTTGTGAGCAGCCTTAATAAAACATCTTTCTGAAGGGCTCTCCGCTGCGTAGTAAATATCCTCCCTCATCCGCCAACTTAGATAGGGATCAATCAATCAGAGGAGGCCCCTTGGGATGCCAGGGTGCATCATTCAAGGTTAGGGACCGGACAGGCAGGTGACAGCAGAAGGATTGCAATGTTTCTGCTCAGAATTAACCCCCCCTGCTGCTTGCCAAAGAAATTTAAAAAAAAAAAAAAGGGGATGGGAGAGTCCTCCAAAGATGGGAAAGATTTCATCTCTCATCCTCAGCAGAGTTTCTTTAAACAGCCTGGAGGAAAACGGGCATCCCTGAAACCAGCCATCTGGGGGGCTTGGTATAAAGAGCTGTAACACAGCATAATGCCTTGGGCTCTCCTGCCAGTAGACATCAAGATCTAACCATGGATTGAGGGGTACCACACATGCAAGGCCTTGGGAACCTTCCCACTGAGAGATGGGTCAGGACCAGGGTGTAATAAGCTCCATGGGTAAGGCTTGATGGTGGCTTGTGTGCTTCATGCTGCTCGGGAACCACATGAAACATCTTTTCTAGCTGGCAAGCCAAAGGGTGGCACCAGCTTGGTGGGTACAGGAGTTGCCTGGTGTGAATCCATCCTGGCCCTGCTCAGTGCCAGACCGGGTGAGAAGGCATCTCCCTCCATGGAAAGAGTTTTGTTATTGATCAAACATTGACAACAAGGTTTTATTGCTGCCTGTGCTTCCCAGCTTTGCAAGCATCTCTCATATTAACTCTTCGGTGCCTTCCAGAAAGCAAAGAGCGGAATCCAAAAGATTAATTTATTGCTTCATTATTAACACATTAAAATGTCAATATTTGCCTTCGGTGGCCTGCAGTGCCAGATGGGAGCATGGAAGCTCTCGTGTAAGGAAGCTACAACCATAAGTAACGATGACCTTTTAATTGGTCCATTATAAGGTCGGAGCTTGGCCACCACTTCGGGAGAGTTCACTAAGCAGTTAATCCATTTAGCAGAGTCCGGATCTTTGTAGAGGATGTAAGTGGTGTGGTTGTTGTATAAGCTGCATTTGAGAGTCATTAAAGGGTTGCTTTTTGCAGGAAGAGTCGCATTTTAACAGCATTAGCTCCCGGCTCCACCAGGCAAGCCCTTGTGAATTATCCTTCACTGAAGCTGCAGCTATAGATTTCATCGTATAGTTTCCTATATATAATAAATGACAGCTCTCAGACATCCTAGAAGGCGGCGTCTAATGGCAACCAGCATATGGGAGCAGATGATACGTCCAGACTCAGGAGTGAATTAAACCTGAACTCTCTGTAGACGGCTCTTCTCCAGCTGAACGGAGGATAAGAGGCTGCATACTCAGTAGCGTATTCACAGGTTGCATTTCATAATTTGGCTCCTTGCACACTGACCGGCGACAGGCACAGCCTGCAAGTGTGCATCCAGCACACGCTGCCACCTGTAGCTGTTGTGGACGATGCAGCTGGCTCTTCGGCCAACTGGTCCATGCTCCTCCATCACCATGTCTGTGAACACCACAGCTGTTTCTCTGCTGGTGCCAAGCCGCCAAAAGGCTTGTCTGAACAGGGGAACATGTCACTGTTTGGTTACAGAACCCCCTGACCAGACAGTACCTGCCAAATTCTGTCCTCCAACATGGAGTCCACAGCCTCACGCAGGATGAGAGCAGCCCTGAGGAGAAGGACTTGGGGGTGTTGGTTGATGAGAAGCTCAACATGAGCTGGCAATGTGCACCTGCAACCCAGAAACCCACCCGCATCCTGGGCTGCATCCCCAGCAGTGTGGCCAGCAGGGCGAGGGAGGGGATTCTGCCGCTCTGCTCCATTCTGGGGAGACACCACTTGGGGTACTGTGTCCAACTCTGGGGGCCTTAGGATGTGGACCTGGTGGAGCAGGTCCAGAGGAGGGCCATGAAGATGATCAGAGGGCT
>RSEF01000001.1:2769672-2791865 GCA_003993805.1 Himantopus leucocephalus | reverse complement strand
GGTCTAGAGAACAAGTCTTATGAGGAGCAGCTGAGAGAAATGAGGTTGTTTAGCCTGGAAAAAGGGAGGCTTGGGAAAGACCTTATGGCTCCCTACAACAACCCAAAGGAAGGTTGTAGAGAGGTGGGGAGTCAGTCTCTTCTCCCAAGTAACAAGTGACAGGACAAGAGGAAATGACATCAAGTTGTGCTAGGGGAGGTTTAGATTGGATATTAGGAAAAATTTCTTCACAGAAAGTGTTATCAAACATTGGAACGGGCTGCCCAGGGCAGGAATCACCATTCCTGGAGGCATTTAAAAGATGGGTAGACGTGGTGCTTAGGTGATATGGTTTAGTGGTGGTTTTGGCAGTGCTACGTTAATGCTTGGACTTGATGATCTTAAAGGTCCCTTCCAACCTAGACGGTTCTATTGTTCTATCATTGTCCTGGTGCACGTGGCGGAATAATAGATTTTTGGCAAATGTTCTAGACCACCAAGTGTTTGATCTTGTGATGTATTTCTTCGTGGCCTACGTGAAGACCAAGCTACTATAAACTGCTGCCTTTCCCATGTAAAGATCAAAAGGCTGAGAATAAAAAGATTATTAGTGTGTCAAAATGCCAGGAAGAGTTCAACACCGGTTATGTGAGAAAGCTTCTTGAAGTTAGTGGTTAGGCAGAGTCTGAGACCAGACTGTTTCCCTGCATGCATCTGTGTGTCCTCTGTACTCACACTAAACCCTCCACCTCTTTTGCACAACTAGTATCAGCTAAATAGGAAAGGGGAGTCATCTCATATTACTATAGTTTTGACACGGATAGGCTGATTAGTACAAGATAGAGATCAGGGAACAGTTGAACCCCACCACACAGGGTAGTGTAAGCTCCAAGTCCTGGAAGGTTGTCTTCTCAGAGCTCTATCTACTTCCAACACTAGATAATCCAAGCACAAAATCCAGGTTTATGGAATAAATAAGCTTTGTTCATCTCACTGCTTATAAAGCTGCATGGCTATACCCATCCAGTGAGGGCTGTAAGCACTGACAGCACATGGAGAAGTAAGTTCTGAGTTACTATCCCTGCTCCTGAAAAGCAAATGTTGAAAGAAAGAGGAGATCCACACTGCCGTTGCAGTTTTACTTTTTCACTTTTCCTCCAAAACCTCTCAGGAAAAGAGCAAACCCTGTAACTGAAACCTGTGTTTCTGGTATATGGTGCTGTGGGAAAGCCACTGGCAAGGCTTGTGATGAAAGTTTTGTGGCAGTGTTTGAGGAGAGGTGGCAGTGAGCTGTCAGCATTGCAGGAGAGTTAAGATGAGGGAGGGAAAGGACCACTGGGAGCAAAATCCTTGTACGTAGAGGAGAGGGCATCAACCAGACAGACCTTTTTTCCAGGCTGGAAATGTTTGAAGGGCTTGAGATGATCCAAAGCCTTCCAATAGGAAAGATGAGTGCCAGGGAACCTACAAGGGTGGAGCTGGGGGAGGAAGGTGTTGCCTGCGACAGCAAGGAGTTTAGGATTGCAGAACAAAACAGCACCCAGCTCTCACCTCTTACGCTATCCTGAAACAAAATGTTTGTGATTTTTATACCAGGAGTGAGTCATACCGCTGTAACTTCCTTTCAGGGGCTCTTCTGTGAATTGTTTACTTTGCAAAGGCAGGACTTGTTGCTTCCAAATCCTTCCTACTTCTTCAGCAGGTTGCCAGAGGGGTAGGCAGGCTGCTGGTCCGTATCAGCAAATTCCTTCTGCAGCAGCATGGCCGTAACAAGAGTCAGTTTCTCCAGCACCGCTCAGAAGCTGAGCCCTTGTGCTGTTTATAAAAATGTCAAAAAGCAAATGGGGTTTCTGTGTTGTGTGTAAAGCCTATGCTCGGAGTGCCCAGTGACTGCTCTGTCAGGCACTGGGAGCTGAGGTGCTATGGGATCTTTCGGTGTAGGGATGGCATGAAATCAGAATTTCTTTTCCACAGATTAATGTTGTATGTCAAAGGAAAAAAAAAATGCTGTTGTGTTCTTTCATCTCAAATGAGATGAAAGGTTGGATTTGCCAAATTTACACTGGGAGGGTCACTCAATACAAAATCCTATTTCAAAAGACCTGAAGCAGAAATGGGTTTCTGCTTCCCAGCTGGCCAAAGCCCAGGGATCCATAGCACAGGCAGGTGTCCCATGAGGCCAAAGGAAGTGGTGGGTGAGCACTGTGCTGGCCAGCCTGCTAACGCCACCATACTCTGCACCACAGTCACATTTGTGGCATTTGGAAGCTTTTTTTGGTCCACTTCTGGGATATTGCCAGTGCGCTATATTGTTTCTTCAAAAGAGGTAAAAAATGATTGAGAATTTAATCCAGATGTAGCACTTTCTGGGTTTATTTCCTGAGTGCTCTTACCACTGCTTTTACTGTCCACGGCAAGGATGTTCGGTTAATACCTTCCCCTGAATCCCACAATCAATTCTTGTCTCTGCTTGTCTGGGCTTCTGGTGACCCTGAGGAAATCACGTCATCTTGCCGTGCCTTTCTTCCCTATCTCTAAACTGCTGGCAATACTTTCTTCCCCTCTAAGATATATTTTGCTTATTAGGCTAAAATCTGTGATGACACAGGCTGTCTTTTGCTATATGTGGAAGTGAAGTGCCCAGCAGAGCAGACCCCTGAAATCAGGAGGTACCGGGGAACACAGAAACCTGGATGTGGATGGGGGATGATTCGTCCCAAACCATCTGCTAGTACCACCTCACATGGTGGTGCAGCTTTTGGTGTGCCTGGGAGATGAAGAGAGGGTGGGCATGATGCAAACCCTTCCCTAACTTGGAGAAGACAGCAGGAAACCAGAGTGCTGCTCCTCAGATGGAGTGTGTGACTTGTCACCAGAAGCCTGGTGCCTAAGGCCTTTTGGGTTGCACCATTAAATGTCCACCCAGTTGAGAAACAAGAGGGGTAAGATCACCACAAGACCCTATTTTGCTAAGAGGATTTATGGGAAATATAACTGTAAAAGCAGTTGTCGCTCTGCAGGGACAGGAATATAAAAAATACTTCTCTACTCTTTCTCTTGGCAGACTACTTTCAGCAGTTTTGAACTTCCCATGTGCTCATCTTTAGAGCTGAAATTGCCAGTGCAGGGGTTTTGTGCCAGGCTGATTTTTTTTCCCTGGAAAATTTCCATTTGGACAGTTCTCTCGTGCCCAGGAAGCACAGGTTATGTTNCTGAAATTGCCAGTGCAGGGGTTTTGTGCCAGGCTGATTTTTTTCCCTGGAAAATTTCCATTTGGACAGTTCACTCTTGCCCAGGAAGCACAGGTTATGTCGTCCAGAGGAAAGGCTTTTCAGAACACCCTGTTTAGGTAGCCAGCCTCCCGTCAGGACCAAAGCCAGTTTGGTTAGCTCCAGTGTCCTAAGCTGCATTACCTCACTGGACTGATCTGCAGCAGTCTTGAGCACTGGAAGTGACAATGAAAAATTAATTATACAATAGAAGCTACTGTGAAAAAATCAGGTCTTTAGGTAGTTTGCTTCAAGCAACCCAAATTAAAGGCTGTCATTTACATTTCCTCCATGATTGGGCTCCCCATTTGGCAGAGAGGGACAGCATCATCCACGTCATCCACTTCCATTTCACCGATCAGAAAGTTTACCTTGTTTTTGAGACATATGCATATGTACTATGCAATCTGTCATCTTCAGAACAGGGTTCTGTGTGACAGAAACAGGGACAGAAAACCTCTCAATGCACAGTACATTTATAACCAGCTCAAGCAAAGAGTGTGTGGGAGCTGTGCTTGGACAGGTTTTCAGGCGCTACTACTGCATGTTGTATCACTCACCTGCCCACAGAGAGCTGATGATGGCTCTGGACATAGAATGCTCTCAACATAGTGGCAGCTTAGGCAGAAACCACTGCGTCTTTGGGCAGTTCAAAACTGGGGCTGCTTTGCCTCAGGGATCTACTGGCTACTTCTTCTGACTGGCCAGGCTCCATGGTGACTTTCAGAGCAGCCTGAGAAGCCCCTGTAATGGTGGCGTTCTAAACAATGTATGTATGTGCAACATCATCAGAAGTGTCTCTGTGCTTGCTTAGAGGAAAGGCTGTGCTGGTTTTGATATGCTTTGTGGCATTTTTTGCCTGAAAGTCTGAATTAAGTTTTCAAATCATGCTAGAACAAAAAACAGGCAACCTCTTGACTAGGAGAGCATAGTGTACCAACGTGTGATGGTGATAGGTGGCTCGTGGCTGTTTGTTGAACAGAAAAACTGCTGAATATATTGTGATTATTTGTATTCAAGTATTTTTAAAAAAAATGATTACTAATTTTATAGGACTACATTTTGGCTGATTTCTGAAGACAGAACTCTGCACTTCAAGGGCCATTTGCATCTCTGATCTGGGGGTTGGGTGGGCGTGTGGTGTACTAAGCTTCTGGGAAAGCAGAAACTCCCCGGGTCCCATAAGAAAAAAAAAAAAAGACTTTTTTTCCTGGTTGAAGGCACATGACTAGCTATTTATACAGTCAATCTCATGATCTCATGATGCATTCACTCTCCTTTAAATCGTATTTCCTGTAGATTAGAAAGCACATGTAATGAAAAGGCATCATGGCAGAGAGAAATATACTGCTTTTTCATAAGTCCACATCTCATTGAAAATGCTCTCCAAGTGGCAAGTGATAATTTCAAAATATCAAGAAAAGAAAGTTTTTTCTGTAAATGACTTTTTGACACCGCATTGATTTGATAATTGTGTGTAACATTTTTCAGAGAGGCAGGATTTTCAACCTGAGGCATTTGGGGAACCTTGTCTTTTAGGTCTGCTACACATTCCCAGATGCTGGGGCAAGGCAAGGACACATTTAAATTTTCAAGGATTCTGAACAGTTTGGTCACTGGCAGGTTGGGGAGGAAGGGTTGGAGCGCTCTTATTATTTCTTGACATTCATGATGCTGGCCCCATGGAATTTGAGTACCATTGTGTGAAGAGCTTTACAGGCATGTCATGGGCAAAGCCTGACTCAAAGACAGAAACAGACATTTTCCTATTTATTTCTAAAGTGTGGGGCGGGGATGGGAGGCCCAACAGCTTGCATAAGAAGCCATGGGGAAGCACTGTTGTGACCATCCATCATCTCTGCCCAGAGTGACCTTCTGGTGGGCATGTTGAAAACATCCCATGGAGCAAGGAGGCCTCCAGGCAGTTTCACTGCAGTGGTGTTTCCACATCTGTCATCTTCTTTCATCCCTGCTTTGGATGCCTGGGTCTTGGAGGTAGATCTTCACGCCAGGGTATTGCAGGTTCTGGGATTTTGCTGATCTGACATGAAGAGCAAAGGCTCCTTCAGCTCCCGTGGACCCTTTTGGGCTTGTTTTGTGTTTCAGAAAGTAACTGGGGAGGGTGGTGGTGTGTGTGCCTTGACGTAACAACTTCTGTCAAATTCTGAAGCCTTATTGCTTGCCTCTTCTGCCTGTTAGTTTTCCTGCCTGCATCAAGGCTTAATGCGCTTTGGAGTGCGGGCTGCCCTGGGCAGGGACAGCCCCCCTCCTCCCCATCCCCATGAGGCTGGGCCACACGCAGCTCCCCTGTGTGCTGGGAAGAGGAACGACTTCGGCACTGCTCCGGGACTGCATCTCAAACTAATCTTCCTCCACGCTGATACTGCCAGCCTCTCGGAGCAGAAGAGGCTGTTTAGTGAAAGTAGATGAAGGGTAGAGAAATGTGTCAGTCGGTTATCTTCTCGGTCCATATCAAAGAAGCGAGATACACTTGCGGTTTGTGAGACTTTTTTATTTTATTTTAAACTAAGGGAAATCAACAAAGCGAAGTAAGAACAAGAGTAACATTTTAATCGGTAACAGATTGTATGAAACAAAATACAAGACTGCAGACATCTCCGCAGAAAGTTGACTCTCAGTTCTTTAGAGTTACAATACATAGAATATAAAATTACAAGAGCAAATAGCACCCCTAACTGCCCCAACCCACCCCAAATCACTATTTATTTCCAGCCAGCTTCTTGGTTGCTTTGTTTTCCCATGAAAATCCATCCACAAGGCTGCAACATGCTCTGAAGAATAGTAGAGGAATTTTCACCCATGAAGGTCCAGGTGGCAGGAAAACAAAGCACAGAGCCCCTGGGAGAACCTGCCCAGGCAAAGGAGAGGAACCACGCCATGGGTCAGCTGGGATGTCGTGCAGCCACAGCCACCTGCTTTTCAAAGAGCACTTTGCCTTTGCTGAGGTCTTGAGCCCTTCCTGTGACCCGCAGGTGATTCGATGCCCGTCATCCCAGGAAGTGCAGCAGATAGCCAAGGCCTTGAAGAGAGCAGCATCTTAGTACCTGCTGGTTCCCCAAGCAAGTGAAGGGTGTGCTGCTCCCCTGCTAGCTCATGTTTCCCAGGTCCCTGCTGCGGTACTGGCACGGCTTCTGCTTTGTGCTGGATATCAAAGCTGTGCCTGTGCAGGGAAGGTGGTAGGGAGGGGATGCTCAGGCCTTCCCCATTTCATGTCAGGACTGTGTCTGCTCTGCCCTGCCCTGCTTGCAACACCTGCTACACAGCATAGTGAAAAATGCTGGGAACAGTTCTCCAACTCTCCATCTTCTGCTCTCTACTCCTTGCCCATTCCCCTCATGTGCATCTTTCTATTGTTGTCTCTTCTTCACAGTCTCTACTTACATACAGCAACTTTCATTGATTTTCTGTACTAGTCAGCCAGAAGTGATGGTGATGCATCCTTTATGGCAGCTGGATGCAAAGCAGCTGCATTGGCTGGATCCGCAAGCTCACTGTGGTGTGCACGTCTGGACCGTGGCAGGGAGCTGACATGAATTCACAGAGGTGCAGCACTGCTTGTGCTTGACTGGAAAGGTCCTTTGTGCTCTGAACCACCCATGAAGATGGAGCTTCCCTGGGGAAGCTCCTCCGTGGTGTTTCCTTTGCTAGTGGCAACGCTGTGGATGGGGCCGAGAAGCTTTCCTTCTGTCACAGATTGTTTCTGAACTATTTCATCCCTCTGCTCGAGATAAGTTGCTTCACGGGCGGGTTGTGCAGGAAGAATATAGAATACCTTAGCTTTACATAGCACCTTTTGTTAGAAGGGACCCAAGGTACTGACATGTACCCAACTGAAATGCAACCCACTGCAGAGCAGAGCTCCTCCCCAGCTCAGAACAGACTGAATATAGTGACTTGTTTTTTCCCAGGATCTCAGAGTCAACCCCGTAATGCATTGAGAACTTTTCCTCCTGGAAGCATCTTTCTCTCATACTTTGTGACGATCAGGTGCCACCCATTATTAACAAAGTTTGCTGTTCGCTTTGTTTTACACCTTACTCTGTCACTGCAGGATACCAGCCTACTATGACACGTACTCCAGCAAGTTGAATTTCATACAAAGAGAAATTGCAGACTCTTCATCCATGCCCTAAGGTTTCCTGGAGGGAATAAGGGAGGAGCTGGCTCAGAGCAGAATCCTGCTATATTTTATACAGGCCCCAATAAGTCTGATTCCCTGCCAGAATATAGTCAGGTTGAAAATTTCCCCGACAGTACAGCTTATCTCCCTTCTGCAGGAAAAAGGGTCTCCCAAAATTTACCGTGCCCTTTCCATCTCCTATCTTTGGTCCCACAACCTTGTTGAGGAGGACGCTGGGCTCTTTGTACAGCATCAGTGTAAAAGACTCTTTCATATCTTTTTTGCGGTTGACCTGAGCGTAGATGAAGTAGTTGCCACTCTGCACAATCATGAGGTACTGGTCACGGTCCTTCTGCACAAATCCATCGCAGTGCTCTAAGTTCCACTCCCAGCTCATGGCATCTTTGAAGTTCCATGTGGAAGAATTTTTTACTGAGGGAAACACAGACAAAATGGGTATGGTGATTAATTATGTTCAAGGATAACTTCTTTCTGTGCATAAGCATGTTTTGTTACTGTTTCCCATTGGTACATCTCACTCCTGAATTTTTATTATTATTTAGTATTGTTGTTATTGTTGGCCTTTTTGAGTTTATTAACTCCTCAGAAGTGCTAGGAAGGGGTATCAGTCTGCCACGAGAGGCTGTGAAGGACCCCCATGTCCATGGGTGGCTTGCCAGGGGCTCCTGCCAGGACAGGTTAGCTGCCAAAAACACCCTTGAGATGGGGAAACTGAAAAGCTGGTTGGGTCTGAGCTGGTCCCTAATAAGAAAAAAAATTTATGGGTAGATCTTCAGCCAGATCTGAGGATGATGGGGGTGCTACAGTAATATTCTGCTCGCTGGCTGCTGTGACTATAGTGCTTCACGAGAGCTGAGCCTGCAGGATCTCCTCAGATTCCCCCCCTCTCTCGGCACTGGGTGAACACATGCTGCCAGCATTAAAGCTAACGATGGGTGGCAGCTGTCATACCCATTGCTGCACGCACTGACAAACTGGGTAAGGAGACAGCAACGCATGGCAATGTTAGACTGCACACCATGAGGGAATGTATATCTGCGGTACGTAATGCGGTGGGGGCTTGATGCAGAATAGATCAAATACCATATAACGGGGACACTCAGCTCAGGCCACAGTGCTGGTCAGGACCTTCAGCCGCTGCGTCTGCCTGGGGGGGGTTCTGGCTGGTTAGGATCTTGCACAGTCAACAGTTATTCGCTGCAGTGTTACGCAGGCAGAAGTTTTTCATTGATTTAATTCAATCTCTCTGAAGGTCTGAGCTGGTATACGAGGTGTTACTTTAGGACTGCCCTAGGTTGAGCTTAGGGAACTGTTGACTAACACTTGGCAGCAATAAATCTGACCCTTGTGACACTGATTTTTACCGGCCGTTTTCAGAGAGGTGCGCATGGCTGATTCTGGCAGAGAGATGGTTGCTGGCTGACAGCCCTGGGTGCAGAGCTGGGGAGCTCTATTTGTTGGGGGCGTAGCGCCCTATGGGCTCTGTATTTCTGTGGTTACAACTCACACCTGTCCTTGGAGCAGTTGTAAACAGACATGAGGGTTGTGAGACAGTCATCTCTGTGACAGCGCAAGTCTGACAAAATCAGAAATCAGGTCTCTAGCATCTGAATACTCACAAGATCCATGTGCCCAGCACAACTCCGGTGCCTGTGGAAAGAAGCAGTGCTTGGTCAGTGTTTTCTGCTGCGATTTTTCCATTTATCAGTGAGCTCAAGAGGAGCACTATCATTACAAGAGCATAAAAGCATTCTCCCAGGAAGGGAAATAACCTTTTTATGCATCATTACAAACAAACACAAGCAATGATTTGTTATGAAAACACAGTTGTTTTCCAACAGATTTTGAAATGTTTAAAATAGATCAACATTTTTCATATCCATTTTGGTGGTATTTTCACAAAATAAAAAATACAACAATCAGCAGTGCCTAGAGGAGGTCTACACTCCTCTCAGGTCATAGGATTTTTCATTCCATGCCTGGACTCGACCACAAAGACATCACTCCTGACAGTCTGTGAGAGTTAAAGACTTGACTTAAAGCCAGTGCATGCATATTGGGAGCTGCACAGCATTGTGCTAATTCACGCTTATCAAAATCATGAACCTTTCCTTCTGTGCATTATCGTTTGAAATCATTTAGCGCTGATTAAGTGCATGGCAGAGCCGTGTAGTAGTCGAGCACCACAATGCTTGCACGTGCTGCTTTTCCGTGGCACTTTGTGCTCTGAGAGTGGCAAAGGCATGGTGATAGCGGTCACTTCTTCTTTGGAGTCGCTCTGGGCTTTGTAGCCCCTGTGTAAGGAGGAAGAAGGAAACATGGAGGGCTGATTGGATGCCCTCAAGGTCACGCCTGATAAGCACAATAGGGCGGACAGCTTCTGACTTTTAAGCCTACTTCTTTTGAACCACTGTAACATGCTTAGCTCAAGGTGACAGGCACGGTGCTTTCTGATTCACTAGTCAGAGCAGTTTTCCAGTGCCCTTCCAGCCAAGGGAAGAAAGCGGCTCTGTGTGTGCCCAGGTGGTAAACTGTCAGTGGCAAGAGATTTCAGTCTATTCCTGTGACTCATGGGTCGATGTTTGCTTATGGAGGTCATGCTCTTCCTACCCAGCAGCTACGTTTTCTCTCCGGGCTAGAGCTCGTAAAGCTTGGGATAAGATTACAGACACATGGTCTGAATTCTGTCTCACATCTTAACGGATGCAAGCCCTGACATGCTTAAAATCACTACTGAAGCACAACCTCATCTGTTCCTTCGGAAGTTGCTGTCCTGAGTGCTGGGAAGATTGTCAGCTCCCTCGCAGGGAAAGGCTTTCATTACCCAGTCCCACTTTTCCCGGTTCATAGGAATTAACAGGGCTAAGGCTAAAGGCAGTTCTTTCACTTACTAAAGTGACTTTCTGGAATATGAAAATAAGAGGGGGAGGGGTGGAATACGTGTGAAATAATGCCTGCACCCATGTGGTTATCACCATCAGAGGGATGCAGTTGTGACTGCAGGTCAGAGAGCTGCTGCTTCACAGCTCCCAAATAGATGAGAAAGGCTGTGAGAATGGGGCTAAAAGCACACTAGCAATTAATTTTTTTATATATTGCCTGTTAAGTGATAGTGCTGTAAGGTGCAGAGCGGGCTCCTCTCTTGTGGGAACTTAACAGTTTTCATATTTTACAAAAACAATCAGTGCCTTGTAGAATCAGTCCTCAGAGGGGTTCCTGGTGTCATTATGCCACAAGAAGCTGACAGACCACGAGAACAAGCCATCCTGCCTCTTAACAGAGAGGACTTTTTCCTTGTCCTCTTCCCCCTCAGAACTGGACCTCGCGGGAGATACATCACAGCAGCATATGTAAACCAGCATCCCAAACTAGCACTTGGATCCTCCAGGAGACTGATTCACAGTTTGGAAACCAGAAAATAAAAGCCTGGCCTTCAGCAAATGAGTCACTTGGCTCACGCCTGTATTTCTGTTCATTACCGTACAGCGCTATAGACAGAAAAAGACCACTGAAATCAGCTAATGAAATGCAGAAGACAACTTGACTCAGTAACCGCTAGTTGGGCTAGATTGTATTAGCACTTGGTAAAATCAAGAGTGAAAAGGCTTCACGCCTGGTGAAATACCGGGATTCCTCAGCCTCTCCTGTCCTTACAGAGCATCATCAGTTGATATCACATTAGGACAGTATACGTTGTTTGTGCAGGAGAGGAAAGAAAAGCAAAATAATTATTTTTTAAAAAAACTTACAGAAATGACAGCAAAATGCTGAAGACGTTTACCCAAGAAATTGATGGAAATGTTATCAGCTGAAATCTTGGAAAGCAAAAGCATTAGCTGTCTCCAAAAGAGAAAGAATGACAAGGTTGCAATTAGTTGATAGCATCAACACAGCGATGTTAATCATTAGGAATAGTATGTGTGTTGTACACTCTAGAGTTAGGAATTTTGCTTTGTCCTTACCTGCTTATGATGAAGCAAACAGAAGACTACAGGAACGAGGGCTGAAATCATAATAAAAACAAATATTAAAGTATAAAAAGCCACTTGACAACAAGTGAATTTCCTTTGCTGTGGAATATTTCCATTCTCCAGCAAGTTTGGTGCCTCCATGATGCTTATCCTTGAGACAGCTAGAGGTGAGGATGCAAAGAGCACGACGGTTGAGAAACACACTGCCAGAATTCCCGAGGTCCTTATTGCCACAGTGGAGCATGGACACAATTACATGCTGAAGATTTCCCCATGCTAATAAAGCCAAGAGGAGGAGTTTGTTTCGTCAAGCGTGTTTCGTCACTAGCCCAGGGCTAAGAGGCAATAAGATAACATTTCCTCATGAAACTGAGGCAGAGAATTTTCATTTGGCTCCTGGCCCAGAATGACTGAAATGAAACTCCGGCAACAGGCTGCAAGGGCTCTGAAAAGCACCGCAGATTTTCGTGCAAGGAGTCAGGTTTACAAACTCTTCAGCAAACGCGAAGTGAAGGGATGAGATGCCAAGCACAGGAACCTCCAGATGGCTGCGTGTCACCTGCTTCTGTCTCCACAGGTACCAGGGGTTTTTATGGCTGAGAAGTTGGCACCAGATTAAATCTGTTTCTCACTGTGGTATGATCTGGCACTGATGACAGAAGGGCATTTTTGCAGTTCCCTGAGGACATGATTAATGCAGTAAAAGTGAAACTACACACGGTTAAAAATATGACTGCAAGCAAGCACTGCTGTGGAGGCACAAGTATAGCCTTAGCAGCAATGGAAAGAGTTGCATGCAACCACCCGCCTTGACTTCCACACTGACGCCATTCGAGGAGAAAGAGGGAAAGTAGAAAAAGAGTTGGGATTCTGTAAATAGCTTTCAATTTGCAGTTTGAAATGAGATGGCAGATTTTCAAAGTCCTCCTAAAATAATTTTTAGTTTTGCCCTTTCTTTATTTTCTTACCTACTTTTTGAATTCCCTACTGTGAGAACAAAATTGTGAGTTAGGAGTTGTGTTGGGGAGGCAAAAAAAAAGAAGAAGGAAAGAAAAAGCAGGTAGGCATGAGAAGTAAAACACAAAGACAAATTAAATGACACCTAAGAGAAATATAACCTTTAATTGTCAACCTTGAAAATAATTTCTGTTTTTACATTCTGCATATTCCTTTGAATTTTCTTTCAATATGAAAAAGTGTTCTTCATTGGTGTTTATTTAAAAAAGAAATTCTGACACACAAAGATGTCACTTGGAGATCTCTGCTAGCTCTGCTGCATTCCCTTGCTGGGAATGGGATGCATGGGAAATGTCCTTTATACACTCTAGTCTTGCTTCTGCTCTTCTTCCTCATCTTCCCAACCTACAGAAGAAGCTTCGACTCTTCCAGCTGCACAGAACCAAAGTTAAATATCTGTGGGTCGCAGAGGGGTGGAATGGAAACAGAAATTCAGAAAGGGACCAAGAACAAAACTAAAAAACCTGAACTGTTGTGTTAATACTCCGCTTCATCTTTCGAATTCTCACTTAGTGGTATAGTGGGTGCTCAGCATGCATTTAATTCAGGGTGAGACAGAGGGAAACCTGCTTGTGCTGCCTCCAGAAAACTGCTGAGCTGCTGGGGAGCTCCTAGCCGTGCTGCTGCTGGTACAGGAGGACATGCCATCGCCAGCCCAAAGCCACCCACCGCTCTCCTGGCTTTTTGCAGTCAAACCTGGAGCGTCTCAGAGGAAAGGTGGGAGGGAGTTACTCAGAGTGAAGCCAAAGATGGTAGGGCAGTGATGGAGGCAGCAACGAGCTGCCTGCTTGGGGCTGGCCCCTGACAGGTATTTTTTTGCCCGTCAGGGCACGCTTTGGGGCAGGTTCAGGGCAAGCTGTGGGAAAGAAAAGCCCCAGACAGCCTCAGTGCGACTTCCCTGTGCCTTCCCACCCCCTCCACCCTCCAGCCCATAGAGGTTTTCTCCCTGCCTTGGTAGTGACTCCACATGACTAATGTCGGAAACAGGGTACTTTCCATAAACTCCTTCCTACAAAAAGCAATTAAGGACTTGGCCTGTGTGGGGACCCTATTAACCTTTATGACATATGCCTTCCTCTGCACCCTGCCCTGGTGTAACCCCAGGGAAGAGCAAATGACTGTCCTTGCATCCGCCCCTTTCCTCTCTCCCTTAGATAACTGGCTCATTTAAGCCATGTGGGCAAGAGCCCCCGCTGATCCAGCTGTTCCTCTAAGCAGGACCAAACCCTGCAGCCACCCTGAATTGCAGCGACACCAGTATGACAAATACATACCGCCAGCTGCAAACAGGGGTTGTTCATGGACAGAGACCCTGCTTCTCCCTCAGCGCTCCCGCAGGCTGGCTTAGAAGCCCCGTTTTGACCCCAAAACAGCATTGGCCTGCAGTTCCATCCCCACAGCCCCAGACGCTAGGCTCACCACTTGTTAAACTCCCGGCTTTGACCACAAAAAAAAAGACCTAAGCAATCTTCATTTTAAACTATGCAAATGAGACTTCCTGTGATATCCCAGGTAGTGCAGAGGCAGCAAAACTTCTAAAAAGAAGTATATTTAAAAAAAACAAACCCAAACCGAAACAAGAAAGTATCACAAGAAGAACTACCAACAGCACTTTCAGCAACTTTTTTTTTGTTCAAACAAAAAATTATCATTGCTACCACAAACAGAGCTCAGGGGCAGAAAATGTCAGTCCCAGTACCCAAAATTTGCCAGTTACGTAGATGAATACAGGGTTAAAATGGGAAGGATCACACAGGATCAATAAGGGGCTGGAGTTGAATACTTCCAGACTTTGAACAGGCATTTCGCTTGGTGGAGGTGGAGTCCAGCTAGTATTATATTTATTTTATATTAATTATATCATGCTATATACCCACAGATATAGTAGCTTGTGTGACTCACTGTTAAGTTGCAGCACCGAAGGACTGTGGCCAGGGGTTGTAAATCTGCCTTTCCATCATGTTATCTGTAAATATACCACCTGGTGCGTGGTGGGGAGAGAACCCCGGTGCTGCTGCACTGGACTGGGATCCCAGTGATGCCACAAGCCCCGTGCAGGGCTGGAGGAGCCCTGGCAGGAGTCGGCGAGCAGCAGCATTTCGTTCTGCAATTCCCACTACCAGCCTCAGCCAGGCTTGGGGGCGGTGAAAGCACTGTTTAAATTCAGGCTTTCTTTTTCTTTGCAAGGATACTTGTGGCTGCATCTCAACAGTATTTTCCCTACAGACCCTAGCAGTTTTTGTTCAGCCAGTGTTTAACCATGTTACCTCTGTTAAAAAACGGACTTAGACTAAGCCCAACAGACCAGAGGATGCAATCACTGCCATTTTTGGGCTTGTTTTCTTCCTCAATTCTTGGCACTTCTCAAAAGTAACCTTTGCTCTCGAAATACGATTTTGCAATGAATATGTTTATTGACCGGGCGCCCACTGTATGCTGGTCTTGTCCTTCCTTTCCTTTTCTTTTCTGCAGGAGCAGAGAAAAAGAAAGATTGAGAGATCCTGAATTTCAGATCTATCTGTTGCACCAAGCGTGCGGGCATTACTGCTGTCCTCATTTCCCTCGAACTAAGTGTTTTGGAGGGACAATAAAATCAATGGGCAAAACTGGAAAAATTGACTATCATTGGGAAAATGAACTGTGGTAAGATGCCTCATCAGTGCAGCCCATAGGCACAATCCCATGCCTCAGGGCTGCGGACTCTGGGGTTGGCCCAGAACTGGAGCAGGGACCATAGCGGTGAGCTCCACAGTGGGAATCCCTGGCATAAGGCATGAAGGAAGTGATCGGTCTGCACTGGCACCCTGTCCTGGCAGCTGTTGCTAGCATTGCTAGAGTTGTGTGACTCCATGCCTGACAGTGAAAATGTCTTGCTTTGATTACGCTGTGCTGAGGGTGCCCACCAGGACCCACGGAGGCTCAGTGGGAAGCTTGCCGCTACAGATGTGTGCTTCAAACCCTGCCATGGGACCAACAGCCACTGGGTGGTCCACCCAAGCTAGCACTGAGCCAGACTCTGAAACAGGGGTGCAGAGCGGAGAGGTGGGTGTGACGGTCTGACGAGAAGCACTTTTTGCACCAGTGTTGGCCAAAGGCCACAGCCAGTTTAAGGAGGACAGCAGTAGATATGAGAAAACCCTTGAGCGTTTCCCGCTGCAAGTTTTTTCAAAAACATGGGGTTTTTTACCAGAGTACAACAGTCAAATTTTCAGCTTAGCAAACTCTCCCTCCTAAAATACTGCTTGTGGTCTCCCTGGGGCGCAGTCTTCTCCCTGGTGTTTGGGAGATTCCTCTAATTTTGCCTTACACTGTCAGCGAAGCAGCGGCACTTCTGAGATTGATGGCTGGGCTGATGCTTCCCTGCAAGAAGGGGAACAGTGGGAGATTCCTCCGGCGCCTCGGAGGGACCCCAGGGACATGAGCTTCCCCCAGACCACAGCTGTTGGAGAGACGTCTCTGCTTGAGCTGAGGACTACAGGCTGTGCCAAATTTGTGACACTCCCACCTATGTTTTTCCCTCGGCAAAGCACTCTCGGTGTTAAAGACTTGTGTCTCATGCTTTCTCTGCCTTCAGTTTCTATCCACTGTGTTTCATTTGGCTGCTGGCTGCCAGCTCAGTGAGTGGTATGATCTTACTAGTGACTGACTTTAGGGGTGGGTGAAGCAATGGCTGCATAATAAACGGGACCTTAGACAGAAAGTTGTCCTCTGTGTAGTTGATGTTGTGACCAGTGATTGGAGCCTTAATCCAGCAAAGCTCCTGGAAGAAGGCTGGAGGCAGCTCCAGGCCATGAGGTGATGGGCAGTATGTGCTCCTCTGAGGAGAGCTGTGGGAATGGCAGGGGTGGGAAGAGGGGCTGAGTCCAATTCCCACCTGACATCCATAGCAAGCTGTCGTAACTCTGGGGGACTGACTGACACGGATGGATGTTTTGTGTTTGAAATGTTACATTGCACAACAGATGCTTCTGGTTTTGGTTTTCCAAAGGCTGTGATTCCTTATTCCCGTTCAGAGCTTTTGATCTGAGACCAAAGAACATTTCTTCTGATGCACAATATCGGCACGGCTCCTACTTTTTCCCACGGAGCCAGAGCAGGTTCAGGACTGGAGGCACCTCTCCACTAGCAGCAGGGACGGGCCCAGGGTTTTGTCTGGCTCCCCGGCCACGCTGAGCTCACCTCCTTGCTGTGTTGGTAGGTGTGAACAGGGTTAAGGCAGAGGCTGGGCGTCAGTTCAGCTTGTGTGTTGACTGCAAGATGGCAAAGTCATCCTGTGTTCGTGGTAGGCTCCCAAGAAGGCAGTGGAATGGGATGGTGGTGCATGATGCCTTTTTGCATCAAATGAAGTGTCTTCCTCCTACAACATGAGCAAGATGGGTGAGCCCTGCCTGGCCTGCCTTCCACCTGCTGCCAGCTGAATATATCACAAAATTTTCAAGGTGCAGCATATGCGGATGGTGGAAAAGGGAGAGGGGACAGCATTATGCTGGCCTTTGACAAACTGTGTTTATTTGTAACTGGCAACAAGCTGTTGCAGGTCTCCCAGCTTCACACAGCTCACCTGTCCTCTGTGTTTTCTTTCTCCTCATAATTTCTTTTTACTGGTGCCAAGTGTGAGTCTCAGGTGGGCCAGCCCATAAAACAGGGCTGCACTTCTGAGCAGATGGGTAACCCTCTGCTCCTGCACTCATCATCTCTCCCAGTAGCCTCCTTCATTTTCCAACTCTGCACTGTCATTTCAGAGTTGATGTTCACTACCTCTTGGTCTCTCTTAACCAGCAGCCATGCAGGATGATGTTGTTGTATGTAAACACTACAGATGATGCGTCCTCTACCCTCCTCTTCCTTTCCTTGTGCCAGCTTTCCTCTACTTTCCCTCCCAACATTTTTTCCATTTTGTATTTTCCATTTGTGAGCATTTTAGCATTATAAAACCGGATCTGCCACTGGTGCTCCACTGACGGTAAGCCGTCTCCTCTGAGGCAGCTGATAAAGCTACCATGACATAGGCGGTCCCATACCATGGTGTTTCCCAGCAGGGATTTCACCAACTGGTGGGAAATTCCGTGTTCTCTATTACATGTGCAGGCAGACCAGGGTGCTAGCTTCTGTGAACCCAGCATTTTCTGGTTGTCAGCATTTGTGCTGGTGTGGTGAGGTTGTCTCTGACGCACACCAGCATTTTATTTCTTTGAGGGGGGTGTTTGTACTGGGTCGGTTCCTCCTGCTTTTCCCAAACGGTTATGCAGCACACATTTTGCAAGGTCACACAGTCACCTTGGGCAGTGTGTCCAGGCTGCTGTGATTACTCTTCTAGGTAGAAGTAAACATGCAACAAAACAAAGCAGCAAGGTTTTTTGCGGTAATGTGTTCAGGACAGGCTTTAGGGGCACAGGCTCGGCCTCCTCTATGCTGCTGTAGGCTTTACTCCTCTAAATAGCAAGGAGAAAGCCTTGCTTTGTACCTGCTTTTAAGTCCACACTGACCATGTAGGGTCCCTGAGATACAGTGGTGTCACCCAAAGTACACTGCAAGAACAGCAGCTCTGCATCTCCTCTCCATGGGAGACAAGATCGCTACCACTAATGCAGTGATTGGTGTGAAGACTAGGTCTGTCCATCCCAGGTCACCCCTCTCAGAGACACTGGTGCCAGGCTCTCTGCAGAATCATCTCCATTCATTGCTGAGACTCCTCCATGACCACACTAGGGTTTCTCTTTCTTCCCTGCAAGTCCAAAGGTAAAAGAGAGAGATGCTTGAGAGGATCCCATCTCATCTCAAGCAGCCTCACCAGTTTCCCTCTAGGCTTAAACCAAGAAAGTGTCCTAGCAGGTCTCTCTGTTTCTTGCTTGCTCCTTCAGTTTGCTGCCCTCACAGCAATCACAAATGTGGCCTAAATGCTGGAAACTGACCCTCCTCTTGCACCATTTGAGAAGAGATTTCCAGAAGTGCTTCTTGTAATCCTTGCAGATGCTAGCTCACAGCCAAAGTGTGGTGTTAAACATGCCTGCTTGGTCTGGAGCTGAAAAACAGCAAGCTATGCTTGGCTGCTCTGAAGCTGAAATATTTTGGGACTGAATAAGCGTTTTAGAATCTGGGACTCTTTACCAGAATTTATTCAGGAAAATTTTTCAAAAACTTCTGGACTCCTGTGGTAGCATATGAATTACTCCAGAATCACATTGTACATAGGTACACAGTCAGTTGGATTTCTGTGCAAGAGGCTTCTTGGGCTTCTTTGTATGGTTCTTGGCTGGTCTGTGCATGTTTTTGAATAGAGTGTGATTAAGATTTAGTGATTGACAACTTGGAAACTGATCTGAAAATTAGATTTGCTTCTGATGTCCACGAAAAATCTAAAGAAGTAAAAAAAAAAAAAGTAATCTAAGGAACACTGGAAAATCTTGGCTATAGTGTCTTCTCTAGATTTGTTTTTCCCATGTGAGTTTAGAACTACGTTTTTCCTGGTGTGTGATGAAATCATGCATTGTGTGTTGTGACGTTGGATACCCTCCAGCTGTGACGCTTTTACCAGCAGCCTCTAGTCTGTAAAGCCTTCCTCTCTAGTCTGTAAAGCTTTCCTCCGGAGTGACAGCATTTTGCTGTCATCTTTCTTTCCCCTGCCAGCTTTAGTCTGATTCTCCCTGCTCCGCTTCCTGCTGAGTGAAGCAGTGATGGCAGCTGTGCAGGAGCCGAAATGGGAGCTTTTGAAGGGACTTTACCATAGATCCAAGTATGAGGGGGTTTGGGTGAGTCCGTCCTAGGCTGAACCCATGAAATCACGCCAGCTTTCCCTGGGAGCTGTCTCCTTCCCCCATACCTATTTCCACCTCAGCAGCCCGTAGCGAGAGAGGTGTGCTAACTTGGAGCTGGGCAGTATCCCCAAATATCCCCTAGCAGCAAGATAAAAGATGTGTTTGAGAAAGGAGCTTATAACTCTGACCAGCTTCCATTTAGCAGGAAGAACAAAAAGCAATTGCCTTGTTTTATGCCCACTCCGTTCTCTTGGTTCTTTCCTGTGAAGATGTGTGTGTCAGACACAGTCTGACGGTGGAGTTATATTTAGCCACTTTCTTTTCCTTGTTCTCTGGTTAACTCTTCTTTTTCCTTCAGTGGTAATGCCTGTAAACACTGACTGTTAATGTAGCAAATTTGCAAGCTATCAGAAACCGTAACAGGAAGAAATCTCACCAAAGGAAGCAACACAAAGGCAGTGGCAGCACCATGTGGTTCGGATACTACTACACTGTGACAAGGCTTGAGTGTCTTCATCAGCATAATGAAAAAATAAAACACAGAGAAACCATAGAGCATTATTAATTATCTTTGAATGTGTTCTCAGCGTGAGCCAGTGGTTAGAGATGGGTAAGGGTTGACCTTTGAGCCAGGGATGCAGGTCCAAGCTTGGTGATATGCCTGCTCCTTGGAAGTGCTTGCTCAGACCTAAGGGTGTCAGGGCCATCTAAGCTGTCGGTCCTCTTTGATGAGGGCTGCAGAGATAACAGTTTGACTCTCATGTTGCAAATGCTACTTTGTGAAGGAATTAAGAGTTTCCATCACATAGCCCACTCATTCCCCTTGCCCAAGTCCTGCATTCAAACTGAAACACCAGCAGAGGACTGAACACAGGGAGATACTTCTCTGTCTGAAACCCTGTAGTAAAATGGTGATTTGTCTAGTCCAGAAGGCTACAGAGTCCTTCCCAATTCCTCTGCCGTTGTCACTTGGATTGGAAAAGGCAGCGCAACCTCACTCTCTACTCTGCTTCCTCTGCTGCAGAAGCTGGGGAGCTGTAGCGTGAGACATTCACAATGTGAATGGAACAGGGTGAAAAAGTTCTAATTATGGCACAAGGTCTTCTAAAGAGGCCAAATAGAGAAGTGGTTGGTCTCAAGTTTGCACTTCCCTCACCCAGTGAGTACCAGTGGTCTTGGTTTAGCTAGAAAATCACAGTGGTTCTGCACCAGCCTCAGAAAGCCTGTTTGACTCAATGCTTTTGCAGACAGATGGGTGAATTAGTTCTCAAGTCTCAGTAAAGCTGTCCTAGAAAACTGGTGCTTGTTCTCTCCTTCAGCTGTAAGTATCGTGTGCCCCAGGGAGGTCCTCTTCCCCCTCACATCATCTCATGCAGTACTTGCATGGTACCTAAAAAGTATTTGTCAAAACTGCTCTTAAAGACCCCAAAGAGGCCCTCTGTTCTAGGGCTCCACTTTCCTTAAAAACGTGGAGTTTCTTCTCAGCCTCCCATGGGCTCCCAGACTAAGCCTGTGGCCTCTTTCATATCCACAATGGGCATAGAGAACAGGTTATTCCTTTCTCTGCATCAGTCATTTACAGACCTGAAATCTGTCCAGAGGACAACAGGACTCTTGGGAGACGTTTTCTACACCTCCAAATATCCCAGTTGTCCTTTGGATTATGTGTGACTGATTTGTGGCCTTTCTGGACAGGGGGGATATTTGGGACTAGTCACAGCCCTCCCACACGTCTTCAAGCTTTCACGTACAGTGTGATGTCTGCCTTTCCCCATGAGTGTTATCTTCAGCCTGGTCCCAGCACACGAGCCCCCAGATGTTTTTCTCTCAAACTGTTTGTTCCTTATTGCATTTCTATTGCAGATCATTCCTGCTTAGGCAGAGTATAAACTTGCATGTTCTTTCTGAATTGCATGTCATTTTTTCAGCTCCTCTCTCCAGATGTCCAGATCACTTGAACTTCACCCTGCCCTTCTGTAACACTACTGGTTTTGTGTCCAGGATTGAAAGCCTACACTTGTTCTTCTATTTCCAGCCCCTCACACAGCACAGTAATCTGAATCGTGGGGTCTCACTGTAGGAAAGCATTCACCTTGGCTCCAGCGAGACTTAAGCTAGGCCCAAGAGCTAGGCTCGTGAGGTTCAACAGAGCCGAGTGCAGGGTCCAACACCTGGGTCGGGGCAACCCGCGGTAACAATACTGGCTGGGGGGTGAAGGGATTGAGAGCAGCCCTGTGGAGAAGGGCTTGGGGGTACTGGTGGATGAAAAACTGGACATCAGCTGGCAGTGTGCACTCACAGCCCAGAGAGCCAACTGTATTCTGGACTGCATAAAAGGAAGTGTGGCCAGTAGGTCGAGGGAGGTGATTCTGCCCCTCTACTCCACTCTGGTGAGACCCAACCTGGAGTATTGCGTCCAGCTATGGGGTCCTCAGCACAGGAAAGATATGGACCTGTTGGAGTGGGTCCAGAGGAGCGCCACAAAGATGACCAGAGGGCTAGAGCACCTCTCCTATGAGGACAGGCTGAGAGAGTTGGGGTTGTTCAGCCTGGAGAAGAAAAGGCTCCAGGCAGACCTTTTTGCAGCCTTTCAATATTTAAAGGGGGCTTATAAGAAAGGTGGGACAGACTTTTTAGTAGGGCCTGTAGCAATAGCACAAGGGGTAATGGCTTTAAGCTAAAAGAAGGTAGATTCAGACTAGATGTAAGGAAAAAATTTTTTACAGTGAGGGTGGTGACACACTGGCACAGGTTGCCCGGAGAGGTGGTAGATGCCCCATCCCTGGAAACATTCAAGGTCAGGTTGGACAGGGCTCTGAGCAACCTGATCTAGTTGAAGATGTCCCTGCTCATTGCAGGGGGGGGTTGTACTAGATGACCTTTAAAGGTCGCTTCCAACCCAAACCATTCTGTGACTCTATGATATCAGCTTGGCCCATATTCATTACTGGAGCTGAGGGGATTTCTGTTAGCAGAGTGCTCAGGCTATTTGTTTAGATGGATTTACTTTAGTTACAAACTTGTCGGATCTTTTTTTTTT
>RSEF01000001.1:2744487-2757966 GCA_003993805.1 Himantopus leucocephalus | reverse complement strand
TAATTTACATGGGAAGCGAAGAAATCTTGACCAATCATTAAAGCGAATAACAATAAATATGTAGTAATTGTTTGAATATGTAATAATCAGTGTATAAAAGTGGACATTTTTGAAACTGAGGTGTGCTCCTGTTTTGGGACGAGCACCCCATTTCTGCGCATTAATGGAATAAACTCGGAAATACCTCTGCTCTGTGTGTTATTGGCTTGCACACTGGGTAAAGAACCCAGATTTGGGACAACAAACTGTTCATCTGCTTGAGCCAACAGAGATTGTTACTTTTTTGGACAGCAAGGCAAGCTTCTGAGACAGGAATCAATCCTTCAGGTGTTAATTCAACACAGTGCCACCTAAAATTCTGTCAGGGGCTTTGGATCAAGTCTTCTAGAGATAAAATTAATGCTAAATAACTTTTTAATATTAATGACCTATTGTGCTCATTTAGTAATTAAGTAGTTCATAGCTGGTTATCTGATACTATGACCTGAATTTGAGCCAGGACTTCCTAGTTTATTCTTCTGCTTCTCTGATACTAGCACAGGTAAAATCTTGTGCAGGTGTTCTGTAAGTGGCTGTACTGGTTTCTACAAGAAAAGTATAAGCTTTCTGTGCTTTGCACATCTGTAAAGAACAGTGATGTAAGTTGGTAGCAATAAATATTTAAAGCAAAAAGCACAGAAATATATCTGACTGGGTAACCCTAGTGGCAGATGAAGATTTCTTTACTTTTCTAGATCAGTAGCCCTTAGAGGCATATTACGCTACATTTCTGTAACACCTTAAGCAGGCCAAAGTAATCCCTAGTCCTGCCTTTGCATGATTCCACCTTTTCCTAGGCTTTAGTGCCCCTAATTTAGATTGACTTTGCATTAAGACTGCTCTGAGGGAGCGATACTGCAAAGAGACTAGACTCGTCCCCATTAAGCTCTGCAGTGAAAGATGAGTTTAAATACTTCCCCATTCTGCTCATCTGATGTGAAATTTAGTTTGTTTAGGTGTCTATCTGGTCTGTGTTTTGATCTCCGCTTTTGAGTGCGGTTAGCTCAATAGCCTCCAATATGACATTTCCAAACTGACTAGCAAACAAAACTCTCAGCCCTTCAAAGGTTCTCAGGTTTGTGGAAGTAATTTTGTCCTCTTCTCCTCAGAGTCTTGCTGGTAGAAACTGTTTTAGCCTTCATATAGTTTTTGAATGCTTGAAGTGGAAGTGCTATATCAGACCTTGTTTAACTTGGAAGATATACCAAAGTCCAGCGGAACTGAATTCTGCTCTCATTAAACGTTTTTCTCATTCTTGGTCCAGTTTTCAGTTTCTTTCTAAATAATGCAAGTGGTGCAAAATAACTCACAACAGCCATTCAGTTAAAGCCGGGAGCAAAGCACAGATTTTCTGCATCGGAACAAAGTACTAGCTCCTCTGCTTCTTTTTCAGAAAGACACACATCATGAGTTTGAATCCAAGTTCCACCTCCCACATCAAAAACTTGTAACAATGTTTTGCATGCAATTGTAAGTGGTTTAAGGTGTGGGGCGAGGGCACTGCTGGAGACCAGCACTCCTACAACAGAGCTCAAGCAGAGACTGAAGGCCCGGGTCTAAGCTTAGGAGGGATTCCTGGGCCCATAGTTAGATCGTGTCTATGGAAGCCACAGGTGGGGTTAGTCAGGGCCATTAAGTGCCCTCAGGGCTCTGACATAAGGCAAGGGGAGTTTACTGAAGTGTTGATCAATGGGGCTCTCTAGAAATAACTTGTGTAAAATGATACAGTACTTGCTTTAACCTTCTCCTGTCATTAATCACACATGCAGTGGGGTAGGTGACGAGAATTAAAAATATGGGAGGGATGGCTTATGGTTAAACTATAAGCATGGTTTAACAATTTGTCTACTTTTAGGTTTTGGGTGCAAATTTTGTATTTTTTTTATTTTTAAAGATATGTAGAATATGATTAAAAGTTGACTAGTGGACATTATAGCTCTTGGACTCTATACATACTTTATTTTTCTAGCTATTTCTGTACTGATACAAAGCTTAAAAGTTGTTAGAAATACCTGAGATAAGCTTTAATTCTAAAACTCTACTACTAGCATTTAAGTTGCTAAAGCTTTAAGTAAAAGTATGTATTAAGGTCTGATTCAGCATTTCTTGCAGGAATTGCACTGCATGCTGAAAAAAATGGTTGGTATCTATCAAAGAGTTTTATATCCCCAAAGCTTCAGCAGGGTCACGTGACATAAGTGGAAACTAAATTTGAGCATTACATCATAAGAACTGTCTGTCATAGTCAATTACCCTGAGGCCTCTGCCATTTCTAGCGGCTTCTAAGAACTCCCTTTTCCAAATTAATCTTTTTAGCTTCCTAATAAGAGTTAATTTCTGCTCTTACCTGTACTAACTCTTGGGGCTTTAGTGATGTAATAAAGTCTCTGCAGCTGACACAAAGCTTTTATGTTACATGAATAGACAATATCTTTTTATCTCTATAAAGCAAGTTAGTTTTGTTTGGGGTTTTTTTTTTTTTTTTCTTTTCCTGGAAACTAGCACAAGAAGATATGGACAGTAACCATTGCCAGTCCTAGTGAGAACTGGAAGAATAATTTCTGTCCCACAAGTAAAACTATTCTTAGTTCATTTCACACAAGAACAGGTAAAGGACTTAATCTTCAGGTTAGTATATCTTCAAAGACCCATTTCAGATGTTAACTTTTTAATGGACCACCTTTATGACAGCATGAAAGAAATTTATATTTCTATATTTAATTTTTCTTTGGAATTTTTTTATGGAAATCTCATAACAAATTTTTCTGTGGAAAATTTGAAGATTGGCTTAGTCCAAACTAAAAGTTTGTATGTGTAGTACCCTGCACTAAGATAATGATTAAAAAAATAGAATGGAGTTGGAGGTGATGAGCCCAGATAGCATCACAGAATGGTTAGAGTTGGAAGGGACCTTAAAGATCATCTAGTTCCAACCCCCCCTGCCATGGGCAGGGACACCTCCCACTAGACCAGATTGCTCAAAGCCCCATCCAACCCGGCCTTGAACACTTCCAGAGACGGGGCATCCACAACTTCCCTGGGCAACCTGTTCTAGTGTCTCACCACCCTCACAGTAAAGAATTTCTTCCAAATATCTACTCTAAATCTACCCTCTTTCAGTTTAAAACCATTACCCCTTGTCCTATCACTACCCTCCCTGATAAAGGGTCCCTCTCCATCTTTCCTGTGGGCCCCTTTTAAATACTGAAAGCCCGCCCCAGAGCCTTCTCTTCTCTGGGCTGAACAACTCTGACTCTGTAAGCCTGTCATCATAGGAGAGGTGCTCCAGCCCTCTGATCATCTTTGTGGCCCTCCTCTGGACTTGTGCCAACAGGTCCATAGGTAGGTCCATAGATAGGTGTTGTTGGAAATGAGACTTAACTGGAGTACAAAATAATGAAAGCATATGTTACTTCAGTTTCCCTGTTTCTATGAAAGAGACTTTGGAGGGGGACACATACAGTGGTAAGAGATAAGTAATGGTGAAATCCCGTGGCCCTCATCTCCCACTCTCCTTACATCATATTTGGTGATTGAACACATGATGAATTGGTACTTTTTTGATCTGTAGAGAAAAATTGGGAGTGGGGGGAATTGGTGGCTTAGCAGAGTTAAGAAGCTAAACAGATCCCTTCGACAGGATCTTCATTGCTAAATCTGGTAATTGGGGAAGGGACAGGAGCACATACCTGGGGACAGACATTTCCAAGGGGCAGCCTGTAGTTATACCTGACTGGATGTAGTGGAAAAACACATCCTGAAAGGAGTGACCGTCTCAACATGGCTGCTGTTCCTCTCCTTTTCTGAAACCTACCGGGATTCAGTATCATGACTTTGTATTTTCTTAATCTTCTTTCATGGCTGTGTTCAGTCATGGAGATGGGAACAATAATTTTGCTGTCACCACTGAAGCCGGCAGAGCTTGAAAACTACTTAGAATGCAGGACATGGGCTCCTGCTATCTTTCCTTTCCCCACATCCTCTTTTCTGCCTTCACTTTATTCCTAGTCTTTTATCTCTTTGCTTTTTTTTAAATAGCCGGCCAAGACCATGCCCTTCTCAGTGCTACAGTTGTCAGTGAGACAGCCAAAGAGAAAAACTGCTGCTGCTTGAAGCCTGTCAGGTGTGGAAGTGTGTCATAAGATCGTGTGCTCTAGCTGTTTCTCCACCAGTGAGCTTGCAAATGAAAGTTGGGACTGAAATTGTATTTTCTACTCTTACAGAAGTCTTCTGTGTTTTTTATGTGCTTTTGCTAAGAAAGTATCATTGGAATAGATCAGCAATGGCTCCAGACTACTTCAACTCATTTTGTCTCTTCCCAAATTAGTTGAATTGACCATATCTCTGACATTATCTAAAAGACCACACAACAATATTTTCTTCTATTGAAATAACAACTAATAAGAAGGGTACTTCAAAAATGCGGACTTTATTTAAAACGGTATAATTTGGATTCTCTCAGTATCTTGAAACTTCTGTACAATTAAATTCTTTGGAGTTAATACAACAGCTTCCTAAAAGAAAGCAAGGTTCATAACTCCAGCTACTGAATGTAGTTCAGATAGCGTGTGTCAACTTTCAGAAAAGGACAAAATACATAGTGAATTAGCCAGTTCCACTAGAGGGCACAGCTGTGTATGGAAAAACAATATAGAGATACGCTAGTATTCATTTCTTTGCAAGTGCATCTATCTTAAATGAGCAAAATACTACTGATAATGTATTAAGTACAATTCATGGCTTGCTTCATCTCAGAAGGACACCTTAAAAGCAACTACTGGTTTGAATGGCATCAGGCTCGGTATGTAGTGACCACCTGGTATTTGACAAACTCACAGCGTTGCTTTCGTAAGTTCCTTTCTCCTGGTTAAGCAGGATGAGGAAATCTGTGTTACACTGTTTCACTTGAATTTTTATGGACGATGCAGATGATCTTTGCAAAGAAAAGCAGAGACAAGAGCCTCACGTCTCTGCCTTCTAGCAAAATACTAGGTTATGCTGTTTCTGATGACTCTCTTACATTGTCACTACTGTTGAAATGATCTGAGGTGAGGCACCTCATAACAGTTCATTTCAAAAGAGGCCGTGCTGCTGTGTTTTTGGGAGGAGGATCCCATGGTCTGCCTCTATCAGGCAGGCTTAGCCTGGTAATTAGAAGACATACTTATGTAGACTGCATAGCTTGTGTAACTAATCTTGACCCTGGTGTCAAGGAAATTAAAAAGATGTATTAAGTATGAATGATTGTCATACAATAATATTTGGAGTAGTATTAAGTAGTTATGTTGTGTCTGCATCTGCTTTTTTTTTGTTCTTCTTGTGTGTAATTTTACTAGAGTAGGCATTGTATCATATGATTAGATGTTCCCCCAGGCCATAAAGCATAACTGGTTTGCTTGAGGAAAAGGTCGTGTGTTTTCCTTGTCATTGCAGTGCCAGAAAATGCTGGTGTGACAGTAGCTACACTTACGGGGGTGGGGGTGGGAGAGAACTTTAGCAAAGCCTATGTCTTTTGGAGGTGTTCCGGAAGGGACTCCCCTTCTGTTGCTGTATGCTGTATCAGCACTAGGAGGCTCTGCTGGTGTCTCTGTGCTGGTTTAAGGGAAGCAACAGAAATGCTGTTTGCAGAGAAGGGACTCCAAAAATGCTAGGAAACGGCTGCGAGTGGATGGGATGTTTCATGAAGCACAAGGGGGTTTTAGCCGAATAAAATACACATTTCCCCAGTGCTTACTGCTCTATTTAAGTTCCTCTGTATTACTTTCAATTTTCTATTAACGTGACCAATTTCTGCTCCCCTGGATGTCAGAAGCATGGTTTGAGGGAAGTGGAATGAGGCCCAGAGTGAGATTCTTGAAGGACAAGCATACTATGTGTCAGTTTTATTGATCAGAGGCAATTAGCTCAGCCAAACCCAATTAGGACACAGTTTTAGTTTTATACATGCAGACATTAATCACTCATTAGCCAAGTGAACTCTAAAGGGAATTACAACAGACTAACAGAATAAAATGGCTGTCCCTTTGCTGTTAATGGAGGAGTTTTCTAGATTTGTATTTGGTACTAAACTGCTAATGTCACTGACTTCCTCTTACATTAAATCAGCTTTTGTTTTTTGAATTTTTTTCAGTTAACAAGATCTTAATCATCTGTTATTCTGGCCTTTTTGGTGACAAATATCATCCCATGAGTGAATTATTTTTTTTTTAACATTAACTCCTCCCCTTGTTTGCTGCTTTTGCTTAAGGCAATTTTTGTTGAAGCCTTCTGGCTGACTGCCTAGCATTTGGCTAATAACTCTGTGCAATTGTCAACTTCATACTGTTTCAGCATTTGCAATGGAATTCTCTTTCCTCAGTTTATATGGGTCTGCTGTTTACTAGTCCATTATGCATAGAATCTAATCCACTTATGCTGTAAGTAGCTTGGAGACAGAGATTTTTTTTACCATCACGTTATGTTTTATTTATTGAGCATAATTCAGTTTGAATGAAATGAAATAGTCATAATGGTTCTTGTACTGTTGCAGAACTTCCTTATCACAGTGCATTTTGTCAGTTTGATTTATTTTATCTGTCTATTTACAGTTGTTGTGACAACCCAGAGTTGCTTTACTAGCTACAGCAGAAGTACCTCATCCTCCCAGAAAGTACTCCATATTTCAAATTACATAGCTTCAGGGTGGACCTGAGAATTACATAGGCAAGTTCTGATTTAAAGCACTTGCTGTCTCCCAATTTTCTTTTTTTTTTTTAGGTATACTTTTCATTTGCAAATTAGCTGTCATTGCTGGATATCAAGGTACATTGCATAGACAAATACTGTTCATATGAAAAACACAGACAGAGAGGCCAAATTCTTGTATGTAGGTGCCTGTAGTTACGGAACTGGCTTTTGAGGTCATTAAAAGTGGGATGTGCCCATTCTACTGCATCTGAAAATAAGAGCACTTCATTGCCATTGTCATTCTGGCCTGTATATCCCAGTATGCAAAATGGAAAAAATGGATTTGACCTGTTTGTTGATGGTATACTGCTGTGAGATATAGTATTGGCTTCTGTAGGAAGTCTTTGATGGTTTGGCCTTTCCAGGAATGAGAGAGAGTGAGGTTATGTTCAGACCAAACCTCTGACATGGAATGCATGGGAGGCTTAAAGAGCCTTCAGCAAAATGTCTGTATTAAACTGAGACAGAGAAAATACCTTTAGAGATGCATCTGAAACCTTGCCTTTTCCCAGTAGGAGAGATAAACAATGTTAGTGGCAGAGTAAGGCTTGAAAAAATTATTTTTGTTCTCAGAAGAGTTGTAAATGTTATTCATAACCAGAAAACTTCCCCAATGCATATACTTTTCTAAGATAGTCCCAGGCTTTCAAATGCTTTAAGAATATCACACATCCTTTCTACTGGGAAAAGACAATAAAAATAAACCAAGAGAGAGTGTTTCCAACATTCCCTCACACCAAGGAATTTTACTTCTTTCAGGAACTATTTACATTCTTTCAGCACAGTGTATCAAACATTGCTTCAATAATTCATGGATTCAACTTTTAACCCCCCAATCTCACATGTATGTTACATGTATGTATGTTATCCATGTATGTTATGTATGTTTATCCAAGTCTAGTAGCCAAATATCCACTTATTCCCATAAAGCAGTTCCGTGCCATTTTTGCAGGATGCCTCCAACAATTATGTGATAAACTAAGAGTTTCAGCATGGTTCTATTGTTTAGGTTCATTTTGGACTCCAGTAGTATCATAGGCAAATACAAGGACTATGAACTGCTCTCAGGTGTTCAAACTAGAAACTTGTTTCAGTCCAAAGACATGTATTCAAGGTCTGTCTTTAAACGTCTAGCTTAGACTCCCTTGCTCTTCCATCTCTGAATCTCTGTTAGCTTCATAAAATATCAAGTTATTTGTTTGCTTAGGTATATCATGCAACCAACAACTTCACCTAGGAAATTATTTTTACTGAGTAAGCCATAAACAGACTTAAACACTGCTGTTTGTATTAGCACTATCTGTACATAGCAGTGATATTGAAGACATTGCTCACATCTGCCTTGATGTTGCAAAGTCACCCTGTGTATTTAAACAATATGTTGAACAGGAAGAAAATATTTTTTATGTATATCATTTCATATGATGGGTCCTGGTGGACATCAAGTTGACCATCAGTTGAGCCAGCAGTGTGTCCTTGTGGCAAAGAAGGCTAACGGCATCCTGGGCTGCACTAAGAGGAGTGTTGCCAGCAGGTCGAAGAAGGTGATCCTTCCCCTCTGCTCAGCACTGGTAAGGCCACACCTAGAGTACTGTGTCCAGTTCTGGGCTCCCCAGCACAAGAGAGAGGTGGACATACAGGAGAGAGTCCAGTGAGGGGCCACAAAGATGATGAAAGGACTGGAGCATCTCTCCTATGATGAAAGGCTGAGAGCGCTGGGACTGTTTCACCTACAGAAGAGAAGGTACGTGAGGGATCTTACCAATGTTTATAAAGACCTGAAGGGAGGGTGTAAAGAAGACAGAGCCAGGCTCTTTTTGGTGGTGCCCAGTGACAGGACCAGAGGCGATGAGCACAAACTGGAACACAGGAGATTCCCTCTGAACATCAGGAAATACTTTTTCACTGTGAGGGAGACTGAACACTTGCACACATTGCCCAGAGAGATGGTGGAGTCTCTCCCCTTGGAGATATTCAAAAGCTGCGTGGACATGGTCCTGGGCATCCGGCTGTAGGTGGCCCTGCTTGAGCAGGGGGCTTGGACGAGATGACCTCCAGATGTCCCTGCCAACCTCAACTTTTTTGTGATTCGATGACGTCTGTGTAATCTTGGAATACCATATTAAATTTTCAGCTTATGACCATTTATGACTTCATTTGTACTTCCTTTTTACTTTTGGAAGTAGCCTGTTCACTGAAGACACAAATTCTTGAAAGCAGAGGTTGCTCCAGATTTTGTGTGGAAGAATGAGCTACAATGGCAATTCTTTGATTCTTACTGTAATACCTTTAGCATATTGCTTTAATCAGGTAGTGCAATGTTTTTTTGTTTCCACTAAATCATCAGTCTCTAGGAGTAATTCAGTAATTTCCAATTAGCTCATTTGATACTGAGGGTTCTGAAAATGCCTTCTGAATATCAGTAAATGAAGACTCAAATGCATACAAACATACAAGATTTTAAATATTCAGCAATTACTGATGGAATTGTTGTATAACTAGAAATGAGGTCTCGTCAAGGTTCTCAGCCTTAAATATTCATGTTAGTCCAAAGATTTATTTCAGCATGAGATTCCATGCTTTTTTTCTATGTAGAGCCTAAGTATGACTAAGAAAAAAAAGTAATATACATCATATTTTATGTATATATGTATACATGTGTATACATGTATAAATTAATGTCATGACTGTAATACTTTCATTTTTGCATAGCAGAGGAAAATCTTAGCTAATTTATACCAGAAACTTAATTTTATTTTTCACAAAATTATTTTAAATAGACCACTCAGTGTCTTCGAATTGTAAGATAGGTTGAAGAACAAATATTGGGAGATGAAAAACAATCCAGCTTTATTTACTAAAATGTAGTGATTCTATTGAGTTCATATGAATTGAGTTTACATACACATATTGATGATGCCATTAGTCTATTCTGTCATTACCAGAATAAGAATGCATCACCTACTTCCATTCATTCTCCTGTTTGAAAATCCTCTTCGACAGCTCTCACTTTACATTTCCTTGGTACTATAAAGCAGAACAACTTGCTTTTCATTCCATTCACAACTGAAACATGGCTCTTTTCTCTCCAGTAAAATGCATCTTATTATAAATAAATCATCACTTAAAGGAATATAGACTAAAAGGCAGGGATCACTTGTGTTGAAGTACATATACCTCTTCTGCAAAGAGATTCATACATTCCTTTACCCAAGGCAAAATCTACAGTTCTAAGATACCAAAGTAAGTTGTTCTGTGAACAGTGGAACTCCTGAAGTTGTTTAAATTATTTTTTTTTCTCCCACATTCTTCAGTCCTTCCCATCCTCAGTGCTCAAGTACTTCTTCCAGCTCCTTCCCACGTCTTTTGCCAGTTTGGCTGAGAATGTGGCAACATATGCTGTTGCTGAAATAATTGTGTGCTGATTGCCTGTTCATGATATCCATGGTGACTGGCCAACTGGCTGAACTGCAACAGGCTTTTCCTTAGTGGTAGTGCTAATTTTGATCCATCTCTAGCAATCAGTTTTCACAAAATGCATAGGAATTTACTGTCTTTGAGAACTATGTATCTTCCTGAAGTCTGAAATGCTCAAAGGACTCACAGGTTTTGGAAGGGGAGGCCTCACAGTACAGTTGTGTAAGTCTCACTCCCTTGGGAAATCAGGTTCAAAGTTACCGTCATATCGGAAAAAAAGAATCTGAAAGTCCATCAAAGTTAATAAAATTATCAGAACTATCAGTGCTAAAAAAAAATTAGTTAGNGTTCAAAGTTACCGTCATATTGGAAAAAAAGAATCTGAAAGTCCATCAAAGTTAATAAATTTATCAGAACTATCAGTGCTAAATAAAATTACTTAAGGCAACAGAATGACTTTTAATTTTGTAGCATCATTAGAGGGAGAACCATTTGCAAAGTTTTGATGCCTATTGAAGTTAGTAAGGTTACATAAGTGTAACTTAATGGAATATGGTGTTAAAATACTATTATACTGTCTTTTCTAGAGCAAGTGAAAGATGAATCCTGATGCAGCAAAGCAAAAAAAATATCAAATAACAGCTGCATCTCTCTAAGGATTTTTGAAGCTGCATGAGGTTAAAAACATAGGTGGTGTGTGGTCAGAGCCACTGATACACAGGCACGAGGCAGGTTCTCCCATTTTTCTTAACAAAACTCTTCTCATTTAGATCTGAAATGTCAAAGCAGTACACATTTTTTGTGTAAGGCCAGCTTGCATCTAAAATGTCTTTGTGTACATTAGGTGGTGTTATTATTTTTCCAGTACAGCATCTGTGTTAAGTGATTTCAAGGTGCTACATTCCAAACATTGCAGAAAGAATTGTCGCTGCCTCGGTGACCTGGAAGTCCAAAGCTTGCAGGCTTCAGACAGAGCAGAAGTCCTCATCTTCCCTGGAGCAGGGGAGCCATCTAGCAGAAATTCATCAGCCTGCAGAGTCTGACAGCTGAACAAGGTACCTGCTGAGCAACTTCAGTGAATAGATGCATTCTTCCAATTATATTCTGTCAAATTGGCATTTATGATTTGAAACCTGTTTTTCAAGAAATTTTCCAGCCATCTCTTGTAAATAAGAAAAGGAGTGGAGTTGAATATTAATATACCTTAATTTGCTTATTTCTTGGCGGTGCCTTCTTTTAAGAAATTAATGTTGCATTTTCTTTTCGTACAGCATAGAGCTTGGTTGAGTTCCTTCCATTTATCAGCTGTCCAAGTTACTTGTTTGCTGTGGTTTAACCCCAGCCAGCAACTAGGACCATGCAGCCGCTCACTCACCTCCCTTTCCCCTGGAAGGGTGGGGAGAAGGGGGAGAAAAGGAGGGGAAAGAGAAAAGGGAAAAAAAACCCCTCATGGGTTGAGATAAAGACAGTTTAGTAGAACAATAACAGAAAAGGAAAATAACAAAAATAATAACAATATTAATGACACAAGTCACTCTCAGCACCTGGTGAATTGGCACTGTCCGGAGCAGTGATGGGACCTCTCTCTCCCCTACCCCTATTTATGTACTGAGCATGAAGTCTATGGTATGGAATATTCTATTGGCCATTCTGTTGTTCTGTCTATATTCCTTCTCAGCTTCTATGGGAAGCTGAAAAGAGTCCTTGAAAAGCATAAATATCACCTAGCAACAACTAAAACAATATGCATTATTGACATTCCTTTCAGGGCAGTCACTAGAAAGAAAATTAACTCTTTCCCAGATGAAACCAGGACATTGATATAAGTATTCACAAAACTTGAACAGTATTCATAAACACTTGAACAAAATTACTGTCTATAAACTGTAGCAGTTATCTGTGGTATACTGAAGCCAGACTCCTTGTTGATAGCAGGAAAATTATGCTTTGTCTTACCTAAAGCAATTTGTCTTTCATCAAAGCAATCTTGAGTTTAAGGTACAATAACTATTATGAAAGCTTTTCAGAGACACATGCAGAAATGATTTGAGCTGAAGTAATGTATGCCTGCTGATTTCTGGGATTAAAGAGGTTTAATTGTGTGTTTCTGTGGTGGGTTAACTGTAGCTAAGGACCAAACTCCTACCCAGCAACCCACTTACTCCCCCCTCCTCAGTAGGACAGGAGGAGAAAATAGGAAGAACAGGCACAAGAAAGCTCGTGGGTTAAGATAAAGACAGGGAGATTGCTTACCAGTTACTGTTGTGGGCAAAGCAGACTTGGTGAAAATCAATTTAATTTATTGCCAATTAAAATAGATTTGACTAGGGAGAAACAAAGACAAACATTATAACACCTTTCCTCCCCCTTTTCCCATGCTCAGCTTCACTCCTTTATGTCTAACTCCTCTGCCCTGTCCTGGAGGGGTGTAGGTGAGGATGGGGTGGTGTGTTACAGTCAGTAAACTGTGGTTTTCTCTTTGCCATTCCTTCCTTCTCCCTCTTTTCCTCTGATCTGGTATTAATTCTCCAAAGGCTGCAGTTCCTGTCAGAAAAATCTTCTCCGACGTGGGCTTTTTCACAGGCTGGTGGGAATATTTGCTCCAGCACTGTGGAGCACCTCTTCCTCCTCCTCTGACCTTGGTGTTTCCTCGGATGTTTCTCACTCTGTTTCCTCTTCCTGTGCCACTCCAGCATTTTTTTCGCTTTCGTAAATATGTTTTTGCAGAGGCACCACAAACAACTTTGCTGATGGGTGCAGCTTTGACCTGTTTTGAAACTGTTGCTGAGCCGGCTGGGAAAGTACATCCAGCACACAGCAGTCCCTCACCTCTTCCCACAGAGACCACCCTTGCAAATCCCCTGGTATGAATGCCTTGCATTTACACCAAACACAGTTTCTTATTCTTTTCCTTCCTTTAATACTAAAATACCAGTAATCAGTACTGTTTAATATCTTCATCGATGACATAGACTGTGGGAGTGAGGGCACCCTCAGCAAGTTTGCAGATGACAGCAAGTTGAGTGGTGCAGTTGACACATCTGAGGGACGGGATGCTGTCCAGAGGGACTTTGACAGGCTTGAGAAGTGGGCCCATGTGAACTTCATGAGGTTCACAAGGCCAAGTACAAGGTCCTGAACCTGGTTCAGGGCAACCCCTGGTATCAATATAGGCTGGGGGATGAAGGGGTTGATAGCAGCCTTGTGGAGATGGACTTGGGGGTACTTGTGGATGAAAAGTTGGGCATGAGCCAACAATGTGTGCTTGCAGCCCAGAAAGCCAACCACATCCTGGGC
>RSEF01000001.1:2729588-2744477 GCA_003993805.1 Himantopus leucocephalus | reverse complement strand
ACCAGCCGCACACCAAACCCTAGTGAAATTTTCCAGCAACAAAATGCTATCTGCAACGTCTTTGCCCCTTGCCCAACGTCTTCTCCTCCACTGCCCGGCTCTGCCCTGTCTATTATAGCAAAACTCAAACATGCGAAAGGGCGAAGACCAGCCCCACTGAGTAACGCAAGAGCTGCAGACCTGCTACCAAACACACCCTTTACGTCACAGCAATGAAGAGCTTGGGTTTAATTTCATTACCAGGAGGAAGAACATCATGCTGTCCGTGCAGAGGGCTATGGACTGGGATGCCTGGCTTGTGCTCCTGCTTCTTGTGCTGCTGCTGTGGGAACACAAAGAGCAAGATGCCCATTAATGGCATCATCAGGAATTGGTCTGACCCCCATCCACAAGGGTAATGAGGCATCGAATGCCCACTGAGTTCAGCGGCACAGAGGTACCCACAGCATTTCTGAGGATCTGGACCTGGTGCTGTCAGGATCTCTGCTCCTGTAAGAAGGGGATGACTGCACTGCCCATGGGCTTTAGCGCCTGGGAGGCTTAGCTCCAGGCTGGAAAATGATCTGCGCTTTGACAACCCGCAGCAGGAACAGCTGAGAGAAAAGAGGTTGATCAGGAACACTTTTTTCATTAAAAGAAAAAGTTATAAAATTACCTTCTGGGACAGACAGTACTGTACTGAGAGTGGGTCTACTGCTCAACCTCCACCATCTGCAAACAGGACGATAGCTTCATTCTTTCAGGAATGGTCCAGCACAGGACAACTCACTTTGAAGACTGCTGAGGTCCCTTCAAACCAAAATAACGCAGAGTATGAATATGCTGCTGTCCATGCTGGAACATAAAATCCCTCATATGGCACCTTACTAATTCAGAGAAGTAACAGGGAACAAGAGAAAAGAAACAAGGATGATATAAGTCTAGGACTCCTAGGACTGTTACTGCTTCTGCAGAAACAGCTTTTGCCATTGGGTGGGATTCACCTAACCTCAGCTGCCTGCACGAGAGGAGGTGGTCCACGCTCCCTCCAAGATCAATGGGAAGAGGGAGCACATTCAGAAGCAGTTCATATAAATCCAGCAGTTGGGCTGAAGTGCCCTCGGGATATAACACCCTCTTTCATCAACAAGAGAAAGAAAGAGATGAACTCCCTTGGACTGGAAGCTCGTAGATACGGGACTTTTAGATACCCAACATTTCCAAGATGAGCCCCCATCTTGGATAAGGGATGAGACCAGAAGGATTGAGGGTCTCCTTCAGTCTGACCAGTGGAGAAACAAAGGGAAAAGGTTTTGCGGGCAGAACCACCTCCCCTTCCCTTCAGTGAAGGGAGCGCTGCAGGGGGTTGCCCGCAGCCGTGCCAGCTCCTACCTGCGATGAGAGGCCTCATCCCTGGTCCTGCACGCTCTTTCTTTCGCATAGCAAAAGCGTGGCAAGCTGCAAGGTGGGAAAACATCATGGTTTATAGTGGGTTTTGAAGTTATGGATGAAAAAAAAACCAAGTTAAGTTTAGGGACACAGTTCTAGGACGTGACCTCCTCCTGCCCACATCCCTCTTCTCATGCAGGCACCGTTCTCTCGCTGCAGCGGCAAATGTGGAATACAGAAATACTTGAAAACATTTTGCAAATGCCTTCAAGAGTGTCAGATAAAAGGTCCTGGGCAACCAGGACACAGGGCTGGGAGAGCCCTTGGACAGGGCAGCTGTGACCATGTACTTGGCTACTGAGCCTCGATCTCCCGAGCGTGTCAGGGCTGTCCCTTAGCAATGGCCCGAAAGGCAGAGCGCAAAAATGGTATTACCCCAGAAGGCTGGGGACAAAGAACTCTTTCCCCTCAAAAACTGCTCCTCTGATGCTGCCTACGGGAACATCCGAGGCCATTTCGGTCCCTGTTGCAGCATCACAAACACTCTGCAGGGATGGGGGACGCTTCAGCATCCCCGGGGGGGGCAATGGGGAGCCAGGCTGCGAGTCCCGACATCATCGCAGCCCTACTGCTTTCCCCGGGACGGGAACATACAAAAGAATTTTGATTTGGTTCCTTTTCCCTCCGCTGAGTCCCCGAGCGAAGAGAAGGGTGTGAAATGCAAGCAGGTTAGAGAGAATTTCGCTGGCAATATTTCATGCTGCCCCCGGCCCGCTCGTTCCTACTGAGTATTCCCAGCGTGAATATTGAGTAACCTGAGCTTCAAAACACACATGGAGGTGATGGATTGCTGCTGAATGCAGGCTGAAGTTTTAAGCCAACAATTACTTTTCTCTAAAGACTTTTTCCCCACCAGAAACTGGGGAACAGAACACCTTTGAATTGTTTTTATGAACAATGCTGTCTTCTGCACAGTAACTGGAATCTTTAACGGATGCTGGGTTATGAATAGCTCTCATTACGGGGGGAAAAAATGCCCAGTGCCACGTTGGTATTTTTTTGTACATGCGCCTACTACATGTGCAGAGGATTAATCACCACTTTTTAAGGAGGATCAGAGCTGAAATTATTAACCTCTGAGCAGAAACCCGATTTAAAAATGAAAGAGCCCGCTTAGAGGCTGCCTCCGAGTCCAGAGCCCTCTCCATCCCCCTCCTCTCCCGCGGTGGGGAGGAAAGGAGCCTCCCCAGAGGCAGCCGAGATGAACCTCAGCAAAATGAATGTCTCCGTAATCCCGTAAATCAAGTGGTGAGTAACTTCTGTCTGGGGGAAGGGATCGCTTAAGAACCGGAGGCAGAGTCAAGGGGTGAAATGCAGGAGAAGAGCATGGAGGGGATGAAGATACCTCCAGGGGCAGAGTCTCAGTTTGGCATTTCTGCTGTTTGCGTTTAAATTGTCGGACATCAATTGTTGTTGTACATCACCCTCAAAAAAAAAAAAAAGGGCAAAAAAAACCCCCAAACCCAACCCAATTACATTAAACACATTTAGTAAAAGGATGGCTCTGCTTGATGGACATGAACTTTCCACTGGCAACTTTTGGGTCTCTTTGGGGGACGCCCTTGCTTGCCCTCAGCCCCTTGCAGTCTTGAGTAGGTGCGTTGCGTTATCACAGGCTGCGATGCAAGGAAACAAAGCGAGTAGCACATGGTCCCACAGTGCACCAGGGACAGCAATGACAACGGATATTTCGGTATTTCGATGTTTTTAAATCAAGCGGGGGAAAGCGGCTACTCGGGCGCTGCTGTTTCACAGCTGACAAGCTCAGGGGCAGAGCTGCTGAGCTGCTTCACTTCAGTTTTCCAACAAACCACGGGGGTCCCAGGGAGGAGACAGTGACCACACACCTTGTGCCTCCAGGACAGATCAAACACAATTCCTTAGTTCAGCTTGTCCAAAGCAAAACTTCAAAAAAAAAATAAAAAGGAGGAGATTAACAGACACATACACAGAGCCCATTCTTGGTGGGCAGATTAAAAATTGCATGCCCACACCTTCTCTCCTCTGATGCCTACAGAGCATTTTCCAGCCTAACACAGCCATTTCCACCAGGCTGTGGAAACAGAGGCAATAAAAAGCGGAATGACACACCCAGCAACACTCAAATTGAAACCACATACCCTGATGCCTCAGTGACCCCCATGGAGCACTTGGCATCCGTTGCATGGACCAAAATGGTTCGACTGGTTGGTTCGACTCATGGTCTCCTGGGGATGGAAGGCGAGTGAGACCATCTTCTGGATTCCTTGTCTGGAGACCCACCATCTCAGCTTGTACACGGGGTCCCCTCGGACCTGTAGGAACCTCAAACCTAGCTGGATGGCATAAGGAAGAAGACGTGAAAAACCACCAGCTCCAAAAGGCTGACCCCAGGTAGCAGGAGGTGCAATACAGCAAAAAGCACCGCCTCTCCGGGGAGCCCTGAGTCACCAAGGTTTGATACACACGGGTTTATTACGCTATTTGGTTTCTTGGTAACAGCAGACCAAGCTGCAGCGGCAGCAATCGGCTTCGTTCTAAACCCTTCAAAGTGCCACGACGTCAGATTAAAAAGCTTCCATTTAAAGAAACAAAAAAAAACCAACAAAAAAACCCACCAAGGCGAGACTTGATAGTGATTCATAACGACGCCGTTTTAGAGGCTCCCTAATGGGTGCACTCTCCATTCAAGGAAAACGCACGCTGCATTGAGTGACGGATTTTGCCTGACTCCGCGCCACAAAGGCAGCGGGCTCGGGTCGATGGGCAGATCCCAGAACGCGCGCCGCTTACGGTAACATTACCAGCAGCCGCACATTACCTATTCCTGAGAGCCTGAAGTGGATTCACAACCACCTCTTGTTTTACTGGAGGCGATTTAATATTCTCTTGCTGTTGACACCCTGCCTCTCCCCCGCCTCCTCTCGTCCGCAGCCTTCCCCCAAACCTGCAAGAACAAATAACACAGGCAGCCGTCCGCTGCGGCAATCCCTCGCTGCTCCGCCAAGACGGCAAATTGGGACCAAAGAACAGGAGCCGGGAGATTTCCTCCCTGTTTGGTGCTGGAGGGTATTGTGTTGCCCACCGGGTCGGTGTGTGACCATCTATCTGCTCCGGCCTCAGCTCACGTGTCCCACACTCAGTATTTCTCCAGCACTTCCCATTAGTCCTAATAACAGCAACAGCAGCAGCTTCCGAGCTGTAAAACCACAAATACACGCGTGCTCTGTTCCTTTTGCCTTTACTGTGCTCCTGGAGCCGTATAAGGATCCTGGTCACAGACTTCTTTCCGCACAGCTGATTTTTTTCAGGCAAAAGCAGTGATTTTCTTTTGTCCACCTGATTCCGGGAGCGGGAACCTTAAGCAAAACCAGAGAGATCATGAGACCTTTCCCTGACCATAAGCACTTGCTTGCTATCAGACCTCACTCACCTCCTCAAATACCTCCTTTATACCATCAGGCTCTGCTATGGTGGAATATACATTTCTTGTTTGCTTGTTTTTAAGAAGAGTCAGATTAGAAGACATTCAAGCTGACTCTGACCTTTTCAAAACAGCCCAAGTGTTAATAATATTAAAACTGAGAGGGGGGAAAAAAATCCTCACTATCTGACATAAGAAACAGGGGAGAGATCCATTATATTCTCCCGGGCAGTCTAGCAAAAATGGTTCCTGGCCATTAACGGGTCTTCAGTACCTCATCTCCTTGCTCCCCACTATACTTCACCCACTAAACCCTTTGCAGAACTAAACGCCTTTACCACAACCAAACAAACCTCTGAGCGCCTTCGCAAGAAGAAGATGACCCAGTTTAAGGAACGTGAGAATTTCTTGATATGGGTTGAACAGTGGACTCCAACAATTTGCCAAGTCGCGTCCAGCCCCGCTCTTTCCATATAAGCAACAGATGAACACGAAGAAGAACCTGCTTAGCTTGCAGCTCACTTGGGAATTTGATCTGCTTCATGTGGCTCCAACGCCACCTCCCAAATGAGCACTCGCAGTTCGATCTGTGCAGTCAACCCTCGCTTTGGGATAACGGGGACAGCTGCTCTGCCCCCGTCCACCCGCGGCACTTGCGAAGAAAGGAGGGATGGTTTTCCTGCGTAGGGCGGTCAGAAAAATAACTGGTTTCATATGATAGCGGAACAGGAAAACCTCACCTCCTGTTGCCCACTTGCGCCCCAAGCTGGTAGAAATGCCTCCATTAAACCAGCGAGGCAGCCCACGGCTGAAGGGATGTCCAAGGAGCAGTGGAACAACCCTCATCTCCCAAGAGCAGCGATGCCATGGGGACACTTTGAAACGGTTACCCAAAAAGGCGCCCCCAAAAGGCACCTCCAGCAGTCTTAACGGTGCGTAAAATATTCTTAATAAATACCACACCACCGCTGGGCTATCTGCTGCCTTCGGCCCTCTCCTGACTATGGCGCAAGCACTTTTGGGTGTCACTGGAAGGTGGCTCAAAAGCTTTCAGGCACGAGCTCGTTGACAAGCAGACCTTTCGGGGTTATTTTTCCTCCAAACCACCCCATTCTGAGCAATACGTCAGACGTCAGACGGTACTTCCCACACAGGAGGGCGAAGGGTTAACCGGGCGGGGGGGTTGCTGCAGCACTGCAATTCAAGGTGCTCCCTCCAGCACAATGGCTGAGTGTTCTCTTCCCAGCAGTTACTGGCTTGAGAGAGAATCAAACTAATTACCTTAGTAATTACCAAACTAATTACCTCTCTAATTACCGAGCATCTTTGTTCACATGGCGCTGACGTTCTTGCAGAGGAGCCCTGGCTCAGTGCCCCATGCTCTCTGGGAACCTGCCCGGCTCTTTCACAATGACTTGAAGACCCAGGTCCTCTTCATACCGAGGTTCTCCTCACACCAGATTCAGGATGTCTCCCTCTTCCTCAGGGAGGGGTAGATGCTGATCAAGCTCCTTGGCCGGTGAACGCAAGTTTGCACTGCAGTCACCGTTTTGCTGCCAGGCAGACTACGGAAGGGCACGGTACNGACTTGAAGACCCAGGTCCTCTTCATACCGAGGTTCTCCTCACACCAGATTCAGGATGTCTCCCTCTTCCTCAGGGAGGGGTAGATGCTGATCAAGCTCCTTGGCCAGTGAACGCAAGTTTGCACTGCAGTCACCGTTTTGCTGCCAGGTAGACTACGGAAGGGCATGGTATCTTTGCTGCACGTGGGTTTCTCTGGTGGGAATATCCTCAGAACAGCGCTGTGGGATCACCACCACGCTGATGATCAAACCAGAGACGCGCTTGCCTCCAGGCCCTACTGGATACTGCTCCCTCCGATGAGAACAGCAACCAAGAGCAAACAGGAAGGTGACTTGAGATGACAGACGTTCCTCTCCAACATAGAGTTGAAAACAGCAGGGTGTTCACCCAGCAAAACCCAACGTGAACATCACTATCAACTTACCTCCCCTCCCCAAGCTTATTCCCTTTTCATTTCCACACCCCTACTTGAATCTTCCCTTGGTCTCTCAAAAGCCAGGGTCTGGTAGTCACTTGCCACCCTCCTGAAGTTGAGTGTGACAGTGGGTGCTTAGCCCTGAAAACAGCCCCCAGGTCTTTAAGGAAGAATCATTGTTCTTAAAGCATGAACGCAAATGGTTTCATTAATGCTGGTCATGACCTGTGGATGATTTTGTATGAAGAGACGTTCGAGTCTGAACACAGAAAGGACTCTCATGGCTGTAGGACGGATGCCCACCTTGTGCATGACCTCTCTTGCTCTCTCCTTCCACAGTTCCCTCTCTTGCGTCTTCAGCCAACTTCCAAAACACAGTGTCAGCTCAACACAAACCTTTGCAAATTCTGACACGACCAGCTTACAAAATTCACTTCTGCAGCCATTTGCCTGCAGGTGAGAAGACACCAAAACCTAAATCCTTATCAGAGTTGAAGTGGCAACACCCACCTCTTGATCAAATAGGATTTCCTATGGGCAGGTGAGCTGCAACGTGTCAACAACCGGCATGGGAGAAACACCTGACAATTTCCAGGTCCTACAAATGGGATTCGGCACACTGGGGAAATGACTTGGCAGCCTTCAGTTTGCTCCGTCCCTGCTATTTGGGAAGCCTCGCTCTGTCTCGGCGGTACCTACTGTGAGGAACGGCCAGTTTTGGTTAGGGATCTCTAGGTGCTCATAGAATAGAAGATGCATAAAAAGAAAATACTAGAAATAATCGGTTTGCTTTGCCCAAACCCGATCGGCATTCGCAGTTGGAGGGAAGACCTTGCAACAGTTTGCAGAGAAGAATATTGTCTGGAATTTCTGTTACTTTGGAAAGGAAAACAAAAAGGATGGAAAAGGGAAAGGTTCTCCCCCCTATCGCTTCTTCAGCTTGAGAGATGACACCTAACTCCCCCAGATGGAGTCTCCCTGAAACTCCGTTTGCCTCTTTAGATTCTCTCAAAAAAGGCACGGCATCTAAAAGAGAACAAAGCAGTGGCCACCTGAGCTGTAAAATTTATCCCAACCCGTAGCCATCTCCATATTAAAGCTAATTCCAAATACCTGCTTAAAACCGCAACGCAGGGACACCCTAACAGGTGCCAAAAACCCCACCAACTCTGCAAGGTTATGTGATCCGAGACACACACGACTCCCGAGGAAAGGAAGTCTAGTATTTGAAAGAGTCTAACACTGCTAAATTACATGAGAGTAGGATAGCAGTGATTATTTTGACACCGTTCAAAGACTTGTGATTTGTTCCACAGACACTGAGCAAAGAACAATGAAAAGCTTTGATTTAGCTGTTACAATACTGCTTTTCCATTTAAAACCCTAGGTAAAATTGCCCTTTGGTTGCAGTTGATCAGAGCTTGTGAATGATCAACAAGAACATCTGAAATTATTCTCTACCACGGGTAGAGAGTGTCATGCTAACAGCTGGACTCGGCGATCTTAAAGGTCTTTTCCAACCTAAATGATTCTATGATTCTATGCCTTCATCTATCATCCCCGGAGAATATCACCTCTATCATCCCTTCTGAGATCAGGATCCATTAAGCTGAGTTCAAATTCTGTTTGGCAGTGAGCAATCTTAGAGAGATCTGGTTATTTCTGAGAAGGAGGGAGACCTCCCCACACGCTCNATTAGCAAAAAAAAAAAAAAAAGAAAGAGAAAAATGGGAAACTTCAGAGATTTTCAATCTTGAAATGCAGCTACAAGGTAAGTCTTGGCTGGAAGAACATTGTCCAGAACAGACTAGACCCAGCACTTTTTCTCCTTCCCCCCCAGTACCATAAACAGTAAGCTGCAGCCACACACTCCTCTCGCTTGTGCTTCTTCAGATCCCTCAAACTTTGCTTTTTTTATTATTTTTTTTTTAATATCACGAGTCCAGTTTCAGAACAAAAGATGGCCAATGTCTCTATTTTAGGCAGACCTACTGCTTCCTTGAGCAGAAATGTCCACCATCACCTCTCAACTCTGTTTTCAAAAGAAGCGTGTCCTGCTTGACGTCCGTACCAGCAAGTGGGGAGAAGGGAGGGAAAAAGAGGACCGAGGAAAGGACGAGGATGCAGGTGCGCAGAAGAAGTGGTGGCGAAGGCAGCAGAGGTGGGAAACCGAAGCTCACTGCAGAAACGTTCAGAACTCTACTTTAAAGGCAGAAGTTGTCCACAGCGTGGACAGTTTTAAAGTCTACACCCTGTTTGCCGCGATCAACATCCCCCAAGCTCATGCAACACATGCTAGAGATGCCGCTACTGATGATACAGAAGATGTTTAAAGAACACAACATCTCAAATGAAGCCTGAAACACAGTTGGAACAAAGCAAGCAAGACTGACTCCCATTGCTCAAGGCTGTCAGGATGGGAAACCAATAAACATTTGGCAATAACAGAGACCTTCCTTCCCGACACAGCTCTTCTCCTGATTTTACAGAATCATCTGGCCTTAAAAACGTCTGCTTTTCCTCTCCGCTGCATTTTGCTGCCAATTCTAAGTCTGGCAAGGAGGGACCTGCCAACTTCTTGGCTCTCTGTTACAAAAGAGAACATTATAAAGGAGAATTTGCGAGTTAGCCGATTTGTAAACACTACAGCAAGTCACCACGTCAACATGTTGCTTATGCCCCTATTATTTCTCTCAAGCAGTCTACCTGGCACCTGAGGCTGAACTCCAGGATCTTCCTCTCCTACTGATATTACAGTTGCTTCGCACGTGAAAAAAGCCCGGCTTCTTTTTGTAGCAGTAAAGAAAAAATATCCTTCATTAACCGGTACTCACAAAGCATCTTGACAATTAGAATAGGAGAGACACTGGCAATATTTTGACTATAAATGAGATCCGCAGGTGCACTCGCAGTCGTACAGTAGGATGCAGTTCAGACGTAGCCAATTAGAGAAACAGAACAGGTAAATAAACGGCAGAAGGCTCTAGACACATTGCTCATTTGACACCGCTACTATTGCTATTGCGTAAAAAACTTTTTCTAAGATTGCCTGGCAAGACGAATGCGGCAGTCGTTATCCGAACAAAAACAATTAAATGAACCCGGGTACTTGCATAAAGACGGTTTGCAGTTTGGGGCACTGTATGCCCTTTCATTCACAAGTACTTTCCAAGAAAGGAAACTCTGGTGGTGCATGAATCACAGCGCACCATCACGTGGGATCCTTTTAGGTTGCTGTGATGGAAAACAGTTATATGTAAGTACCGTTCCTGAAACCGAGGTTGGTTACGCATAAAAGTCTGTGCTTTAAAGCTTCAGCAATAACATCTGCTGGGAAAACATGATTGACACAGCAGAGGGAACACCATCCGCCTCTGAGAAGCGGAAAGAGAGACAGACTGAAACATGGATCTTGTGCATAAAATATATTTATTGTTGGTACAGAGAGAGGCATATTCGTCAGTACTTGACTGGAGTGAGGAGCACAACAGAATCATTTCACGTAAATAAAGGCCATGTTACACCTTACGTGTTGGATCATTAACATCATTCCAGCAGAAGGCCTGGAGAGAGACTTCATTAATTTATATAATTTGTGACATAAGTTAAAGCACAATTTATGTCATTATATATTGTAAGGAAAACTTTAATATGAGCAACGAATACGGGCTGTGCGGTGAGGAGCGACGGCTGACTGGCTCACGAAGTACCGCCGCGTCCCGGCACACCGAGTGTTACATACCCGTGCCTTTGACAGTGAGAAGTTTTTGAGGAGATTCTACAATGAAATAGCAGCATTTGAAGGATATTTCCCCTTTCCGAGGTCAGTGAAAGGTTCTTTTCTTTTCCTTCCTTCAATCACCAATAAGTGGATTTTACTAAGCCTGAACGGTATCTTCGGATGTATGATTTCCGATGCAATAAGATACAGGTCTTGGCTTTTCAAATGGTCACACTGATTGAGCCGTGATGGCTGCTGCTCTTGAAATGGCTCTTCCAGTTCTTCTCTTTATTGGTCTGCCCTGTAAATGGGCTGTCATATCATTCTTGGGAAAAAATGCTCTTCTGCTGAAATTAGAGTTGATGGTCTTGTGCTTGATTTGGACAATGCCTTTATCCTCCTCTCCCGAGCATGCTCTGCTAAGAAAGTGGGCGGGGGGAAGGGAAGGGAGAAACACATATTTCAAGAACTCAGTTAGTCCAGAGAAGTTTGGCTGCAATTCTTTCCTAGGAATCGCAATTGTTTTTAAATTAAAATACGGAAAAAGAAACTTGGTCAACACGCACATCATCACAGAGACGAGCCACAGAGGCAGAATGAAGCTACCTGAGGACTCAACAAGTCAGCTATTCGGAGGCCTGAAGAGTTGCAGTAATGAGTCCTTTTCATCCATCCTAACGCTATCACGGCTCTAGTCATGCTATGGCTATTACGGAAATTAAAACGTCTGCTCTTACAATAGGATAAATCCCGTTCCCAGCAATTCCATACTCGAGGAAATATATCCTGAAGTCATACGACACTGAGTATCTCTCCTACCTACCTCCTTCCTACGTTCTGAGTCATAATCAAAATGTGGATAGCCTGAACATGTTGCACTGACCTCGCACTTCATTAATGCCCTCCCGTGCACAGCCAGGCCACCAAGAGCTAAAAGTATAGATCTGTCAAGTAGTCCAAGAGTTATTCCTCCTGCCACACCAGAGAGCTCTGCCATCAAGGTCTCGACCCTTCAGAGAGATCCTGGCCTCCACCCTGAAAATGCAGTCTGGCAAGGACAGTACGTAGGGCTCTACCGAGAACTTCCTACTGCCGTGATCTAGAAACAGAGGGTCTGCAGAAACCAGCACATGCATGGATGCTGCTTGTCTAGATCAGTAAGGGGAAGAGAAAAGCGGGATCTGACAGGACGCTGACAGGCTGGGCAGTAAAAGCATGCTGGAGGCTATCTATGTTTGCTGGAGGCCATCTATGTTCACTGGAGGACTAGGATGTTGCCCAAGGCAATCTATTGTTCTTGCCTTCAAAATCCGGAAAATAGGGAAGATGGTAATTAGGAGCCTCCTTGTAAGAAATGGTAGGAAGGGATTTGATAATTTTTAGGGCTTATGTCAGGAGCAAGCCCAAACGTAAACCTTGAAATCTTACAGGAGATCTACTCCAGCTGATTCAAGTATTTGAGCAGTGTCTGGCCAGACAGGGCACATCGTCTGGGGAGTCTGAACTGTATCATCAGAGTCACAGAAGTTAGGGCTCGGGAAAATGAAAAATAAAGGGAATGAAAAACCTGTTGTCATCCATGTCTTTAACCAAATTCTTACGAATAATAAAATAACCTGGTGAACCATCCAACTAGATCAAGCAGCGTTTCTGCAAGGATTAAGAGCTGCACCAAGGAGCAGGACAGTGCGCACGTGAAAAGATGGTAAATATCCTTGTGATGGCAAATATTCTCCAGAGCCCACGGTAGAGAAGTACACGCTGACAAAATAAACGGAGTCGTTTTTATGCTCCGTAGGTGCTATTACACCAAAAATACGGGAAACTTTTATTAGTTAACAAAATCTCCAATCTCCCTTTGACAGCATCCCCACGGAGATTTCTATAAAACTGATGAAGGCTACTTTAACTGGAAGACTCTTTTTGCAGCGGTATTACAGAAACTTGCTCGAAGCCATCGCTGGGCTGAATATTAACTTTACATAAATTTAACACTGCATAAGTTAACGCAGGAAATTCCCAAAAGATGTGAGAAAAATTGTGTTACTTTTCTTTAGTGTCCTAAGGAAAGAAATTGCAGGTATTTGTTCATCGCACGCGTATTTCTGCCCACAAAATTTCGTCTTCAGATCAACGGGAGTGTTCCAGGGCTTGCTTTGGTTTTGTCTATATTTGTGGGGGTTTTTTTAGTGTTCTTTGCCATTTAACATCACCTACAAATTTGCTTCATGTACTTCAAACATTTTCCTTCTGTTTTTTTCATGACCCCAGTGTAGGCGTGAAGGTCTGACTCTTCCGTAATAAACCTCCTTAAATCGAGGCAGTGTTAAATGGTGGCCACGAAAGACAATGCCTTTTTATTGCCTTTCAGTTCAGCGTTTCCAGCTACACTAATTTTACGTATTTTTCCGTTAGATTACAAGATGGTGTCTAGTAACAATACTGGAGGATGAGGCTAAAATAATGGTTTTATTCTGACCAGGGCGCATGATTAAGGACTACTCTATTCTACAAATTAAAATTATGGTTACAAGAAGGCCGAAGAGGCTGAAGGAGAACGTTTTGTAGCCGGGCTGTCAGAAACCAGCAGCTGTTGGTATCCTTCTTTGAAGTACTTTCAAATCTAACCTGCCTGCAGAGAGTTGCATCCCTGTGAAATTCAATGGTCTGATAGGAAACTACTGCACAGACGTCATTAAATTATAGTCTCGTCGTGTTTCCATATAGGAGTTAGGACTGCCTGTAGCCCAGGGGGAAGGGGAAAAAAAAACCCAAAAACACAATATAGAAAAAAAAAAGGGTATTTTAACAGTCACCTTGTCCGTATCACAGGATAAGTGATAAAAGTGCCACTGGATGGTGTGTATTAGCGCAGTGACTGGTCTGGCTGGAGTAACTTCAGCAGCGGGAGCACAAACACATGCCACAGACAATCCTAATATCTCCCCCTTAATGGCTCCATTAAGTAGGTTTTTCTCTCTGTTACTATTACAATAAAACGCAAACATTAATAATGGAGTTTAATTTCTCTCACTAGCTTCTCATGACTTTGGGAAAAGATTTAAAGTGAAGATACAACAATGTGTCAAACCCCTCTGAATTAACAGCTCTCTGGGCCTTTCTAACAAGGGGAGAAAAGGACAGATAGAGACATGAGATTACAGACAGGATGAGAAATAAGGAGCATACAGAAGAGAGGGTGAGATAATTATAAGCAAGATAGGAAAGAAAGAGGAGTCAATAAATTCAATTTATGAAAAGCACAGAGTGTGCTCAGCCCGAGCACAAGTGCCCAGACTCACCGCCAGGAAATCGGATTAGTTAACTTATTTGGTTTTCAATATCTTGGTCTATTCCCTCTAGCAAATTTTCTTCTTTGTTTGTTTCTTGTAGCCAGTGTCAGTTAACTTTTTCATTTCTGAATCCGCTATTTATCCCACTCCTCTGCCTTCCAACCAAGCACACGTAGTAGGTAATTTTGCAGTATTTTATAACGGCGTTTAGCAGTTATTTCAAAGTAACGGTTTGTCTGGACTTCTGGGCAATCAGCGAGTAAAAATAATTACAATTACAGCTGCAACACATGGAGAATGAGCTACAGAGAACTGATGTTCATTATGAAAAACAATTGTTCCTGCTTGCAAATATTTCCATCATAAAAGGCTTCTCCTTCTCTGTTATCATAAGAGAGAAACCTCTCTGAATTCTCATCTTGAAGCATGTGTGAAAGAGAATAAGAAGCATTTAGGAAACACTTTTAACTACTTGACAGGCTTGGTTGAAGATCTTCAACAAAAAAGGTGTTTAAAAGGGTTCAAAAACCCAACGCTCATATTTATGCAATTTCCTTTTCCTGCACCTTCTGAACATGAATTAATTCATCCTCATCATACACTTCTGAAGAAATTCCTATCAGATACAAACTTTAGTTATAGCTTAAACATGTATAAGTAATTTTCTAAATTTTCCAGTTACTTTTAAAAATAATATAGAATTACAAATACAGTAACTTAGTGTTCCAGAAGATGCAAGCCACGGTGAAAACCTAGTCCACTACATAACAAACTTGTATTATTCAATGGCCTTTTTTCTAAAATGTCTCAGAAACACCCATGGTCCAGTAACTTCAGACTGGAGACAAAAATCACACTACGGGAAAATTTAGAAAAAAATATATGCACCAATTATTGTTTGTCATAGTAGGAATTAACTAAAAAAACCTGCAATTCAATTGAAAGCAAAAAAATCCAGTTCAAAAGGTCACGGGGAACTGTACAGCTTAGGGAAGAAGTGGATGAGGACAGGCTGAGAGAGTTGGGGGTGTTCAGCCTGGAGA
>RSEF01000001.1:2706025-2720414 GCA_003993805.1 Himantopus leucocephalus | reverse complement strand
TTGTCCTACCACAACAGGCCCTGCTAAAAAGTCTGTCCCCAAGCACTGAACTCAAAGTCTGACAGAAACATTTCAGTAGTACACTCATCCTATTAAAGAGAAGAAGGAGTAATGCCTGACCTGTATTAATTTGGATATTATCTGAAAACAATTATTTTACAGTGCATATCCAGAACAAGAGGCTGATGGTGAAGTGTGACCTTCACACATCCGTATTGCAAGGATCCAAAAAGAAACAACAACTTCATCTGCCTAAACCTGAGGTTTACTGAGGAACTTGAGGACTGTTGCTGCCCCGTGCGGTGTCATGTTATGCAACCAGAGGGGAGTTACAAGTCTCCAGGTTTAAAATAAAGAGAACTTGGGATAGAGCCATTCCATAGATTAGGTTTATCCTTAATCAATTCTCTCGAAAAACCACCAAAACCTCTTTTGTGGACTGTCCAGAAGAATACCTGCAATTTCTCTACCTAGGGGAACCAAAATATTTAGTAGAGAAGAGCTGGTGAACTGTATTCATTTGACACGGAATTTATCTCTAAAGAACTTTCTACGTTGACCGCGTTGACTGCATCCTTTTACTGAGAGGGTTACAACAATGTTTTGGCCGAAGTCCTGTGTCTAGTCAAGGCAAAGGGAGAAGAATAGATGTGATGGAAGAAAAGGGACCGCATTTCATCAGCCCATGCAAGAGCAAGATTTCACTAAGAGCAAAGCGGTGTAGACAGAGGGGTAGTCTATTACACACGGATCTATAAAGCCTGTCTCGCAAAACCTTTCGATCCTGATCTTCTTTTGCTTCCAGTAATGCATACGGCACAGTGCAGCATTTGCCGCGGAATATTATCCGTCTTAACACACCCTTGACAGGGGAGTCCATCTTTATAAAGTTTATAGCCCCAGACACGGCACTCGAGTGGTCTCCTTAAAGTTACACATATTACTTTTATCTATTTTGTACAGTTCCTCTCCCCAGGCTTAAATGTGTGCTTTAAATGTTTCAGGACTACACTTCGATTTTATATCGCAGGCAGATGAATTGAACGGCAGAGGACAGGGAGACAGAGTGCATCTTTATGATTATTTTTTTTTTTTAAACATTGACAAGTTTTCCAATTTCAGTTATAGATGCGCTATAGAGGCACATGGCACTTGAATTGACAGTACCCACTAACACTTAACCGCTCCATAAACAGTAACGGGGAAAGATTTCTCCTACTGAACAGCTTTGTGCCTTCTTATGTTCTTTCAGGGTTAGAAGGTGGTGTGCTTTTCATGCGTCTAAGTGTGCAGCATGGAACATAAGTATCAGGTCACATCTATACAAGCCAAAACATTTTACGATGCCAAAGCACACCAAAAATATTTAGGAAATCCCCTGTTCAAAACACACAGGAAAAGACTTGTGATTTGCTTAAGAATGAAGCTCGTGTTCAAGCAAATCTGAACACGCACTTATCAGATACTGTAAAAGCCTTTAAAAAATTGGTTAGGACATTTCATGACCAATATATGCATTTTCTCCTATGGATGTCAGGACTCATGCTTTAAAAATGCAGTGATGACCACTGAAAGAATCAAAAAGCACGTTCAGAAAACAATTTAGCATTTTGCATTGAGGAGTACTGAGACTAACAGGGCCAAATTTAAAGAAAACACCAGCAGAACACCAGGGGGGAAAAAAAAAAATCCTGTAAAGGACATGCATTAAATAACAGCACAGTATAAATAAATATAACTAAAACTTGAATTTTCTGCTAGGGAGATAGACTGTCTTGTTGGACCGGAGTACTTCCAACTAAGGGCTAACCCTTAGCTCCGTGGCCAACACGGCACAGTAACGCACTATTTACACGTCTAAAGGCAACGGGCTCGTTTCCTACGAGCCGTCAGATGTAGAGCCCTGTTACAATTAGGATTTTGCAGTCCGCGGATCAGAGCTTCGGTCTCCTACAACAAGGCAGGTGTGATACCCTGTGCAAGGTGTGCGTACAGTCACGCCGGCGGCCCCGTGAGGAGCCGCAGAGCTACTTCTGAGCAATTAACTGACTTCCACTGTTGTGTTTAGAGACGCCCATTGGGAGAGCTTGCTGGAAATTTCAGGCTAAAAAAAAGAGAAAGAAATTTTTTTTTCCAGACTTGGATCTTGTGGGAAATAATATCAAAATGGTCGTATTCCCAAAAGGCAACTACTGTCTAAAATTCAGCCATCAAAATGCCAAATTTTCTCTGATCAAAGGAGAATAATTGACAAACTGTGTAAGTTTGGGGGTAGAAAGAAGTAGAAAAGCTCGTGAGAGCAGGATTCATGCCGCTCCCCTGCTCAAAGCCATATGAAAACGTACATCCTGGTGCCCTGATCAACTCCTAGAGAATGGAACTGCCTAAGAAACAAAAGTATATATTTAAAAAACGAAATTATTTCATGCTGGAAGTGCTACAGAACAAAGAAAGCCAAAAATATCACTGCTTGATTCTAGGTAAGACGGAAAACAAAAGTTTGGGGACTGCTATAACCTCTCACCTGTAAACGAGACGCAAACCCATCAGGTCACTGAAGAAATATATAGTGTATTAAGAAGAACGGCCTGTAAAGTTTGTGTAAAAAATGGCAGTCATTAACCACTTAACTCTAGACTCAGATTTGGCACATATTACCCTGCTGACCTCAGCCAAGTCCCCTAACCGTAAGGGATAACTATGCCCTCATGTCACATCTATACAGGTCCTTTCATTATTTTTATTACAGTAGCATGTAGATAGACTAATTAAAGCTAAATTTACATTAGGCAGGCAATTTGTTCGGCATTCTGACACACAAAATAAGCATAAATCCTAGGCAGACCTATAAAGGTTTCTCCACGATCCCACACCCATGTGGCATACGTGTTGCCAACCGCCTGCGGCACCACTTTGCACTATTCAACAAAAAAATGAAGAGTTAATCAAGCGCAACCTGGCACAATGTTATTTATTTGCTCGAGCAGCACGGAACGACGGCAAAGAAATGAAATTCCTCCTTTCTCAGAACAGAGGAGCGACCCCCACGACATGACCGTCCTGTGCCACCTCCCAGGTACCGCCCTCCCAGATGCCAACAACCGCAGCAGCCCCTTCTCCAGATGTTGCCAGCTGCAGCTCTGCGCTCCGCGTTGCCGAATATCTGCAACGGGTCGAGACACAAAGACGTGAGACCAGCATTAAATAAATGCAATCTGGTTCTGGAACCAGCGGCGTTTCTGCTGTTCTGATGTTTTTGAGCGTAAGGATTTTGTTTTAAAAAAGGTAAATAAAAGAGCAGCAGGTTGCTGGGTGAGCGTTGGGAGATGCGGAGATGCCTGTCCAGGCCCAACGGACGCATTGTGCTGAAACCCTGACTGCTAACCGAGGGCCAAATCTGAGATTCATCTCAATTTGGGCTGCCCTAAGCAGACAGGAAGATAAAAAGCAATACTGGAAGATAAACTGCAATTAAAAGTGCAGCTCTGCTCAGAGAAGGAGCTATTAGAGCTCCTGTTCCCTGCATGGCTAATGTCTTACCAACTTCCCAGAGCAGACAAAATAAATAAAGCATTTTTAATACCATTTAGCCTTTAAGAGCTACAGCGTAAGGTAGGTCCAATATACCCACCAGATGCCCCCATCTTCAAGTTCAGTAATAATTTTTATTACCAGCAATTAAAGACACAAGTTTTACTTTCGAACTAATCTCATGTGAACGAGGAGGCAGTAAGAGCGCTTAACTATTTCATAAGACACCCTAATACTATTTTTACAAATCTTATTTTCTGAGTATGACAGCACTTTGCAACAAAGCATATGATTTGGTATTATTTCCCAAAAATGTTTAATGCATATTTTGGCTTTACAGTTGTGATTTGGAGTTGTGGATGGAGTCTAAGCAGAATGACTGCGGTTTATTTTTTTCCCCTGTTTTAGCCCAACACTACTGGAAGGGAGGAGGAAAAAAAAAAAAAGGAAGAACTTGTTAATTACAAGTAGCAGCAAATGAGCTGTAATGGAGGTGTTATGAATGTAAATCAGTGACACCCGATGCAGCAACAGCAGCATCTGTGCATGCAGCTTCCAAAGTAATGAGACCGTGCTGATGTCCTGGCATCCTGCTTTGATCGCTTCATCTTGTTCAAGAGCTCTGACGGGAAACCAAAGGTCGGCGGCACTGACCTCCCTTCCCGCAGCTTGCGCGCGCACAAATATTAGCGACCGAGCAAGGATCGCTGTCTTTCCACCCCATGATTTCGGAACGGCTGGTTACATAGTTGGGGGCCTTAACTGAACAGATAGCACGAGCTCCTGCAATATGAAGTGTCATGTTCTAACATGTAGAGGTAATTGGCAATTCATTCTTCACCCCGTAAGCAGAAACAGGTGTAGGCTTCTTAAAAAAAAAAATCCCCTACCATCCACTCTGCAAAACGTGCTCCCTTCCAGAGAGGCTTGCCGCTGTGCGCTCCGAAGGGGGGGGCTGTGAGATTTGTAGGCTTTGATCCTACAGATGGCTTGGACTCGTAAAAAACATCCTTAGAAAAGGTATTTGTAAATCTCGGCAGCAGAAGATTACAAAATACAGAACAAATTAATAATAAAAAGAAGAGACCGCGGGTTTTAACCTTCCTTGGCTTAATACCGTAATTGGGAAATCATTTACTCGTGTTTATACAAAATCCCAACAAAGGATGCTTAACGTATTAAAACAAGAGGCTTTAGTCCTTGAAAGGGAGCACGCAGCCAGATGTCCCACTGCAGAGCGCTCCATGCCAGCTACGCCGCAAAGAGCCCGTCCGCGTTGGTCGTGAGTGGCTCCCGAAACTGCAGCCGGCAGCAAGAACTGCCCTTAATGAGTGCATCCATCAATTTTCAGGGGACTTGGTTGATTACCAGCACACAAAACTAGGGAACGCGCCAATTTGACTGTTGGCCACTGATGCATGAAGGAAGAGTTTCGCTCACTCGCTCTCATAAGGAAGTCTATAAAGATTACTTAACGTGGCTATGTAAGCAAATACAGAAAAGCTGTGGGGTGCTGGAACACGAGTGTGTGCTTTCCCCTTCCAAGACATCAGCCCGGCTCACCTGAAGAGGAAAGGCACGTTCGGACAAAGAACATGCTTGCCCACATGGTTATCCTGCTATAACTACAACTGTAACTATATCATACTATAACTACCCTACCCTCCAGAAAATCTTTAGTTATTTGACGTGCTCATCCATATCGTATAAAAAAATTCCTCGTCATGACTTTGTGCTTCGCTAAAATTCGTTTTAAGATTGCTTTCTCCATTCCAGAGTGTAAAGCATCTAACCGTGTGAAAAACTGGTGAGAGCCTGAAGGGTGCTTTAATGGATGTGCCCACAATTTCTGGAAAGGACACAAAAGGGCAAAAAAGGATTACGGCAAACACGGAAAGAATTGGCTTGGTCCTCTTAATTAATGTGCTATGTAAATTTTGAATAATGGCTTTTAAAAGTTAATGTAACTCTCAAAAAACCACATTCAGTGCTTCAAACCTATCTCCTGACCAAATAAGCACATTAAATGTTCACATTAGAGCTCAAATACTTCAACGAAAGCACACGTCCCCATGCAAACAAGACTCATGATTTTGGGCTTAACAGAAAAACACACAGCTATTACGCCAGAATCCCCCGCTCCCACTTCCTTCAGAATGAATCTGCAGCTAGCTAAAAAGTGCACAATTAATATTTCATCCAGCTCCGTTGAGTACTCTTCATTCCTAATGGACCATATTGATCAAAGGGAGAAAGTTAAAGATCTCTGGCGCTGTAGGGAAAACTAGATTTGTCATTTATGAAGTGATCATCATTTCATAGGTAAACGTACGGAATAAAGGGTTTATAGAATTTTGATGTTCTAAAGCTGTTCAAAGGTTATTCTCTATGTTTATAGGTCGCAGAGGTAAGTACTGACCACCCGAGTCCCTTCATCAAGCCAAGCTGCTGAAGCGAGAGGCGACTCGATCCGAAAGGCAGAAATAGGTAATTCCTGCTTCCTCGCTCCGATTCAAAGCATGCATAAGGCACGCACGGTGTAAAGGGTTTCGCCAACCGAGGGAACGCCGCGCCAAAGCAAAATCACGTATACAAAGTAGTAGTCGAAAGTTGCTGGAATGAGCTGCGCCACAGCAGCCCTCAGGTCAGTCTGTCGGGACCAAGAACTGGCTGTAAGGAGCGAGCAAAGGCAACAGATTCTGTTTTATTCCTTTTGCATTCAAAAGGAACAGGATCTTGGATGTGCAAGATAAATAACAGAGATCGAAAAGATTTGTAGTCTCTTTCTCAATTTTTCTTCCCACCTGAAGCAGCTCTACGCGTCCTGACTGTGGGCTGGTTTAAACCCGAGAGGGATCACCTCCGCTCTGCGAAACCCCATTTACACTTTGCTCCTGAAGTGTAACGCCGTCAGACATCAGACAACAGCGCCGCTTAAATCAACAACGTAAGCAACTCCCACCGCGACGTCCCCCTCTGCACGGCGTGAGCACAACTGTGCGCAGCGACGCAGCCGTGGGGAACAACACGGGGATGGGGTGGAAGAGTTCGAAAGGAAGAGAAGTAAGACCATTTGAATACTTCTGCTGCGAAGAAAAGCTCCACGGTTTAAGCTGAGTTGACGGTATTTAACACTGTGCACTCCTTCTGGTACAATTTACCAACATCCCAGTCCTACGCTCCTCAGCGGGATGTCGCGGATAACTCGGGACCGTCATCCCCAGCCGTAAGACGTGAAAAAAGAATTCAAGAACACTAGCAGCAACTGGATCATCAGAACAAACAATATGGAAACGACTGTTTCGTGACAAAGCACCACACATATGTGCTGTATTTCTAAGGGAAAAGATTAATTCAGGATGTTTCTACTTAGAGCCCATCGTCTTTGGCTGAGCAAAGGGAGCTCAACTAAAAGTCAAAAAAAAGTCTGTCCGAGAGTTTCTATGTTCTGTTCCTGGATAAATACGATGTAGTAGTTTTCAGTAAACATTAATAAACCAAGCTTCATGATGCAGAAGTCGCCAGTTAAAGGAAGCCACGNATGATGCAGAAGTTGCCAGTTAAAGGAAGCCACAATATTGACGTTTTGTCATTTGTTCCCATTCACTCTATCCCGGATCAAACCCCCCGCGGAAGGTATTTTCGAGGTTGTAATAGCCTGTTGCCCGGCTGTCGCTGAGCCCTCGCTTCCATCAGTGATCAGAGCAATGGAAATGATCGAGGACCGTATTGATTTGGTTTGTAAAACTGTTTTTAAAACCTCTCAAATGTGTGAAGATTGTACCGTGCGAAGCAGCCCGAGTCAATCCCAAACCTTTCCGCGTTTAATCAAACGAACTCCTCCAGCTCCCGGGAGGCACTCCTCCTGATGGCAAGGTTCATGATCAAAAGTCTCACAGTGAGGGAATAAAGCCATCAAAATCTGCAATTCAGAATAAACACCCAAGCTTCCAGAGGAGGCAAAGAATCCGCCGTGATTAAAACCGTTAGCGCTGGATAATTTCAACCACGAGCCTATCAACACCCAAGCACAGATGAACCCTGCGCTGTGATGCACCAGACCCACAATTTGGCTCCGTTGCAGAAGACGGGAGTTTAGAAGTGACACTGAAGTGACACGCTGAGATCCCAGGGGGAAACCTCACCCTTGCTTTGCTTTGCACAAACACCACCTGGGCAGTAAAAACTAAAATGGACCCGGATTTCCTAACAGCCCGGCCGGCATGGGAAGACGTTTTTGCCAAGAAAGCAGCAGCAAGAAGCAACTCCACGTTGTCTACGAGAAAGCGGAGGAGCAGGAGAGGAATGGCAAAGTATTTTGGAAAAAGCACTAGCACCCAGCTATGAAGTCTGTTATCTACCACGAGGAATCAAAACCCACAGAAGAGAAAGCAAAAACATTTATTTTAGGCAGAATTTGCCCTATCCGCTTACTCTGTTCCTAAATTAATAATCAAGATGTTACTTGGCTGTAGACACCATGGGGGAATAAAATGTCACCACCGCAGCTGCCAAATTTCCCGCTACCAGCCCTTCAAATTAAGGAAAAAAAACCCCCACAATACAAATGTACAATTTGATTAGTTAAAGTTCAAATCTTTGCCCAAAGCCCAGCTCTTCCTGTAATATCACATTCTTTTCTTCTTGTGTAAACTTCTCATTATAACAGAGACATCTTCATAATATAATAATTCTGGTTGTAATGTAACTGCGGGTAACATAACTCCTACATTAGAAAAGGCAGCATGCTCTCGTAATGTTGTTTTAATGTAATTTGTGTACTGCAGGAACTGGCTGAACCTGGTCATTTAGGATTTGATCAATGTGAATTAGTGTCTTAAAGAGATGAACCATTTGATAATTCAGAATTTGATCAATGTGAATCAGGACCCCACGGAGATAAAACATTTATCACGAACATTTGGAATATCAGTCTAATCCGGGCAGCGCTGGAGAAGGTAATAAGCAGGCATCGATAAGGACTGCAGACAAAGTCCAGAAGACCTGCCGGTTCTCCGTTACGAGTCTACGTGGGAGATTTGGCTTTTTCCCTTTGAATGGGACGAATTATCCCTAAAGGCTGATGAAGCCACAGCTGATGTAATTTCAGGGACTAAATGGAGGAAGGAACAGGAAAACCCAGGAAATATTTAAGTAATTATCCACTTCTCTTTGCTCTTGAAAGAGATGTAGCTTAAAAAGTTGAAGAAATGCAAGTTATCTCAATAAAACTAATTCTAGACGTGTTTAAAATAAAGTGAAACTATTTCGTAATAACACCACAATTAGATCTATTAATCTCGCACTTAGAATCTGAAATCACGCTGACACGCAGCACATCGGTTTATGCATTAACAAAATTTAGCAGTTCAACCTTATTTAATTCTTCTTTTACAGCCAATTAAACAAGCTCTTTAAACACCATCGCTTGAAACTCTGTCCTCAATCCTCACATGCAATTAAACTGAACATGAGAAGTGCCTGGTGACACCAAAAGAGCATCATCTTTAGCTTTCACTAAATCATTCATAATTTATCCATCAAGTTACATACAAAAGGCAGCGATAAAATAACATCTGCTGAGTTTAAACCTTCAATAAAAAGACATGGCATTTAAAAGGATTTTATATACGGAAAACTTTTAAATTGTAAAGGAATATTGATATTTCATGCATTTTATCAAATCTACCGTAATTTATGCGCATACTTCAAATACCTTTTTCTTTTTATAAGGTTTTCCTTTTGGTTCTTAAGGCAATGGAGCAAAACTGGATCCACTAATCAAGTGGATTTTTTGGGGGAATTTTGGGGGAACTTTGGCTTGAAGTGCAAAGGAAGCACAGCAATTTCGGTAGCGGCATTACGGAGAAGACTAGTCAAATAGGTGATTCCTCTTTATACCTTTAGCCTCTAGAAAATTAAGAAAAGACCGATCTCATCAAGTGTTAGGAATCTCTGATTCCCTCTCCAAATCCCTCTTCACTAAATACTCTTCGGTTTATGCACATAGACCGAAACATCCTTCAAAATGGTTTTCTTGACATTCTTAGACATCGCCTGATGCTAAGGACTGGCCCCTGCTGCATCTACCAGCTCCATTTCTGCAAAAAGGAACTCAAAAGAGTTGGATTTACTTAGGAAATCATTTATATATTACGGGGAAAAAGCCCAAACCCAAAGCCATTTCCCATCTCTGGCCGCAACGACCACATAAAGCTATCAACTAGCGCTTCAAATCACAACAAAATCTTGCTTTGGAATAGCGAAAGTCGGATTAGGCAATAATTAGATTTCAAAAGCTGAAAATACCCCACTGTAACAGAGGAAGGAGAGACATGCCCCTGATGGGAATCTTATCGCAGATGAAAAAAATGACAGTGAATAACAACATACCAGGCTTCCCATACGGAATGGGAAACCCTCCAAATTATGCTTAAATCAGACCTTGGCTCAACGGCCACTTTGTCCCTCTTGTTTAAGGGACAGAGGAATTCGGTCCTCAATATATTCTGCACCATTGACCAGTACAAAGACTTTGAATATACACTAGAGAATACTTAACGATTCATGATATTAAGAGATAAAATGATATTTATCTTACAGTTAAGAACTTTATTTATACCATTATCAGCAGCTCAAAAAGGCCTTTTCTCTTCTTCCTCATCAAAAAACAAAAAAAAAAACCCCAAACCGAAAGAAAATTCCTCCACAAAACCAAAAATGGTCACAGAATAGTTCATTTTACACAGCATTTCTTGGTTACTGCTGAGACTAAAAGGTTGTAAAAAGTTCTCTCTGTATCCTTACTAAAATGATAAATGGAACCTTCTGCGTAATGGATGAACCAGCAGAAAGGGAAGAGTCCGAGGCTAAGGGTCAGAGTCACTTTGATCCATCAATTACTATATCTTCATTTAACCATCCTCAGGACTAATCAAAATTATTTAATTTGACCTTCACTGTTAAGGGCAAAGCGAAGTTGCTAATTTAAATCCTTTCACATCATGCAAGCACAGGGTGAATACCATTGTAATGCAAAGTTGGAACTACGTTTTTGGCGCTCCATTAGAGAAAAAATGTTAAGGAATGTATTTTTAGAATATTTCGTGCACCTTATCAAATATAAATTAATTAGTACATTACTAACTGTGCATCCAATTTCTATGCAGCTTATGGTTACTACGCACTGGCTTGCAAATTCTTCAAAATTCTCTCATTTCAATAACTGATAGGATCTATGATAGGGGGAAGGGGAACTATTGTGAAGTTTAATGTGGGTAAGAACTCCTCTAGCTGCCAGGCTCAAAAATAACAGTAGAAAAGACTTACTTGAACCGAGCTGACACTTCATCCGCAGCTTTTTGGTATTGCTCCGTGGTAACTTTGTAGAACTGGGCACTCTGGAAAGTAGAAAAAAAAAACATAAAATAAAGATTTGATATAATATCATTTACACACATGCTAATATCTAGTAAACAATGCTAATTTGGAGATTTTATTCATTTAAGTTGCTTCAAAAAAAACCCCCAAACCTAACCCGCAAATCAGGTATTCTACAAAGTCTCAGAGTTGACTTTTCTTTGGGTGCTTTTTAAAATAAGTGTGTCCTCTTGGTTCCGGAAGGTTATGCAAAGAAGATGGCTCTTAGGGAGGGAACCGTAAAGAGATATGGGGTAAGGACCGCATATTTAGCACTAGGTGCTGCTGCAGCCTTTGAAGCTTCTCCATTAGAAAAAAAAAGAAAAAAAACCCAAAATACTGAATCCTTACTTCTTTGCGTGCCCCTGTTGTGTTACTCACACATATATCCCCATGGAGTTTGCAGGCAATACTCGAGTCAAACTTCAAAGTTACACAATAAATTAACTGTGGCTTGACTTTCTCTTTTGCTCTTTGACCTGATAATGCCTCTCACAGTGAGTTATGTCAATATTCCAAACTTCCAGGTGATTTCAATCAGTTGCCAATTTTAATTTTTAAAATCTGGCAGCTTCAGAACATATTTTTGTCTCCCATAAACCCAGGAATGCCTTTTGCTCGGTTCCACCAAATCATGAATTTCCAAAATGCAGGCAAGACAAGATTGAATCATCAAGCAACGGAACTTTTCTATGCTTAAAAATGGCAAAGTTTCTCAGTGGGACACAGGATATTCAAAGACAAATCACTATAATGTTGTGATGCTTCATGTCTAGATAATATATACTTGGTATTTTTAAAGAGGTTTTTATAGCCTTAGCACAGTTGGACTTAAGATGTAATAGCTAAGGCACCTGGCTTCACAGTTGGAGGAATAAAGAAAAGTTAAAGCAGTTCAAAAGTTCTCTAAACCCATTTTTCTCCGAATGGTGGGGCAAACAGGTCGCGGAGACGTAGAAAGGTTTTTGTCGGCACTTGCAAGAACTCTTCCGAAGCTTTGCAGCTCTTGAGTCATCCGCCATCCCGGGGAGTCACGTTAACATGGCAACAAAACCCTTACAATCACACACCGCGCGATTACATAAACCCCATTCTGAATCCTTATTTTAACAATCTGCCTATTTACACCGCGGTTTAAAGTTACTCATGCCACAACACTCATTTCGCATCTTTAAAACATTTAACATACGTGGCTGGCACAATGCAGTCCGTGGAAAGCGTCATTCCGACTTGACTTTGGGTAAAGTAAGCAGTTTTATTTATTTAAGACATTGATGTATGAAAAAGCAATATGCCTAAAACATTGTTAGGAGGGGAAAAATGACAATCCCCTGTAAGTGGAGAGATCGCCCTTTTGTAAAAGTCAAAGACGACACGGTCTCCTTGATCATTGGGTTAGTAAACATGTCCTGAGCAACATTTGTCTGTGCCAAATTGTGTTACGAGGAATGCAGGTACGATAGCCCACTACGGCGAAAACACTTGATGGAAACTCCAAAAGAAGCAGCTCCATCTACAAAACTAAAAGGAAAAAACATTTTTCCTTTCCATTTGAGGATCTCATCTGCTGAGGTTCTTCCTCGTGAATTATCATCCTCAAACGTACAGAAATCACTGAAAAGAACACCAACTCCAGACATGGGTAAAATTGTATTGCAAGTCTAATATTTTACCGCAAATTATAACAAATTGCGTAACATCCACTGCAGTCAAAGGTCACGCACAGATCACAAAGAGCACGGTGGTCTACCGTGCTCTTGCTTCTGAGATTCAGACCTAATAATTCCTTTGTACTGGAATCAAGGTTTCCACGCCTGTGACTTGGGGTCATTTATTTTTTTCATAAATCATTGTTGGCCGGTAAGAAAATGAAAATGAAATCCTCCTCACACCAGTGACCCCTCTGCATTTAGCAATCTCAGCTGCCCAGCGACAGTCCCATCCAGGTTCCTGGGACGCAGATGAAATCAATGGGGATGTGATTAGACAGCAGACTGACTACGGTGCGAGTGCGGACAGGTCACCATTTGAGATGATGAATAGCTCTCTATCATCCTACGGTCCCCTACGATGCTAACATTTACTATAATCTTATTTGGGCTGCGATTTATCTTTCTTTTGCCTGATCAATAAAGATGAACACAACAGTTGTAAGGATCGATTGCAATTTTTTATCATTTTCAAGCATGAAGGAGCATTTCTGACACAAAAACAATATTCTGAGTGTACTTGTTCTACTTTTTAATTGCCGTTCAAGTGATCAACTGAGCTGCTATATATACCAAGAAGTTTTAATCCTACAGTAGACTCAAGCCCCCAAGAAATGGTTTGTTATCTTAGACAAAGTGTGCCGTGTTTCTTGGATCAGATCTTCCTTTGAAATTCACTCAGGTTCTCTTTTAGAGATATATTCTCTATAATCCAGAGATGAGGTTTCATTTTAGAAGTCCTCCCTTAATACTCAAGATAAGAACGCAATGGTCGTTTAAATAGAGAGAAAAATGGTGCTATAACACAACACTATGAAAATTCCTCAGTCTCACAATAAATATATATATATATATGTATTTATATTGTGTATATAACCTGCATATTCATGTGCTGTTCAACTCAAAGTGGAGGAAAAAAGCTACGGTCCAGTTCTCAGGTTAGCAGCGGTGGCAAACTATCAAGAGAGTAGCTCTGGATTAGGCCTGTGGATCTTCACGAGTTCCAGCAGATATTCCAAATACAGCTGTTTTCTCCCCCAAAGTGTGCCCAGGCAGAGAGGAGGGAGGAAAGGGAACAGAAATGCAATACCACCCACTGTGTGCATGAACGTACAAACCCCAGTGATTTTTATTACATTCCAGATACATATATATACTCTCTGTCTATACATTCCTCGGATTCTTTTCACTAAGCAAGTCACTCAAATGGTAGCAAATACTACAACCAAGTTCCCTTGTACCTTTGATTTGAGTCCCTCAGGCCACAGGCGTTATAAAACAGTCTTCACTTACAGAGTTACGCAGCATCTTCCCCTCTTTAAAGCCTCTTCTGTTGCTGTATAACAAAAAGATGGGTTTCTGTAGACCTTTACAGTTTCCGTTGTCGCAAGATGTATGGAAGTGCAGGAAGCGTGTTACGAAAGATGCTAGGAACTTCCAAGAGGGAACAGAAGAGTCAGGGTTGTGGCATTTAATCATTGTCCCAGATTATGTAGAAGATGCTATTTCGGTACCTGTTACGGAGCTCTTGCACAATGTGGGCATGTTGCTTGACTTCAATATCAAAATAAAGTGGCATATTTGGTTCTTGATGACTAAACCTTAGCTTCTTCCAAGTATCAAGTCTAAACCGATCACTGCAGTGTGCTCCAGAGTCAGAGGCTGCCGGCCAGCAGATCCCACCCGCCTCACAGAGCATGAAGAATGACAAGAATTACTCTATCGCTGCC
>RSEF01000001.1:2674750-2688974 GCA_003993805.1 Himantopus leucocephalus | reverse complement strand
AGGTCCCTTCCAACCTAAACCATTCTATGATTCTATGATTGCTCTCCAAATGAGAAGTATTGATGAAACCTTCCTAGCTCTCCACTACATTTGCCATTCTGTCTGCAAAATTATTGTGGACCTGGTTTAAAACAGTCTGTGAGAAGTCAAATACATCTATAACATGGTAGTTTCTCTCTTTTTATTGCAAAATACAGAAGTTGGTGTTAGATGATTATCTACCACATGGACAATGTTATACGGATTCCACCCAAACGATAATGGGAGGTCATGTAAACGGAAATTAAATACAGGAGACGTGATTATGGAAGGAAGGCTCAATTTGCTGAAGCTTAGTCTCTGAAATTACTCACTATCTGAGCTATCATCTGCACTCATCAGTTTAAGGGTACAGTCTCGTTTCCTCAAAGAAATTTTTATTATTAAGTGCAGCCCTTAATATTAATTTTGCTGAGCTAATAAACAAGATGTGAAAACAGCTGATCAGAACAAAACTATCATTTAAAATTAAATTGCTATTACATGTAATATTGAAAAAGAAAATGATGGAAGTTCTGCGTACAAAACATCATCCCCAACGACTGCGTCAACAAGCCTGAAGAAAGTCCGTTCCAGATAATTCTGCACATTTCTGAATTGCATGAGAAGAAATGTGAGAAAGAAACCTCCAGACTCAGAAAATAAACCCGCACGCATGTAGAGTTCTTCACGGGCAAATTAAAAAATAAAACAAAAATAAAATACCTGCGCTGGGGATACAAGTGAACCTACAGAGATATTAGTGCGGGACTGAGACTGCAAGCTGAACGTCATGCATGTGCCGTAGTTCTCCACAGCCTGAGACAAAAGTACTTTTTATTGTTAAAAATATACTCTTTTCTTTTGAAGAATGAGATACTAGTCTAAGTCACTTTCACTGTTTTTATTACACCCAACTTGAACTTCCAAAGGAAAAAAAAAATTTAAACAATTAAGAATAGCTAAAATACCTCTATTTGTAAATATTTATTATAGATAAATATATGGGGGTGTATTTTGCATATTATCACACCCTCCAGCTTTAAAATAATTTCCCCTCACAAGCAGAAAAAAAAAAATAAACCCCAACTACTAGCAGAAAAAAAGACAAAACATTCTTTATTTGCTTTCTGAAATATTTTTCTCTCAAAGTAAAGCCTGTCAGTTTATATCCTCTCTATCCTTTCTCATTGCCATTTCTGACAAAATACACTAATGATGAATTCTGAAAGTTAAAGCAGTAAGGTTGCTGCACTGCGGGGAATTGCCACATGGGGGATTGCAAACTGATGGGAATTACAGAGAAAGTCAGGGGAAAAAAAACCAGGAGATCACGGCATGGAAAAGGCAGAAATTAGCTTTTACTTTTTAAAATGACAGTTCAATCTGCATTTATACAGATGTGTTATATATAAATTTCTCACTAAATTTCTGCGCTAGAAAAGTATACTGTTCTTTCCCCTGAAACTGGATCTACATTTGTATACTGCTTCTAGCAGTAAAAAAAGGGAAAAATCAATAGTTATATCTATTTTCAGCATTTGAATCGCTTCTATTTTGCGGAGATCTCAAGTGGGAAAAAATTATACACATGTAAATAAATACACCCCCACACACACAAATGTATGCATGCACGTTAGTACATATTTCAAATCTGTATCACATACTTATGTCTTTTCAGCATTATTCCAACAACTCACATTTATTCACACCTAACAGTAAGTCTGAGGTCTAAACTATGCTTGAGAAATCTCGTCCTTGAAGCAAATGAAATTTGACTGTGGGGGCGGGAAGGAGAAAGAGGGCGGTTTTTTTCCATAACTGCCATTAGTGCCAATAATTTGGGTACTAATTTGTACTTTTTGTACTCCCAATGCCTTTAACTTCCATTAGAACATTAGCAGTGCTCAGCACGCAGGTGTCAGCTTCTCACAAAGGCAAAAAAAGACCATCTAATAAATGAAAAGGCAATGTTCAAAAACATTTACTGTACAAGGTAAACAATAGAAGACATTGGTAAAACCACCATTTTTTTCCTCTTTATATATCAATGGCAATTTATTTTACTATATTACCACTTTGGAAGTAGATCTTTCTGAAGGCCATTATTTGATAAAAAAAAATGTGCTTCTGTAAGTGTTATTTTAAAGAGGATTTTAGATCCAATCCTCAGCATAATACAATAAATTATTTGTAGTAAAAAAACCCAAGCACTTGGGTATGCAGCGTAAGAACTACCTCCTGGTTTTAGAAACTGATTTCATCCAGCGCAACGTAATTCGCCCAGTGAAGAGAAAACTGTATTTTCCCCCAGTCAGTGTACTTCGGTATTGCCTCAGTGATGACAAAGTGAGAAGCTCAGATACAGACACTCACACACTGAGGCACGCCACGTTAAACCACGTTCGTCCGTTGCAAAACAAGACTCCTACTGAGCGAGTAGGTGTTGCGAGAAAAGAAACCCGTTTCCTACTACACGTGGAGTCACGGCAACCACCAGCTGAAGGTTTGAAGAGCACAAAAATGCTTGAGCGACAAGAAAAAAAAGCTTTAAGGTTAGAAAGAATTGCCAAGAAAATTGTTTCAGTGTAGAAATACGCAGCGTCTTCCATTTTCTTTTCAATAGACCTTTGCTCGTTAGGTGGAGGTTTCCAAGAACAATAGCCTGGGCATCAGCCAACTGTATTTCTCCTGTAGCATTTGCTGCCCACCGAGAAAGAAACCTCCTGCTGCCATCCCTGGACTGTCCCCATCAAGTTCTGGAACAGCATGTGGGGAGGAGGAGGGAGAGGAAGCAGATAAAGGTGACATCAGCTGTGAGGTCACTTCTATTGCAGCAGCCTGATTGGCCAACAGGCTGGCAGGCATCGTGAGGTCATCAAATACATCACAAAGTCCAAGACTTCGTAAGGCAGGACTGACGGGTCCTCGGAAGGCTGGAGGATGGGCAGGGGCCATCGCTTCTGGTCTCTACCAAAGAATGTGGTATTCCCAGGATGGACAAAAGAGGGAAAAGGCACCGATACATGAGAACAAAGAGGGACTGCAGAAACCCCATCACTGTGAGGGTGGCAGAGCGCTGGAAGAAGCTGCCCAGAGAGGCTGTGGAGTCTCCTTCTCTGGAGATACTCAATGCCCGCCTGGACGTGTTCCTGTCCAACCTGCTCTGGGTGACCCTGCTCTGGCAGGGGGCTGGACTACATGATCTCCAGAGGTCCCTTCCAACCCGCACCGCTCTGTGATTCTGTGAAAAGAACCAAATCAGTCTATTCAAAAACCTATTATTATTACTTAAAAAAAAAAAGCTTGTATAAGGCTACTAAAAACAATCTTTTTTTTAAAATTACTATCACTTATTCCATGGACAAAAAAAAAAATTGCATCTTTGTGGGGTTCTGCACCCATTTGCACATCAGCCGTGATCAACCCCACCTCTTCCGAATATTTCAAGTCAGAGCAGAGCGTTTTTGAGGACACTTCACATTTCAGTTCCTGTGATGTCACCTCAGCTCACTGCCAGAAGCAGCCCCAGTTTCCCCATCATCCGTTTCACGGTGCTGCTGCCGCCGCCCTTTCCACTAACTCGAAGTGAAGCATTTTGTGGCTACGCAACAACTCTGCTCAGTAGAGTGCTTCTACACAAAGCTGGTGCCAAATAAATACGGACTGCTAAATCCATTCAGACATAATGCAAAAATATGGCTATCCACAGCGGCGTTACGTTAAAAACCAACAGGTTTGTAATTACTACTTCTAGAGTTAAGTCCCTGACTAAAAGTCATTAAAGCTCCACACAAAATGGATGTTAATGTCCTCTATTCTGAAAGCAATACTTGCCTGTCTAAGCTCAGGCTGCTGATTCATTTTAGGCTGAGCTTATCCCGGTCTTCCTCTTTCTGTTCTGTCTTGCACTAAGTCATTTCTGTACGCTGAATTTCAACAATACCCGTACTGTATTTGTCTCGTTTAACAGCAAAATTTCACATAGTAGATCTTCACACCGTAAATTGCTACTGTGTTCTACCACAGAGAAAAAAAAATAATTCCGTGAATAGTGCGAGATAATATACTTAATTATATATTTAACTTGTAAAAGCCCTTTGAGAGCCCCCAAGATAGAATTCATTCTATGGAAGCGCTCTTTATTAATAAAAGTACTTATACCAATTACTTTGAACTTCTATAGACAGTGCCTTATTTCAAACTATTTTAATCAATCCTCACAAAATCTCTTGGCAACAGCATACAGAAGTATACAGAGACAAGGGAGTCGTGGCGTTTCAGTCAAGCTACCAATTCTTTATGTTTATTATTCATCCTTGCCATGCTTTTTAATTAATCAAACAAAATAAAACCAATGCGGTTTCCCAGCCTCAAAGTTCTCCTTTATTAAAAAAGTGATTACATCCAGTAATCTGGAGTTAATATTAAAAAGGCTCATAGAATTTTCCAGTCCGTACCACTAACAAAGTAACTAATCATTCAAAGAGCTTTAAATTAATTTGGGTCAGATGAGACTCAACATCATCTTCCAGGTGCAGCTGCTCCCACTGAAAAGGTTACTGATCCCACCGACGTGCCTACGGAGGAGTTGTTCGCGTGAATCTAGCGGCGAGGGAATCAGTTGAGCCCACACCATTCATTTAAACTATTTCAGCAAATAGATTTTGCCCGAAGCAAATTAGGGAAGCGCTCGCGTGAATTGCTACGAGGCCAGTTGGTGAGGGACACCCACCTCCAGCGAGGGGAGACGCCGAGGAGCTGCCGAAGCCTGGATCTTTCCCCACTAACATCGCTGGATCTAGAAGAAGATGCTCGCCCAAGAGCCCAGAGCCTGTGCAGGCAGTAAATGACAGGGATGAGACGTCTGTTGACTTCCCATTTCAGCTTCAGCCCTGTGATGTTCTGGCTGCCAACTGAAATCGCGTGCCACGGTATATCATTTATATTCTACGGGATTATTAATAACTTTGACACAAGAAATGACAGATGTCTTAAAAGCATGAAGTCATTTCTTCATGAGAAGTTTAATTATTGCGTATCATAAAAAATAAGAAAAGCTTTATTTTATAAGCACTAATTTTATCATCTGCTGAGATACAGTGAACCTTGCCGCGGAAGTATGGGTTACTAAGAATTCTGGATTACAGCTTTGGACCAAAATACGTGCTTGAAGATAATGTACGCTACTGGTTTCTTTCAAAGGGACAGTTTCTGTTCGGCTAAACACAGTTTGGTGGCCGTTATCAGGAAAATGGGAATTGCTCAGGCGCGGCTGCAGTTACGGGTGTCCTTGTTTGGGAGCTTTGTGATTTAATGAAATCACTAGCAATTGTTTAGCAGGTAATTAAACCATAAAGCCGAGACCTGTGATTTTCAGTCTTTTGAAAGCAATAATCATCAGAATTCCCAGCGCCATTTAAATGATTCCCATCTAGCATCATGTGTATTATCACTCATTCCCTTCATATGGCTGTATTCATTCCCTTCATGTGGCTTTATCCAAACTGCACACTACTGACTACTATTTTACTGAATATTCAGTATAAATGTCCATCTCTCAACAGCTCTGGATTCATTTCTTAACCCTGACACAGGTGTAAAATTTTAGCATCTCCCTTTATTCATTCTGAGCAAGACTCTCATTAGCATACAAAAAAAAAATATTTGAAGTCAAATAAAACTTGAAAGACTGGACGGTTGTTTTCTTCACATTTTTTAAACCAAAGACTGCATTATATAAACTTCACGATTCCCCTAAGTGCCTTTAAAATTACTGGCAATTTAGACCATGATTCACTTTCATGCAGACTCTGACTGCATGCAATTTTTTTTCCCCCCATCTCAATTATATCTTAATATTATGGGGGCTGAAATGCATTAAATAAATCATATTTCATAGTAAAGCAATAATACTTACATGCATTTTAGAAGAAATTGTCCTGCATTATAAATGTATTTATAATGTCATTACCTTATTTTCCACATTGACTGAAATATTAGGCAGCAGCGACTGCTCCAAGCTACGGATGGAAGCTTTTAGCAAACCTTATGTTTATTCTGCTGCTGGTAATTAGCTGTTTTAGTTAATATAATACAACATTTACAAACAGCAATTTATCCAATATATAAACCCGCTCCTGTAATTAGTGAAACATTGTTATTGATTAAGATTTAATATGGCGGTTGCTGTTTCTGCAATGTACTACATAAAGGGAACGATCACTAATTTGTCAGAGGACAGTTCCTAGTCAAAGTAATCTCCTGGCAGAGTACCATGAATTTAATTCCCTATAAACTATTTTCTCCAATATTTTATCCAATCTGCGAAGTTTAAAATGTTTTAAAGGAGCAGGTAGTAACAGTAAGAAATTTAAGAGATAATTTAACACTCGTTCTCTCTTAAAGAGACCCAAACTACTTGATTATTCTTCACTGCAACACAAGTTTAAGGCGATACTTATATTACTAAGACCCACTAATCCTATTCAAAAATATTTGGAAGAACACACACACACACAAATTCTATGCCATCATTTTGAATTCACCAGTAAATACGCTGAAATGGTATTACACAGGAGTATCCATTGTTCTACCAGTAGCATCGGTGAAGTATTGGGCATTGTATTTTGCGTAGGAGTACAAATAAGAACGATTAATTGCCAGAAAGAAGATTCCTTCTGCAAATATTTCAGTTCATGGCAGAAAAATAAAGAAAAAGTTTACGGTATTTCAATTTTAAGTTTAAGGATGAACTCACACTATCAACACTTGAACCTGAACTGTAATTTCTACTAACAGCACTCCCTGGATTCATGCCGAAATCCAGCGGTGTTACTGAAAGTGAAACACGACTCCTTGACTCTTCTACTGAATCACTCATCTGAATAGACTGTTACCTGTTCGCAATATCACATTTTATACTTCCATTATCGAAAGCAAATGAGGCAACTCTAAGTGAAGTACAATTTCAGCTATTTAGATTTCCAGAACACGTACCCCATTTCAGTAAAATACACAAGTAACGCGCTCAGAAGCACCAAACTCTACACAAGATAAACGTAAATGTCTGAAGAGAGCTAGTTATCTGTAATCCTGAAAATCTGAGTCAAACCTAACTTTAAAATTCCACATTTTAACAATGCTGTAGTCCAAAAGATCTCTTTTTTTTATCTCCAAGCAATTTCAATTTTTACAATGCTATTTTGTTTGTTTGGTTTTTAAATTAATGAAAAAGTAAGGAATTTTCACTGGCAAAGCAAAGGACATATTTAAAAAAAAACACAAAATGCTCAGTCTAAAAACCTCTCTGTAAGGTTGAACTGAGAAAACACATGAATTATCTAAAAGTTTATACTAAACCGGAAAAACTACAAATATTCCAGTCTGGGAATACAGATATTCTCATAACATCTCACGAGGTGCTTACACACTTTGGGTAATGACAGAAATAATCAATACAACCTTATTATATTAAGTAAAATGAACAAAACTACATATATTTTCAATCCATTCCTAGATACCTGTGGAATCCATAGAGTAAGACTCAAGGACTCACTTTTAAATACATTCTTATAATTTAACCCAGTTACATACATATAATGACCAGGGGAATACCGGAGGAACAGGGTTTTCTGTTACAGAGAAAGTCAGGAAAACTATTACATTCATTAAAATGCTCCTAAAATGACTAGTTTATCATCTTTGCTACAGAACAGAGCAAGCTGAGCATAAATTATTTATGATGTGTAACAGTTTAATGGAGTATAAAATAGCTTTTTTTCTCCTCACTAGTAGTACAAGTTCTGATTTTTTTTGTTGTCAGCTCCACACTCAGCGATGTCCCCTACCCATTTACAATTATGACAGATGAAACAATTTTAAAAATTGTTCTATGTAAACTCTAACTTAAAGGAATTACTTATACCACCTATTTATTCTTTTCTTAAAGTGCTATCATAGTATCCTGCCGAGAACGCACTGTCGAACTGCACGAAATTCCAGTAAATCACAGAACTGTTGTCAGTTCCTCCAGAAATTTAGGGAAGTCCTTGTCTCAAACCCGGCGCGCAGCTGACACTATAACATCAAAATCACCGCTGTGGGAAGACGCGCTTAGACCAACTTTCATTTCCCCCTGTGGCCACAGTCACTCCCTCCATAATCTTGCGGAACACGCTCCAGTCTCGGGGAATGTGTGAATGAGTAGAAATTTGTGATTACCCATGGGACAAAAGGGATTTTAACACCACATAGTTAAAACTTTAAAAAAACAGAACTACAGAAAGTATTATACATCACAAAGGCAAAAGGAAGCCAGTATAAAACCGTGAACTCCCACCAATTCTTCACAAATGATTACAAAGAATAAATGGGTTCTGATACAGAATCATAGAATGGGTTGGAAAACACGTTGGAAGAGCGTCTAGTCCAACCGCCCTTCCATGGGTAAGGACATCTCGCACTACATCAGGCTGCTCAGAGCCCCGTCCAAGCTGACCTTGAACACCTCCAGGGATGGGGCATCCACAGCTCCTCTGGGCGCTGTCTCACCACCCTCATCATACAAAATTTCTTCCTTCTGTCCGATCTAAATCTATCCTTTTCAGTTTAAAACCGTTGCTCCTTGTCCTGTCTCTGCAGGCCTTGGTGAAAAGTCTTCCTCTGTCTTTCTTATAAGCCCTCTTTATATACCGAAAGGACAGAATAAGGTCTCCCCAGAGACTTCCCTTTGGGCTGAACAACCTCAACTATGTTTGCACTAGGCAAAGTTTTCTTGGACAAAAATTAAGGACAAGGAAGACCCTCATCACAAACCACACATCATGGGAATAATTTTCACTATGACTCATTTTCTAATTTATTATCAGCATATTTTGTGTGATATGGATGTGGGTGCCATTATAATATTAATATGTTTTGGGTGCAAATCACCTGAGTTGAATAAGTTGTCTACACAATAAGACAACTACATTTCAGCTAGAGCCCCTCAAGCCCAGACAGTCATATACAAAGAAATGGACACTTCCACAAGATAATTCACTTCATCATAAAGCCGATACCTGAAACAGGTCAGAATCACATCATAAAAGCATCTATTTCTCTTCAATTATAAAGAGATCCTAGGGCGAAAAGTACTGGCACAGCTGATTAGACCTGTAACTAGCTGAAAACGGAGGCAGAGAAAATGTAGCTCTGCTTGCAAATGAACTGTGCAGCCACACTTTGGATAAAAGCTTACAGCAAGACCACTACACAGTAGATAATCTAAATACTAAGCTTTTAAGGCAGCATAGACTGGAGATTCCCCTATTCAGATTTGTTCATCCTCTGCATAATTAACCATCACACACTTGAAAGTAAACATGAACTGACAGTAAAACTTATTTTGTGAGTAATTGTGATTGAACGCCTGCATTTTTCCTCCAATTTATTGATCGGACTTGCACTGAAAGCTACCGGGAAAAGTAGTTGTCTCCTTACTGTTCCACCATCCGTACAAAAGCCTTGTGTCATCCTCTCCACAAAATAAAATTACTTTCCATTCGCTTTCCACTCAGTGGAGCCTCCACGACGTACTTGCCATTACTGAAACTTGGCGGGATGACTCCCATGACCGGAGCGCGGCTATCGATGGCTACGGGCTGTGCAGAAGGGACCGGGGAGGAAGGAGAGGCGGTGGGTTAGCCCTGTATGTCAGGGAGTGTTTTGATTATCTAGAACTTAATGATGGTGGCGAGAGGGTTGAGTGTTTATGGGTTGGAATCAGGGGGAAGGCCAACAAGGCAGATATCATGGCGGGAGTGTGTTAGAGACCACCCAACAAGGACGAAGAGGCAGTCAAAATATTCTCTAAGCAGCTCGGAAGAAGTCTCCTAGCCTTGTTCTCCTGGGGGACTTCAACTTACCAGGTGTTTGCTGGAAATAAAATACAGCAGAGAGGAAACAGTCTAGGAGGTTCCTGGAGTGCGTTGAAGATAACTCCCTGACACAGCTGGCGAGAGAGACTAGGGAAGGCGCCCCGCTGGACCTGGTGTTTGTGAACTTAGAATCTGATTGACTCAGAACTCCCAACTGTCAAGACTACTCTTCGTTTTCAGGACAACTTGTAAAGCTTACAGAAGGCGTGACAAGATGAACGTCCTGGGTTTCTCTAGTAGTTCACATGAAATAATAGTTATATCACTTCCTTAACATCTAAAATCTTACATGAATTTAAACGTCTTTCCTTTCATAGGACTTTGGAAAGACGAAGAGGAGAAGGAAGATTTGTTTTCTAAAATAGAAAAAATTACAGTCAAATAAGCTACATCAAAACAATAGTAACATTGCAAAATCATGATTTCAGAAGTTATTTTATCTCGTATTTCTTATCTCCTGAACTTCAGCTCCGAACTCTTGTGTTTATACAATCTTTAACATATTTATCGCGTTTACACTTTCTCGGGCACCAGACTGTCAGAACTCTCTGAATAGATAATTATACACAGATTTTTCCATTATATTCCACATCCAATGGATGCTACAGCCCTCTAAAATGAAACACACCAACCCAAATGGAATACCGAATTAAAAAAAAAAAATATATATATATAGTGCTTTCAGATAAGCTGATGGTTCGTGTCACATGCCTGCAAAGCGAGTTTAGAGTACAGAAATGAAGACCAACGCAATCAAGTGAGTTCACCGGATCTGGGTACCCAACTGAAAGTCACTAGCGCCTAATTTCCACAACACCTATGTAATTTCTTTTCCTCTCTCTCCAAAAGTAATACTAACCACCTCTGGCAGATTTTGCAATCTTAATACTCCTAGCAGACTGACAGATTTACTTGTTGGGGCGGCCAAAAGAGCTGTCACGCACGCAAAAATATACTGTGCACGAGTACTGCAAAATTCAAGTAGTCAAAAGTTATCAAGTGGCTGAGCACACTGCAATTAGGAATTTTTCAAACTGGGCAGTAATGAGAAATTCATAATATCCACTCTAACAACTATTTAGCCACTGTTCATGAAAGGCACTGAAGTTTTTCTCAGAATCCGCTTTGTCCAATAAAACGTTAATGGAAATGTTGATCAGCATTAGCACGCTACCAGTCTGTATTGCCACAGATTTCAGTCTCATCAGGGTACTTCACGCTCATCTTTCTGTAGAACATCACTTACTCCTCAAGGCTACATGGATCTGCTCCCCTAATATACCAGGATTGACCATAAAAAATTAAAAATAATAATAATAAAAAAAATCAACAAAATAAGGACATCAAACATTCAACAGTTAACAGATTTTGAAAGAGCCTTCAAGGGTTGTGACCTCGCTTTCACTTTAAGGCAAGAGCACACCCTGCCCCACTGACTCACAGCAATTATGGGGTCACCCTTTTTTCTTGCTACAGCTACTTAATTGCATTTATAATTGATGGATCTCGATCACCAGTTTTCTGCAATTCTACTGCAGGAAGACAAACTTACTCTTCTAGAAATAAGAGCTCAATTTTTCCATAAGCCCCCAAAACAAACAGTAATACGGGAATAAAATTGGCAGCGGTTGAAAACAACATCGGCTAGCAAGAAAATCTGCTTAAAATAAATGAAGGTTTGCCTTAATATTCCCTCCTTTACCTTAAGGTCAATTCTGTTCATATAAAAATTGAAAATGCATTTTTAAGACATACCAAACCGCAAGAGAAAACGATAGGCGCTATTTTTCTGCTGTAGAATAGCTCAGTTGCAGGTAGCATGTTCAAAGGAGATTTTCTCAAGTTCAGTATCTTCTTCCAACATCAATACTTTCAAAAGAAGTAACTATGATTCCCCCCCCCCCCCCCCCCCCCCCCNGAGAAGGAAAATTAAAATATTACATGAGTTACTACAATGTAAAACAAAGATCCAACTAACCTACTTATCTGAGTACTTCTTAGAAGGTCTCCCATTAGCGAGGCAGAACCAACACCCACTCATTATCCTTCCTTCCAACATCCCTCTTGCCTACCTTCAGAAGGATTAAAAGAAAACCTGACAGATATTCTACAGAAGTATTTTTTCTCTTGCACCAAAATAGCAGGTACATTAAGCCATCGCTGTGAGTCTGCTGTTATGACTCGAATATTTGGTAGCCCTTCAGTTGTCTTACACACTAGAAATAACTCGGCTATCGCTGTCGCATACGGTAATTCTCTTCCCTCTGAGAAGATTTCAGAGCAGTCTTTCTGTGCTCTAAATGTAAGAACCACCCAACAAAACGGTGCAGAAGGCTCTTTGTTGGGTTATTCACAGGTTTAAACACAGACACATGGTCACAAATGGACTCTGAAAGTTAACCTGTATTTACCTCCAAAATTTCTTCAATAATTCTCAACTCACTCTCACACCCTTCACGCGTACACACTCCCAACATTACACTGGGCCAAAACCATTCACTTACACCTAAAACTCCTTATTCGGTGTCACGTCTTTTTGTCCTTTATGTATGCTAAATGCCCTAGTAGGAAGTATTTTGCAATGCAATCATTAAAGGTATGCTAATGACTACGAACTGTGACAGCTGCTGCGGAAACAAGCCTGTTGGCTGAGGCACAGCACCATTAACTATCCATCATAAAGTACTCTGGACCTGCTCGTTTATTACTGCTGCATAGCCCAAGGGGGGAAAAAGGGGGAACAGCAAGAGTTTCTTTCTCCGAGGCAAAATCATAAGCCACTTACTTATCCTAATGTTACGATCCCCACTGTTTATCTGCATGATAATTAGGAAAATGAGAAGTAATGAATTTTTATTTATTTATTTATTTCACAAACGTGATTTGAATTCAACCGTCTATGAAAAAAGACAATGCAGTATCTCACCATGCTAACAGACCGGGGGATCTTCCAAGCTCACAACAAAATTATAGCTATCAGCCGTATTAACCAAGAAGTAATGCAACAAGCAAGTATTATCATCTTCTTTTGCCATGGCTTCCCCAAAATAAATGTTGACAAACTTCTCCCATATCCTTCCTATGACATTTTTTAAACAGCAAACCTGACAGCTGAAACCAGTTTCTACTTTCAAAATTCATTATAATGATAAAAAAGAAAAAAGTTTTGTACATGTTGAAATCAGCATATTTTGAAGTGGAAGGTCCCTCCTGAAAAGAAAATGGCTCGGATTCAATTCTCTACATTACTTGTATAAATCAAAGTTTGATTATTATTTTTTTTTTTATTGGCAGCGACACAGTCACACGTATGTCAGATTCCCCAAATACACAACCTCACAGAAAGAGCGCCTGGCACGCACACGTACAATTGTATACACAAAGGCTATTATCGTTATATGTCTTGGACAGAGACTGAATTTCCAGCTACAAAGTCCACTGCACTTTGCAGGACAGAGATGACACGCTGTGCTATTGGGAACAGTGAAATGAAATAGCCCTCGGCCTTCAGAGGATTGTACTATCAAGAGAATAAATTTTATTACCGAATAAAATGGTATATTAACATTCCCAATTTATTAACCCTTATACTTTAAACTCTTCACTCCTTTAAAAAACAAAGAGGCAGACTGGTTTTACCTCCATGCACATACTGGCANTGAATAAAATGGTATATTAACATTCCTAATTTATTAACCCTTATACTTTAAACTCTCCACTCCTTTAAAAAACAAAGAGGCAGACTGGTTTTACCTCCATGCACATACTGGCACGCCTACCACGGAATATATCATACAAGGAATACATGATAGGACTGAAAAATTTCTTAACATCTATATAAAAAAAAAAAACAAACCAAATTCCACAGACTTAACCATGACGTTCCATTTTCTTGCCTCACCCTCTCTCTGAAATAGCCTTTTAAACTGGATTTGTATAGACCTGCTCTAGATACACTGGCACCCATTGCTACAGCACTCAAGTATCTCAAAATATTCCAGACATCTAGTGGGACTCTGATGTGAAAAGACACGGAAACTTAAAATTACATCAATAAGTGAGATTTTTTTTTTTTTTTAAAATTTGTCACACCTCTCCTTTTTTTCCACAATACCATTCCCTATCAACTCTACCGGGGTAAGTATTAGCCTACTTCAAGTACCTTAAACCATCCGGCAAATCTTGCGACACTAGGCAAGCGAATCGATGGCAATGATTATGAGAACACAAATAGTAATTTTATAAGATGGCACTTTTTGATCACATTTCATTCTAACTTGTGATAC
>RSEF01000001.1:2645785-2674650 GCA_003993805.1 Himantopus leucocephalus | reverse complement strand
AAGTATATTTTCTCTCTCTCTCCCACATATAAACACAGCACCACACTTAAGCTTTCAGAAATGCATAAGGAAAAACACTTTGTTAATATTGCCCTGGTGCTACTAAGGCTGGAAGGTCACTTCCATGCCTTATAGCACTCAAGGTAGAGGAAAGCGGTCCGGGGTCCATTCCCTAATTTACAGTACTACAAAATAAGCACTAAATGGGGAGTGGGTGGGGAGAAAAAGCTTGTGTCCTTATAGTTAACACGAAAATTGAGAAAGAGATGTAAAATCGAGTGGCAATGGGACTCCTGAACGTGAAAGAGTTTCAAGTAGTAGATCAAAGATGAAAATGGACATCCACGTCTTTGAGTTCCCCAAGAACACCAAGAGTCAGCTCCTCCTAAATGAGGTAATGTAAATGTAATTAACTGTTTACCTACCAGCGTCTCACCCTTAATTACCCTCAAGTTTAAAACCCAATGTTGGGCATAGTTGTGAATATACAAGTTGGTGAGGCATAGTGTGTTCACCTCCTTAATCACAAGGGAATTCAAGATTTCTTCCTCTCCTCCTCCCTCCACTCCTCCCATTCCCAAGAAATAGCATCACCACAAAACTACCTGGAAAACAGAGATACCACGTCTCCCAGGGGAAAGAAATTTTCCATTATTCCAGGATTTCTGAGGTGTAAGAAGCACATATCCCACTCACTGCTAAACCGGCTCTGCCAACAACACTCAGTATCCAGATTCTCAACTGCTCTCAATAGAAGGGGAGGTATACAAACTTAAGGGGAGTTATACAAAAATAGAAGGGATGTCTACAAAATAAAACTATTTAATTAAGCCATAAGGAACATGATATGTAGCATTTTGTCATCTTGCGGCTGCTCACACAAATCTTATTTCTTTTTTTTTCAACTCGATACTTCAAAAGGAAGGGCCCTTGTCTCAGAGCTTGCAGCAGAATAGGCAGAGTCCTGATTACAGCAAATACTACAACACTGCACAGAGTGAAGATCATAAAATGGCAACATCAAGACCTGATCAAGTCACTAACCAACACAGTGACTTTTTTCACATATATATAGGTGGCTAAATGCTTTCCAAACTGTCCTCTTCCAATGGCTTGGTCTCCTTCTTTCAGCTGGTGTTCCTAAAGAAAATACCTACATTACACACTGAGAAGTCCTCAGCTAAGTTGCAGGTAACATGAAACAAGGACTTTCATTAATTGTTCAGGTGGTCATTAGTAAAACAAATTGCTCTTAATTTCCACCCTCCCTTTCCCCCAAACAACCTTTCTTCTCATAAGTCTTCTAATTCAACCCAAAGGAAGGAAGAGAACTTGAGTACTCTAAAGGAGAGACAAGGGAATATTTGCCAAGCCAAAACTGACCTCACCTAGGAGTAAACAAATATTAAATGAAAGTCAGAATGAGAGTCCCAAGACCCAGCAAATTGTTTTGTTGAAATGGAGGAGACCGTCTGTACTATGTCTCAAGACTTCTGTCGAATGAACGTGTTTTAATCCACTGCATGTATTTGTACCATGTCATGTAGAAGGACAAGTCTTGACAATTCTTTGATTTGGCTTTTGTTGTGTCATACAACTGCCAGGGTGTACATGCTCCAAAGGCCCAGAAGTAATCAAAAGGAGCCTGGATAGGAATATTTATATACAAGCACTGTGCTCAAACCTTCAGGAGAATGTTATTTAAAACATTCTTCGCATGATATCTTGAGGGCAGAAAGGGGTCTTCTCTCTGGAAGAGGGGAAGGTATATGTAAAAAGGATTAATATGCTTATTTTTTGCCCATGCATGACAAGGAATGATGATATTCATTTGAAAAGAGAGCACGGCAATTTCGTTAGCCATTCGATAAAAAGGGAGTAGCAAGAACAAATTGGTTAATGAATGAGGGAGGAGAGAGCAGAGTATTATGCAGTGAATCTATAAAAATGAACTCAATTTGAATTCAACCAAAAGAACAAATTGATGGAGCAGCAGGCTTTGTAAAGCACTAGATCTTCATCTGGATGCTGAGATAACACAGTGATTAATTTTGCTTCTGTCAAATATCTTGGGTTTTGCTATAAGAATTAAAAAAAAAGGCACGCTTTTAAATGCTGTTTGACTATCAAAACACATTCCTCTTACCCTTCAAAAAGAAACATTTAAAGAGAATAAATTCTCACTGCGTGTACCTTACTTGCCTTCGAAATTTTCTGGTTTTACTGTGTTTTTCCTATCTGTCAAACTTTTGAGACAAAGAAAAAAATATAATTAATGATTACATATAAAATTTAAAAAAAAATCTTCTATAACATATTGCCAAGTGAAAAACTGAAGAACGGAGAAAATTATTTGTATTGTTCCATTGAAACAAGCATTCCAAATGTCAGAAGGGACATTGTTAAGGGACAGGAGAGAGATACAGGTAAGCAACTTCTTATTTTAGTTCCCAGGCCCTTAATGGCAGTTTCAGAGATGAAATAAAACACTTGCTTAACAGTTCATGTGACAGAGACCGTACTGGGATTACAACCTACAGCACAAAGAGTACTATCACCCACGGGCTATTTTAAATTATTTTTACTGTTTAACTATATCAAGGGAGGGGGAATCGTTCACACTTATTAATAAAGTAATTTTAGACACGCAAGTGGGTCTTTACCATTTCTTCCAAGGCACATATATTTGTCCAGATAAGAAAATCATTCATGATTCGCAAATATTTGGTAGGAAGTCCCATTTCTTGCATTGCTGGAAAAAAACATTATTGATCTCTATTTGCATAGCAATAGCTGCTTTTTCATACTGTAGAGTTTCACATCATCTATTTAACATCCCAGAAAAGACAGAAAGCCAGATTCCTATCCCAACCACCCTACCGCTGCAGTAGAAATGCCAGAAAGAGAGGGGGAGAGAGTCAGTGAGAGAAGAAATGTGTGCCAGGAGAGACGTAAGCCACATCCGTGATAATACGGTTATTCAAACGAAGATGAACACATACAGCGCAATGGAGTGTAATATTTTCAAAATGCAAATTGCTTCTTCATTGCATCCCGCTTCCTTCCCTAAAAAGCAACCAAACCCCTCTCCCCCAAAACAAAACCAAGGTAGAGCACACCCTCAATATTCAAAAATAACTTCTTCCTCCATTCTTGTCTTTCGCCCTGTCTTCTACACCATGAACAAAGCCAAACAGATTACTTGCGCCCATCGCAAAGTACTAACGCAAAAAGACCGTTTGCTGCAACAAGATTGCTATTGCTAAATAGCAGTAACAACAATGCATGGCAAAAAAAGAAACACGTACATAAACCTGAATGAAATCTTAGGAGTACAACTCCAAAAAAATCTCAACTTTCAAGGAGATTTCTACTTTTCAAGAAATTTCTACGGTCTAAATTATAAAACTGAAGAATAAGAGACAAAACAACTGTCACTAGATTTCACTTTGTACCATGCGGTTTCCAAACCTCAAGTCTAATTTTCAAATATAAGTCTTTAATATTTTTACTATCGTAAGTTGTAAATTATAGTCACCAATCATACTGTACTTTTCAGAAGGAGCGTGGCCTTCCCTACAATAAGCAATCATGTTTTGCCTCAGGCTATGTAGTTTACCTCAAATTATTTCAGAATCATCTAAAAAGATTCATTTTTCTATTAAAATGATGAATGAGGTAAATGAGGTATGTAATAAATACTGCAGGTTTGTAAACAGACTTCTTTTCTCTTGAGAACTAATGCCTTAACTCATTTAGTAATTCTTCCCCCTGGTATTTTCTAGTGAAGTCATCCTTAAAATGCGGTTAGCGCAGGACTGTTTGGAAAGAGCAGGAAGGGTCAGAATATAATCTGCTTATGGAAAATAGGGGACCTCCTCTTGACAAAGCTAATGAATTGAGGACAGGGAAAATAAACGCAACGCTGAAGCCAAGGTCACGGCATAGCCCACGTACGCGGTGATGAGGACCAGCCACCCAAGGATGACGGGGAAAACATCTCGGCAGTTGAGACACAGGAGAGTGAAACACTCCATTTTAACAATCTGTATTCAATTATGACAATAGGTCAAATTCACTCCTAACATAACTCAACGCGCTTCAGCTCTAATACAGCGAGGAATGTATTTTGTCTATTGATTATTTTTGTTTATTGATTTGAAAAGTAAAAGAAGAATTATACATCTCAAATATGATTTTTCTAGGAAAAATATCCAATAATCTGATTACCACATTCACCTAAGGTGCAAAAAGTGCCTTTTAATATAAGGATACTTCTACCAAATTGATTTTTTTGAACACAGAATTTATTAATAGACCTTTTTGTGTAGAAAATAATTTACAGAACTAAAAAATACCTCAGCAACAACAGATTTCATTCTCTAACAGGTACTTCAATGAAAGCCTGGAACAATGCATGGGGAAATATATATAATTGTATTAGTATGGATACAGATTTCTAATGATAGCAGTAATCAAATTTTAATGTTATGGTTACAGCAAATGAACAGAACAATATTTCTGTGCCTCTTCAAAGGGAAATGAGACTTTAATGTCATTGGCAGCTCAATAAAACCATTTTCTAATATATGGGGTCTTAATGAAAGCTCGTTTCAGTCCAGACAGTGAAGAAAATATGTTAACAGTAAACTCCAGGTCATTATAAGGAGATGGAAATACAACAAGTCCTCTGCACTTTGGATAACTATTGATTTTTTTTACTCCATATTCTCTGCGTCTCACCCTGACTCACATAATGACTCAAGTGATGGAACGTCAATAAGCTATTTATGGCAAAGCTACCACATTTAAAGCCACTCAACAAGACTATGCCCAACTCAACTAACCACAATTTTTAGATGTGCAGCAAAGATCTCCAACACTAAATAGTGCAAAGGAGGATATGTCTGCTGCCTACGTGAGTAAAACACAACACACGTATTCTTGGAGAGGTCAGAAGTACGGGGCCTTCAACTGCACCGGTCTTTGCTAAAGAGGGCTCCAGTACCAAAATTCTTTATGGCTAGACTGAAATATCAGACTTAATTTATTACGAAGTCCTCCTTCAAGAAGGATGGGCAGAAAAAATATCATATACATGCTAAGGGTATGGAAGAAAGAAATATTTATTTATTTTTTTTTTTTTTTATCAGCTGCACTGCCACAGGCAGTTCTCAAGTACGACTTCAAGCACACACACTTCTGTCCTTCAGTGAACAGACTCAGAGATACTTTGCAAGTATCATGTCTCAAAACTGACTGTAAGTAAAGCTAAAGGTATGAAACCACCCTCTTCGGGGGCAAGGCAAGTTCAAGAAGTTTTCATTTTCTTCCCCCGACAACTCACCCTCCATACACAGTTTGCAATTTCCTCAATTCAGCTATTTTTGTAGTCAAGCTATAAAGCAGATTGTGGGCACATCTGCATTTGAAAAAGACCTCCAGGACAGACTTGTAATACTTTTGCTTTAGTCCACAACATCAGCACTACAGAAAAGGAGGTGAACCGCAGCACAGAGATGAAAATGGGTAGAAAAAGAGGTCAAGAAGTTCTTCAGCAGCGAAGCATCCCTTACACCTAACACCAACGTCCATCAGACCCTTCAAAATAAGCTAGTTCACGTCACTTGCCAGACAGGAGGAAAAGGGAAAAAAAAAAAAAGGGGGGGGGGGGGGGGGAAGGGAAGGGAGAACGAACTTCTCCCAAGTCAGCTCGTTTCAGCGTCAGAGATCAGCCCCACTGCAATGGAGACGGTTGGATGACACAGTCAGAGGGGGGCGAGAAGCCAGAGGAGACGCAAGACCTCACCAGCGCTTCGGCACCCCCAGTCTCGCTGGCAGCGCTTTTTAAAGCCCAGACCCAAATGCTGCGGGATAAGGAAAGTTAGGCCAGGTCTCAAATACTCCTCAAAGTCGATGACACCTGAAGGCATTACTAAAGGAATCGACAGCAGCTGGATTTATTTCTGCTGAATTAAGCATCAACAGTCAAACAAATCCTCACACTGACTCCGCAAGGGAATTCTAGGGCTTTGGTCGGGGTCTGGAAATTCCACTCTCGATTGTAATTTCTACCTTGGTCGGTACAAATATCAGAATTACTGGTTTGTAAACCTCTGCATCTCCCCCAAAACTGGTTTTGAAGAAGTTGACAACCCATCAGCCACTTTGCAGTCCACTCGCAGAGAAGGAGCTTCCCCTGACAGCTTACGCAGCACATCAGTAGTTCAGCTATCGCCAGGTCATCTGTCAGAGCTTTTATGAAGATCATCCAGGCTTGAAAAGCTCTTATTGGTAAAACTGTCTATTTCCCTTCATGTTTTCTACGGAAACTTCAGATCTCAAACCTTCCTTGAGGAGATCTCTGCAAAGTTTTTGGCATGGGAACTTTCAGAAGCTCCTTCGCTCTGAAGGGAGGCGTGAATAAAATTAATTCAGGGTGTTGNTGTTTTCTACGGAAACTTCAGATCTCAAACCTTCTTTGAGGAGATCTCTGCAAAGTTTTTGGCACGGGAACTTTCAGAAGCTCATTCGCTCTGAAGGGAGGCGTGAATAAAATTAATTCAGGGTGTTGTGCTGCTCCTGCTCCGGGCTCTGCGGTCTTTGGTGGGATCCCTGTTCCACGGTGGGTGGGCGTGAGGGTGCGTACACGCGTGTGTTGGCTTTTATACCTCTTGCTCATTGTTCTTTAAAATCCTTTTTGTCATACCTTATGGGTTTTGGGGGGTTGCTCTTTAACATTTAGGCTAACAAGTGTCACAGCCCTCCTCATTCTGCTCACTTAAAAATTATTCCAGATGGTTTTTAAGGATTCCACCCTTCTTTGCCTTAGCTTGCAGTCCATGCTCGGCTGACTCCTTTTAGGTTTCTTTTATTGAGAAGTGGAATACTTCGCTTAGAGACAAATGACGTCTTTCTATAGTTCTTGGCACTCGCAAAGCTTTTATGAGTTTAGCTGTTCATTTTAGCTGCATTTTATCATTTTTTTTTTGTTTGTATGAAGAATTAATGCAAACTTTTGGGTTGTTAACACTTAAAATTTCTTCTCTCTGAAACTATAAGCAGCAGCTGGTGTTAAAATTGTTTAAGAATGGGAAACATTACTTCAGTCTAATAATTTTATGTCTATTTATTAAAACTGAATTAGCAGCCTTTATAAAGAAAAAATAAAATCCTTCCTTTCTAACCATAATTTCTTTTCCTGTGCACTACTTAAACAATTTAGCAGCAGCAAAGGAATTAATTTTGTAGATAATGCTATTGACGTTCCAGAAACACTCTTTTTTTCTCCAAAAAGAATCTGACAGGCCAGATCAAACCCGGGCTACATAAAATACAAACCTACCGTAGCAGTTTCCTACAACATGGAATTACTCATTCTACCTGACAAACGGTACACACAGATACATCCCCCCATATTACAGATTGTATAAATTCAGCTTGGATACATGAAACAAATAAACAGCCAGCATAAGCAATGAAGCCAAATGAACAAAAACTGACCAGTTAGGGGAAAATAAAGGCGGCAACTTATAGGAGGACTTGCAAGGAAGAAAACATTGAGAATTACTCGGTGTTTTAATATTTAAACTCACTTTAAGGAAATAAGCACACAAAGCCTACTTGCTGCTTTGTTATCTTACAGTACACTTCAAAGAATGAACAAACTAGAGTGGGAATGACAAATTTGCAGCAGTAACAGCAAATGCGCATAGCAATTTTCAACAAAGAACTTCAAGACACTTTAAAATTTCACAGATCAAAACCGAGATGACTACGGTGCGATGTGAAGTCACTAGCAGAGCTCAGATACCTTCCTTCTCTTCCCATGTGGAATATCTATGCCCTGACATGCCTACGCTTCCACTAAAGCACATTTTTGGTAGTCAGCTCTAAAATGCCAGGCAATGATGCCATCAGCACGGAAAGGCAGCGAGACATGCTGTCCTCCAGGTGAGGAGACATCCTGTGGGATTTCGAGGTGTTGACTTAATTTCATTAGCGCTGTTTGTATGTTCTTCTTCCAACTCAACATTCAGTGACGCCGCACACCTTGAAACACCTCTCCCCAGGCTAATAAGGTTCAAAGTTAGTTAACAGCAATTCCTGATTGCTTCACGTAGGTAGTGCTAACTTAAATATTCCAGAGTAAGTAAAAATTAACAATAAAATTGGCATAATGGCTAAGAAAACCAGTTTGATATCCGTAAGAAGAAATCTCTCAAGCGTCTGGCTGACGGAAAGGCATCACGTGCTTCTCAAAAGCACAGTGCTAACTACAGCAGCAAGTGAAGGACGCAACCCCCCTGGTAATTATGCAAATAATATTCTCCATTATAAATCTTCAGCTCCTCATTAGGTTGAGGCCACAATAGCCTTATCTCTCCTGCACAATATTAAGAATCCAAGGGTTTAAGGCATAAGACTAAGGTTGTACCTCGGTCATAATTCCTCTCCATTTTCCTTTGTTTCTGTATTTTAAAATGACAAACTACTAAACATTTGTTTACCTTATTGTAATTATTCTTCAACAACAACTTTACCGTAGAGGTCAAAAAAGAATTGGGAAACATCTGCAAAAGATACTACTACTCAGGTGTACTTGGATGAAATTTGTTTGTTTTTAAATTGTGATTTGGAAAAATAACACAGGCAAGAGATTTTTACTTACACAGCATAAATAAAGCTATTTCTTATTGAAGTGACTGGTTTACTATGTTACCCACCAATAAAACTTAGAAAGCTTTGATTTCATTTCAGATACAGAGGGCCAAACAAATATTTCTACGGATGCTGACATAAATAATTCCATTTATTTTATTAGGAATGTTCACGTAAGTATTTTAAACTTTTTTCCTTGAAAAGACCAATTTGTTCACTATTTGTACTCAAGTAATTTTTTTAAAAGAAGGCACATTCGTACCTCAGAGAATAGATATTATTGTTACAAAGAAGAGTCAATACAGACTCAATATAGCAAGCAACCACTGCATGTAAGAAGTTATAAATCTGCCAGACATTTGAAATGGACTGAAATATACACTGTCAGTTTTCAGAGGAAAACAACCAGCCATATTTTACAACTTCCTTGTCAGGAAGTTTTTATACATCAGCTCTAATGAAATATGATTCTTTGATGCAGATTTTTTCACTAAGCTGGTTCCAAGGTTTGAGGAAATCATCAAAAGTTCGACTTTTTGTTGGTTTTTTTTCTAGCTCATAAGAGACTCCAAAAACAATACTTTTTGAAATCTTATCGTCAGCCAGACTCGTAGCCCAGAAATATTACAGATTTCCTTTAAATATGAAGTAATTAATTTCTAGAAAAATTCTCCTGTATTCTGCACCTTTTTAACGTAGAATAACCAAATTTAGTAAATAGACCTAGACTACGATATTACTCTTCCAGCCTCTGGAAAAGCGACATCTAATATTATACATACACACATGAAAACATATTATATTTACAGCCTTCAGAAAGGTTCGGCTCTTTCTAATCAGCTATTCTTGAGACAGCGATATAGAAAAAAAAAAAAGAAATAGAATAAAATTACATACTATTAACTAGTAATAAAGAACAAAAGAGATCTGCTTTCCTCCTGTATCAACAGTTTGAAACAGGTCTGAAGACACAGTTGCTTGAAAAATCTGAGACATCTATAAGAGTTTGTGGACTTACAAAACGCTGTGCCTTCTGACGCTCCTCTTCTGTCGCAGCTCTCTCTCGAAGAATGGCTCGAGTCAAATGTTCATTTGAAGAAATCCTTTCTCGTTCCAGGAGTTTGCCAAACTCATCACGTACATACATTTGTTCTTGTTTCAACCTACAGAAGGTGGAGGGAAGTTTACATTGAAGGTCTGTTTTCCAAATGTAGTTCAAGAGGACAGAGGCAATTTAAAAGCAGTCATTGTAATACAGTATTATCTGCTTCTTAAGACACCTAAATACAAATATTCGTTAAAAATTCAAGACATTTATTTCAGATTGAAGTGTCAAAATCTGAATACACAAAAGCTACAAGCCTTAGTATCACCACTCGTTAAATCACACAAAAGACAACTGATTCATGAGCTTTATGAAAACATATCGTTAAGTAACACGAATATGCACAGAGCATATGCACAGGTTGGTTGGTTTTGTTCTGTTTTTAAGGAACCCTTTTTCCAGCAAAATCCTTCTCCCCACCAGCCGGCGGGCACCCAATTTCCAGCTAAAAGCTCCATCTTTTCTACAATAGGATAATGCTTTCTTATCTCTGGACACACCATAAACCTAAATACTGCATCTATTTACCAAGCTGCAAAAAGATTGAACATCCATAATAAAGCTTTCCCAGCGATTTGAGAGGATGAGATGAAAATAGCTATTGAACTTGTTGCAACAGAGTTAATAAAGGCAACTCCAGTGCCAGAAAATTCTCAACATTTATATGTCACAAACCATAAACGCGTTTGAAGTCTTGACTATAGTACTTGATACAAACACACCATATCTAATTTTCATGAAAATACATAGGTATAAATTGTTTAGCTAATAAAACTTCTCTGTTGCATGTGTGTTGTGACACGGAACACAGAGTCAGCATTAGGGAACTCAGAATAGTAATGGCAGTATCAAACACCGGTTTTCAAATAGATTTTTGAAAGAGTGATGGAGAGAAAGCTTAAGTATTCTCAGTGCATTTATACACTGTCAAGGGAGCTTCAGAGAACAAATCGTAATGAGTAGGGTCACTTTGTAAAAGGTACTAGCATTACAGTACATTAGATTCTTCCCCAGGGAAAATATTTAAGTGAGGTGGGGAGGAAAAAAAGACAATTACAAGATGTATTACTTCTGTGCTCAGACACAACCCTCTGAAACGCAGCAACCAACTGGGAATCTTTATAAAAAGTTTATTAAGCAGCATCTTCAATTACTGTAGCAAAAAAAAAGTCAAGATTATGCAGACATGGACCAAATTCCATTAAGTGATTTCCCAAGGTCCCCCAAATTATTCCAGCAGCATTGATATAACAAATCCTTCACACAATCAATGGTGCAGTCAAAACACGCTGGTTGTCTTTTCGATTGGAGAAACCATGTTTTGTCTAAAAAGAAGAAAGAAGTGTCAAAATAGAAGTCTCAGCAGCTTTTCCTTGTGAGAGACAGCACAGACATGTAGTGTTTCCAGAGACTGAAGTAAGCTCCTTCCTCATCCTTTCTGGATTTTACTTCCCACAAGTGGTTTTCCCCTAAAAAATGTCTCTTCTTTATGTATACTGTACCTAGCAGAGTAGTTACGGTATGTGAAATCAGATAATATCTGAAAAAGGCTGCCAGATGTTTCCACATTACAAACTCTCCAAAATTAAAAAACACTGAGATATTTACATTTAATTCTTGGCAAATTATTCCCACATTTGACCCGAGCTCAGTCTTCTCGAGCCTTCTCCTTCTTGCCCCTGGAATTATGAACCTCCGGTGAGGTCTCCTCTCAACTTCTCTTGCAAAAAGAAGAAAGTCAGTTTTCCTAACACTTAAAAATAATGGGCTCCTAATGTCAAGATAAACCCTTTGATGGCTTAACCTGACTGCTGTTACATTCAGCTTCCCTGCCAAGTACACTACAGAGGGACGGGATGTTCTTTTCTACTTTTGCCAAAACTCCGCGTGTCCTTTGCTGCAAACTTGCCACGAGACGATGACCCAGAATCTCTTCTACGTACAGGAGTCATCTGACTCCCCACTCTACAGCGAGCCGTTAAAAAGCTTTTCATCAGAAGCTCTGACATCCCACGGAATTAGCAGACAATGACACAGCCGTGGGTACGGCCACACCAGTGACAGAAGCCACGGCTATACAATGCTGGTTTCCCACAAGCAGAGAACTCAGGGCAAGACTTGCTATTCCAACCTTCACCAGCCTCTTTAAAATTACTTGAGGTATCTCGATACTACCTTGTAGCCGTTCCAGTTCTGATTATCTTCTCGGCCATGAACAGCTGTATCCTGCCACAGCGAGAGGAAAGGATGGGGATAGGACACCTAAAATCAGCACCCAGAAAATTCCTGCCAAACTTATATAGCCCCGTACCTGATCTTATAAGTTACTAGTTTCCAAGCTCATCACGTGGTAAAAGTCCCAGAAAAAGGATTCCGCGCCAGCCTTTGCTGGCAATCGCATCTCACTGTCATTGCTAAGGAACTTCCATCGCAATAGGGTAACTGATGGGAGTGTGGGGAGAGACCCTCGCTGCCAACTCCCACCTTTGGGAATAAAGCATTATATGTTTATAACAAATTCATCTCTGCCCACCACCTGGGTAAAATGATACTACTTAGATAGAATTATGTGTTCTTTCCCAATATCTGAAGATGACAAACAATATTTAACACTACCTTGCTCATTGATACCAATAACGATGATGTGAAATATCTACATTAAAAATTGAAAGATCTTATCTGTGTTATTCATAACAGTTCAGCCAAATGCAATTTTCTTAGTTACAGACTGCCCTTCTCCCTTCAAGTGTGATTTCTTGATGTCTTCAAAAACACACTTACCGTGGTGTAAAAGCCAGCATAAATATCCAAATACAAAACTAAGAGTTTACCGGGTCATCAGGTAGTTAACAGTTTTGCAGCTAGCAGCAACACCTTGAATAGATTGATCAGCTTCATCCAAAACAACAACAAAAAAACCCAACCCCAAAAATACCACCACCACAATCCCCCTGGAGAAAAAAAAAAAANACTGCTGTCCCCATTCCACCTGCGAGGCTGCAGCAGAAGTTCACCTTTTGAAGATTTAGTAATGTTCTTGTAATCTCCAAACTCAATTTATATTTGCCCCATTTAAACACATTCACTTTGGGGACAAAGATCATTTTAAGACAACAGCCTCGTCCGCTGTTCCATCTTCCATTTTTCATGCAAACAAAATCCACTCTTTCAGCCTTTTATAAGAAATGTTGTTTTCCCCAAACAACCCATCAGCTCTTCCCTGCAGCTGTTGCAGAACTACATGCTCCATTTCCAGAGGATTTCATTTTGGTGATTAACTAATACTTCCCAGGTTTGTTATTCCCTGCTATTTCTAGCTAGAAGATTTACAACACCAAAACATTCATTAGTTTGTTAGCAGAAGCGCCTTCCACTTTCACACCACTCATCAGTTAGTAGGATTCAGTCATTTTTTTTCTCATATACGATACCGTACCCTTTCTATTGCAATGATATCACTAGATTTTGTACCACATGCATCTTTCAGAAATAAAAATATTATTGACGTCAGTTCCAAGACTGCTTTCTGAGAAATCCCATTATCAACCACCTTCCAGACTAATAATCTCCATTTATGATTCGCAGCAAACCTCCACCTTCTCCAGTTTGACCAGTAATTTTCTAAAGATGCCAGGTATTTCAGAAGCCATTGACCAGATGAGGCCTACTCTGTTTCTGTTGGTTTAGAGTAGGTATGTTCTTATGTTGGAGGAAATCAAAATATTTATTATCTGCTGCTATTTCCCTTTAGTAAACGTGAATTTTGTCTCTCATTTTCCATTCCCTTCTAGGTCAGTAACAGATCTTCTCTTCAAGATTTGTTATGTCTTTGCCACTAATTTTACTTCAACAGTTCCAGAGCTGTCTGGATTGCCTTCTAACTCCTCCAAAAATACCATTCTTTGGTAAGTTGGGGGGGGGGCAAAACCCATCTATTTAGTTTAAAACATACCAGGGTAATGAAAATTAAAACTTCCACTTCTCATTTTGACTTCTTGGCTTCCTTTTGCTCCATGACTTTTGGCACAAAGCTTTCTTTGCTGATCCGTATGTCTGCATATCCATCTGTCTTGTGCACCTTTTGGTCAACTGCAATAGTTTTTGAAGACAGCTGGGCAACCAGCAACATTTGGAGCTCTTTCCTACGTGACTTTTCTTCTTGTTTGGCTCTAAAATACTAGAGAGTTTTCACAGCTTTGTCTTCTCAATTCTTTGAATTTGTCTTTGTCTGTGAATATCCAACTCTCCTCTACATGATGAATTTATCAGCTCTTCATTTCAATTGGCTTAAGTAGATGCCGCCTTTCATCAAGACATACTTGCTGATGAACTTCTGTTTATTTTAATGGAAACAGAATGGCTTCCCGCATATGGGCCAGAAAGGTCTCTGTCCTAATCCATACACACAGGTCTTCCAAACCTTAGCCAGCAACTCTTACAAACAAAAGTCACAAAGTAATTCTGCCATTTATGTGCTAATCTCCAGAAGAAAAAGGTTGCTCCTTCACTAGAACTAGCTGCAAGCCAAAGGAGTTCCCTGCCTTCCTGTGTCTATAATCATAAACCATTCTATGATGATTCTGGGTTGGAAGGGACCTTGAAGATCATCCAGTTCCAACCCCCCTGCCATGGGCAGGGACACCTCCCACCAGACCAGGTTGCTCCAAGCCCCATCCAACCTGGCCTTGAACACCTCCAGGGATGGGGCAGCCACAGCTTCTCTGGGCAACCTGCGCCAGTGCCTCACCACCCTCACAGTGAAATTTTTATTCCTAATATCTAATCTAAATCTCCCCTCTTCCAGTTTGAAGCCATTCCCCCTTGTCCTACCACTACATGCCCTTGTAAAAAGTCCCTCTCCAGCTTTCCTGTAGGCTCCCTTTAGATACCGGAAAGCTGCTAAGCTCAAAGGCTTGGCAACGTCCGTGCATCCAGCTTTGCCAATGTGTTTAGGAGTAGTTTTATTAAACTTCTGGATGAAGACACTCAGCTCATCTCAGTCAAAGAAAGCAGCACAGCAAACCTTTTGCTGATTTCTTTTTTTCCCTTCCTTGTGCGGCATTCTACCACAAAAGAAATGCATAGTATTTCACAATCAAATTTTGTACAATTTAGGCCAAAACGTTACTTAATTTATGTTCAAAAACATCCAAGAGTGCCTTGCTCATAGCAGCACCTTAAGGCAAAAATTTAAAGTCTTTCCTATCTACTCTAATCCTCATTCGTGTGATCAGGAATGGGTATCATCACATCTACAGAAAAAAAAAGTGTAACTAGTTAACTTCCTGAAGCACCCACCAGACTTCTTTATTCAGGGCAACTTTTATTCACAAAGAAGTCCTAAATACCCACCTCAACTGATTTAAATTCCTCAGAGTTTTAACAAAAGAAGTAGGATTTTAAAGTAATTTTCATTTATTTGAATTACATAATTGGGTGGCTTGTAGCAGCTTAATGAAACAAACACAAGGCAGATACGTGCTGATCTCAAACATTTGCTTCCATCAACTTACAGTAGTTTTCTTCTCGACACTACAAATTCATTTTACTGGCACTCAGCATGTACTGCTGCTGAATAAAGGCAAACATCAGCTAAATCTACAGTAATAAATTATATTATTATCTAGCCAAAAGTAAAAAAAAATATAAATAGATAGATGCGCAACTGCAATTTGTAAGGAGTTAAACAGCACAACTTGTCAGTATAGTCCACTACTCCAAGAATTCCACATAAATAGACCACTTAAAATGACATTTTTAATTACAACAGATATAAAGGCTCAGTGTAATGGTTCTCACGTTTAAGCACAAAGCTCTAGTTAAGAGACAAGAGACATTATGCATTACACTGATCATTTATACAGAAAAAAAGGAAGTGCTTTAAAAAAAGGTGCTGAAACAGCAGAGAAGGCTGCTGGCTATACATTTTTCTACACAGTTGATAGTTTGAATAAAATACTTCTAAATAATTATGAAGTACTGTTTCAAGAAGTGTAGCGCTATTTAGTTACAGTAGCTGATTTAATGAAATAAAGTATGCAGCGCTATCACTTTTCCATAGCGCTGTTTGAAAATACACATAAAGCATTAACAAGGATCTCTACGTACTCAAGTTTGGATGCACACTTCACAGTATTTCATGCTCTCAACTGTTTTATAGCGTACAATCATATACGGAAAGCAACAACTCCTGTCTTTTAGGACTTCAATGCTCTCAGTTAAGACTATGAAGGAAATTTGTTCTTGCACGATTTTGCATTACTTCTTGTAATTTAGTAAACACACACCCGATGATTAAGTCACTTATCTTTTTATTACCCCTAAAGCTTCTGGCACTCCTAAATTCTACATCATAACTCCCTTCACCCATCCTTTAAATGCCTGATGATTGTCTCTTACTTTATTAGGTAGAAAATGCAGTCCACAGCTCTCACAGAGTCATTCAATTCGTTAGGCTGGAAGGGACCTCGTGTGATCCCCTGGTTCAAACTCCCTGCTCAAGCAGGGTCAGCCGCGGCAGGTTGCCCAGGACCACGTCCAGTTGGGTTTTGTGTACCTCCACAGACGGAGACTTCACAATCTCTTAGGGCAACCTGATCCAGTGTTTGACCACCTTCACAGTGTTTTCTTGTGTTCAGGTGGAATTCCATGTGTTTCAGTTTGTGTCCATTGTTTCCCGTCCTAATCCCCAGATTTCCCTACTTGCCCTACTTGTAGATGGGAATGACGTTTGCTTTCTTACCATCTTCAGGAACCTCTTCTGATCACCATGATCTTTCAAAGACAATCAAGAGTGGCCTTGCAATGACACAAGCAAGCTCCCCCAGCACTCATGGGTACAATTCATCAGCCCTCATGAAACTTCTCTATGTCCAGTTTAAGTGTTCCTAACCTGATCCTCCCTCACTGTGGGTTTAGTCATCTGTGCTCCAGACCAACCCTCTAGTCTCTGGGTTCCAGGATTCCTGAAAGCTCGCCTTGACAGTAAAGACCAAGGAAGAGAAGGTAAAGGTGACTTTAGAGTATCTCCACCTTCTCTGCTTCCCTTGTCACCCCCAGGAGCCCTGCTCCGTTCAGCAGTGGGTCCACACTTACCCCAGTCTTCCTTTTGCTGTTGATCTTAACACTATGTTCTGGTATTCGTACCTAAACAGACGTACGTCTCCATCTCCACCTATCCATAGCATCTATCTGCTGATAGATAACTAAAAGTAATTAAGTATTCAAATTAAGTAAAGCAATAGCAAAAATTACCTTTAACTTTGCTATTTATGTGAACACAAAGTTTACAGACTGAAGACAGGACAACGTGTGCGTACCTTCCCAAAATTTTTCTTTGAACAATCTAGTACACACGAAGTTCAATTTTCACCTTGTTTCAGCGGTACTTCAACCTAGTTGTATCTTGGAAGCAAGGGTGCCTCCTCGCACTCAATGACTAACATAATTAACCTACTGGGCACATTTCTTATAACTACCATACTTCAAAACAGCATACTCATATCAGGTCCCATCCTTGTTCTAGCAATCGGTTTTCAGATTATGAATATTGTGAATGTTCAGACTTGTGAATATTAAAAATCGAAAAACGTATCAGTGAATACCTAGAAAACTTCCTAGGTTTTTTGTGGCCGGATGCAGAGGTTCATTTGTTATATATGTTTTAATAAAAGCATGCTTTCCAAGCAGAAAACTGGGTCATCTCCCGAATATAGGTATTATAAATACAGACAATATTTGGATATTAAAATATGGAGGAGGAAAAAGCTTTTGTGAAAAGAAAAGAAGTTGTACGGGCTAAAACGGGACACACCTTTGTACTGATAACTTTCACAGCACTGCAAACATCTTGCTTATCTCAAAGCAGAGAAAAAAAAATGCTCTGCCTGCGGCTCTTACTGCCCTTAAAGACTGGACTTAAGAGCTTAGCTAGAGGAGAAAAGAATTATTTAATTTCCTTTGCAAATGACTACTGTGACACTTATGAAGCTTCCCTATTTGAACGAAAAACTTGACTCCAGATTCCTCTCGAGCAAATTCCTAGATTCAAGTAATTCCGATCTCACTGGAGGCGCCAGCCCCTTGGAGTCACTCAGAGCAGAACACCATCACATGCGTTAAAATTACTGAACACAAGAAGCAGACCTAATAAATACATGAAGTTTTGATTTTCCTCAAAAAAAACTAACCAGAAGTATGATTGAACACTGCTGTCACTGAGGGGAAAAAAAAAAAATCCTGGAGGAAACTGCAAGAGGTTAGATAAATCCCAATACACCAACCACCAAAGATTTATGGATCTCAGAACAAACAGAGCATAACAAAAATGTGGGTATTTTTGTTATCGTATTATCATATTTAGGTTCCTCTGTAAGACAAATTTTGGACTGTTTTATTCCTGAAGTCACTTTCATCAAAATAATGTTTGCGGTATACTCCACCTAAATCAGATCCTGCTAAAACCGAACACAAAACCTACCCCACATTATTCTCAAGAAGCAATCGCGCACCAGCAGACAGATGAAAAAAATTCTGAAAGATGCTCTCTAACAGATAAGCCGATTTGTTCTTAAATATAGATTTTTTTGAGGGGTGGGCAGGAGGGACAGAGGCAAAAATAAAAATAAGTAATCCATGTGATCAAGACATCTGTCCCAACCATCTCCTGTGGTAGATCTTCAGACCAAAGCCGAAGGGGAAATACCTGATTCCAGAAGAATAACCTTTTTGCTGCTGCATTCTTCTCCTTTTTTCGTATCTTTGGCTTTCTTCTATAAAAGCAGTGAATGTGAGATTCTAGGTGGCATTTGTTATTATATAGTTTTTGAACTAGCCATGAACATACTTCATGCAAGATGAAGTAGAAGAGAATCTACGTGCGAATACCCCAAACGTTTCAGAGCAGTAAGCCAGCCTGAAACGCTTACCCCCCATCTCTGGCAGGAAAACCTCTTTCTCTGCAGCTAAATTAATTCGGTTATGGCATTTCCCCGAGCTAGTGGTACTGATTTAACCTCAACTTGAACAAAGAACAGCTGAAATTATCATGGCAGTGACTGTACTATACATTGTCACCGAACACGCAGGCTACAGGTGAGAGCACCCAGCTAGCACACAACAGAGACGCATCAATTGTGGCTCACCATCACAAGCACCACCAAAAAAGCTAAAATAATCATCTCAATTGTTCAGTTCATCTTGGCCATTTACTGCAGTTGACAGTAGAGGAAAAGTAAATTTGCCTAAATTAATGCATATTAAGGAATAAATAGATTGAATGCATCTATATTTAAAAACTTACGCAGAAAGTTGCTCTTTACGTTTTCAGAATTCTTTTTTTTCTGTATATATCAGTTTAAAATAATTATTTCTATTCAAATGAAACTAGTATTAAATAATAACAACAACATAAAAGTAAGACAAAACTGGCAACTATCCTATAGGGTCCAACAGAATAAGTGAAGTCAAAATACACAGCTAGCTCCTCTCTCCAATTACTGCACAGCAGAATTAGAAATCTAAGAAACAAACAAGAAAGCATCTCTGACAGGACAAATCGTCTGTTTTCTGTATCTCTGACAAAATACAAGAATACTTCCAAAAAAAACCCGCATGATAAGACTTCACTGCACTCTGAAAAATAATTTCCATCCTTTTCAGATCCATTTTTTAAACGAGTTCAAGAGAAGAAAATTGCTAATTTTACCACCTGAAATGATGACATGGCACTGTAATCTTGCACAGCACGAAACATGTTAGCCACACTAACAAGATGAATAATTTAATTTTCAATCCAGAAGAATTCACTCTGTTGTTTACTTCAAAATATCCATTTCTATCATTCTTGAAAAAGACCTGCAGGTATTAAAGATTATCATTAAGGAAAAAGCAACTTTTAATTCACAGACAACAGCAACACACTGAGAACTGTTAAAAAAAAAAAATATTAGTTTTGTGCTTTGATGGCCATTACACACTTTATTCCAAATTAATCCAGAATCCATAGGAAATCTAAAATCGGTAAACAATACTCTATTAAAAGCAAATATAGCGATATATCATTTTCAGCCCTTATTACAGCTACTGAAAATTTCTTACGCTATCAAAGATTAAATATTTTCTTTTCGTTACTTTTCAGGGAAATGATTATTTGCCAGTTGTTGTATCTTTATTAAAGTCTCCAAGCTACACAATCTGATGGATCTGTGGTGATCCAAGATAAACTCGTTCAAGTCCAAAGCATGAACTGTGTCATTTTTCATTACCTCCAACCAACCAAAATCAAAATATTTCCTGTTTCCAAGTCCGCTATCGGGAAAATCATCCTTTCCTCTCCTCTATAAAATGTAGACAAACCTAAAGAGGTATTAGCCTTTGAAGTTGGAAGTGATCCTTAAATAGGAACTCCATGTAAGAAGACATAAAGCAAACATTTCAGTATCAAAAACCCCCATATATGTGTATGCTTTCATGCATCGATTTTTTTTAATTAATGTTAATTTTATCCGGCTTCCTTCATCTTTCATCTCCGAACGCTTCCATTTCTATATAATACCCCCTCCTCAACTCAAAAAGCTTACATTGACTCAAAGTAAGAGCACAACGTGTTTACAGTAGAAACTGTTCATCAGGTTTTTTTGCTTAGTTTGACACAAGCGAGTTTGTTAATGCATTCTGACAGACACGCATAACATCCAAAAATGTTTTGAACAATGCAGTTTAGGCCACTATACAATATTAATGAATGAATAATGTTTCCGAGTACTGAGTTTCAATATTTAATGAGCGCAGGCTGAACGCGCCATCGAGAGCAGTGGTTGAAAATCAGTGTGGCTGACAAGGGATTTGAAAAGATGCGCGAGACATCAGGAAAACAACTTTAACCTGAACTGAGGTCCGAGAAGTGTGAAATGGATATTTCTCCTACTCAATTTTTACTAACCAATTATTCACCTGACTGCAAAAGTCAGATAAATTATCTAAGTTCATCTGCCTCCGCAAAACATAGCTAAGGGCTGAGACATACAAACTACCTGAAAGGCAATGTCTTTTTCTTCACAAAAGTCTCAGAATGACAACACAAAGAAGTTCTTCTAAATTGAAGTGATTTCCTAGCACTATTTACACATTTAAAAAAATTATTCCCTATTCACATAAGACTTTGCATACTACAGGTGAAGGGGCTATTCCTAATGCTAGCAGCAACCACATTCTTTAAAAATCTGCCCTAAAATTTCATTTCTAAACCCATTATTTCAGATTATGCAAATGTTAATAGAAAATATCACTTTTCTGCACTGTAAAGCCATGACATAAAAAGGACACAGTTTGCCTTCATCTTTTTGGCGCTCATATTGCCCACATCTCCCAAAGAGGCAAAATATAGGGGGGTTTTCTCTAATTTATTTTGCTCTTTTGGCAAAGTTTTATGTGAATTTTATTTTAAATGATGCATTGCTTTGGGTGAGGGCTGGAGGGAGAACCCAAAACATTACTAAAAACCATGTACAGGAATGCAGAAAACTCCTCTAAATTTAAGATTGAAATATAGCTTTCCTGAACTTATGTTCTACCCAAGTGTTTTTTTGGGACATCTACATGCTGAAGAAATGTCTTACTAAGTACAAGAGACTCAGGACTGGGAAAACAGAAAAGAAGCAAGGCAAACCACAAACGCTAAAATTTTAAAAATTGTGGGAGTATAAAGTCAAAAAAAGGAACGTGCAGGTCGTCATACCCAGATTTGCAATCATTTCATGAGTGCTTACTCCAAAACCATTCAAACGTCACCCCACGGATTTAAATTGCTATCCACTGTAGAGACCACAACATGCACCACCAAAATTCTTTGACAAAGTCACCACAAAACACCAAGAGCTCTAACGATTATGGTGCGTGCAAGGAAGAGAGAAGAGATGAAAGGAACCAATAACCCCTGTCCCATCAAACGCTTCTGAGTAACACAACTTGTCCTACACACCGAAGTGGAACCCTCCAAATCAATCCTGATGTGCTCCAGACCTAGCGGCTGCCTTCACCCCTTACTGCACAAGCAAAGCCCAACCAGGCACTTGCCAGTAGCACCGAAATCATCCCAATTGACTTGCCACAGCTGTAACACGGAAGCCCGGCATCCTCCAACAGCTCAGAACGAAGTTAAATACACAAATGAAAAGGAGGAAGAAGAAAAGAGAGAGGCCAAGTTATACGCTCAGGATGTGGGTTGGGAAGGGCTTCTTGTCTCTGACAAGAGCTAGCCGCACCTCTGGAACTTGCAGATTAATATAACGAAGAAAAACGATCAATAACTTTTCCACATATCTTTCATTTTTTCTGGCTTATCTACTTCAAACTGCCTACAGTAATCTGAGTGAGATTTTCCTACGGTCTTACACTACATTACTGGTACTTTCCTACGTTTGCCCTTCATACTATTAAATTTAATGAGAACCCCACTACTTTATTCCATACTCACTTATTCCTCTTTAATGCTGTCCATACACTTATATAAATTAGCGCTTCATTCATTATAAATATTACAGAAAAAATAGAAGTGATGGTGATTCCACAATTGATCCCTAAGCAGCAAGTAACTTTTCCCATAACGTTAACTGCTCTCTCCAGTATGTCCCATTACACGCTCACCTGTGGTCAGTCCCAAACTGTCTTACAATTCTTACATTAGTTTTGGACGTGTCCAGTGGCAGTAACAAGGAGGGCAAGGTATCAAGTGCTTTGCTTTCCTCTTTCCTTAGGCTGAATTCTGTTATCCAGCCCAAGAAAACGCTGAACTTAATACAAAATATCTTGGTTAAGACTACGTTCCGCCTTGCCCCACTTAACCATTTCTTTCCATTCTCCCAGTTACCCCCCACTTCAAATGCTGTATTTCCCAAATCACCCATAATAACGAGTCCGAGTAATAACATTCAGTTGAACATATCCATCCATTCCCTTTTTCCAGCTGCCTTCCGGCCTCAGCACAACATCTGTCAATTGAAAAATCTTTGCTAATGGCCATGCTATTTTATGTGCCAGTCCTTGATCAAAAGATCAAAGACACTAATTTCAAAACTGGTAATTACATACAGCTCTTCAATTTATCAACAATACCTCCACGGACAGCTTGTTAATATGCACTGCAATACGGACACTGACTCTCGTCAGCCTGATGGCTGCTCATAGCTTACAGAGGATGCTCCAGTTGACTTTCTTTGTTAAGATACTTGGGTTGGGGGGGGAAGAGTTTGGGGGGGTGTTGAGCGTTGAGAGGAGGGAGGGTGAGTAGGAGGGAAGGTAGGTTTTTTTGAGGGGATTTTGTAATTATGCTTCATAAATCCACTGTTTTTAAAATATGTGCATATAGATCAGCATTATATAAAGACAGAATAACGAATAAATGTCTACCTTTATGCCAGAGGCATGCAGAGAACCTAAGTCAGAATAGTAAAACTGTTTTACATAATTTGCATATGTATTTAGCTAAGACTTTTCCTGATATCCACATAACTCCACTTGAAATTACTTTCAAACTTAATATCACTCCTCTTGGGATCTGCAAAGGCAGTCATGAAATTACGACAACATTAATTATCCGTTAAAATGAAGTGACAGTCATGAAATTTATTTTATTATTATTATTATTTTTAAGTGTTTCTCTGCTAAGTCTACTCATTTCCTACTTCTCAAAATGAAAGAGCTCATCGGTTTGAAAGCAAAGGTTTGTTTAAAATTGCCAGGGGGGAATAGTTTCCCTCCTCCCTATGTGAATCTAAAATTATGAAGCAGTATTATTTTTGTTGATGCTCTCTCCAAATAAGCTCACTGGCTTCAAGTCATTTTCCCATCTCTCCTAGAAATAAACTTATCAAGATGAAGCTTGGTATCCAAGTTGTCAGTTGAGATGTCGAGTTTTAAAATCCAAGTGAAAAACAATCCCTTGAAAATTGGGGTTTATAAAGGTAGGAGTGAATCACTGCGCTGCTTTCTCCAATTTCCACTTCCTGTCTCCGAGATTCCCCTCCGTATACACCGAGAACCAGACAAAATGGTATTAACGGAGAGGCAGACCAATAACAGAAATCTCGGAGAGTAACTCTACCATTACCAAATACTGGGGTTTTTTTCTTCCCAGAAAACAATAAGGAAAGTAAAGCAGGCTTCTCTGACAGTTTGGTATTTCCAAACCCTCAACCTCACAAGCAGCAGGGCTGCAAACATTCTTATGTTTCTTTGGCATTTGGCAGGTAAGATCGTGCGCTAAACTTCTATGGTTTTAAAAAGGGTATAATGCAACCCCATTCAGAAGGTGACTTGAGCTTCCATAATAGAATTACCTTTTCAACAGATGGCTCTCCAAAGAGGCATCGGTTACAACAGCTCACCTGATCTCAGTACTTGTTTTATAGGTAAATCTCTGCTCCAACCCAAAATGTCTTCACACTTCATCCTGGCTCCTTCCCTTCCCTGTAAAGGGACAGTCTTGACCCAGTCCGACCCTTCTAATTCCCTCTTTTCCTGCCACAGAGCAGGATTATCCCATAACCCTCCAGCCCTCAGTAATATTATAGCTGTCAAAGAATAAATTCTCTTCTAAATCTTTGGCTGAGNCGACCCTTCTAATTCCCTCTTTTCCTGCGACAGAGCAGGATTATCCCATAACCCTCCAGCCCTCAGTAATACTATAGCTGTCAAAGAATAAATTCTCTTCTAAATCTTTGGCTGAGGTGTGAGATCAGACTTCTGCTGCGAGAGACGAAAAAAACATTTGAGATGGCACGACTAGGAGGAACTCAACCTGTGGAAGCGATGCCAGACCTTGCTGCTGTCTCCGTGTGTGTTCCCCAGCCCTGAGGCTGAAGTGGCCTTTTGGACACTCACCAAACGAAATCGTTTTTACTTTTGTTATTTTTATAATATCAGTTGTACACACCAAACTTGAATGTTTTGTTTTGGTACATGAATAGCCCTCACCACTGCCCAGCACCATCTGATTTTACACTCCAGAANTGTTTTTACTTTTGTTATTTTTATATCAGTTATACACACCAAACTTGAATGTTTTGCTTTGGTACATGAAGAGCCCTCACCACTGCCCAGCACCATCTGATTTTACACTCCAGAAAAGCCTACTCTGCAATCTTACCAATTACTATTTTAAGTCCCCTCTCTACCAACTATACATCTTCAGATACGGAAGGAGAGTGTCATGCACACGTATGTGTCACATTCAGAGATGGGAGGCCCTTATCACATGTCACTTTAGCCTTTCTTTCCCGTTTATATGCAATTTATGACTTATCTTCCAAAATTCTACAACTATATTTTATCACTATGAAATATTGAAGTTTTGCTCTCTCAAATCGGTAGCTTTTTTTTTTTTCTGCTACACTGAATGTCATACTAGAAAAAGGTTAAGATTCCCAGCATTTGTGGAAGACAACTCATGCCATATAAAGGTGTATGAACAAAGAGAGAATAATTATCCACAGGCTACACAAATGCGGCTGTACTTACAAAAGAGCTTTACTTCAAAAGTACACTTGCTCACACCAGAGTGGTTTTTTCCCCAGGAATGACAACAGGAATGAAGAAACTTCCCTCTAAAAGCAGTTTCTCTCAATTATATTTTTAAACTTTGCTTGCATCTCTCTCTGCAATACTTACTTCAGGGAACCCTTGTCAGAGAAAGGATGACCAGAGGAGGCAAGCTTTGGTGAACGTCTGTTGTACCAATTCTTGCATTCCTAAATGTGATTATCAATTGGGTAATACCTTTAGCTGTTTTTTAAAAACAGTATGGTCACCCATGCCAGAAAATATTAACTCTTGTTCTTGACCTATAAGAAGTCAAAACAATTATAATCAATTTTAGTGCTTCATGGAAGTATTTCCAGCTGGCTGTCCTACTGTGGGCAGTAGGGAAGACATAATTTCCCTGACTATTTTCACACTTAATCTAAACACTGTCAAGAGGTCCCTGTGGCAGAAGACGAGATTACAACTATTTTCAAAAGAAAAGCAGCTTCTTGTCCCCCATGAGAAGAATACTGCAAGAAAAAGCCAGTCTCCCAATTTAACACAGCTAATTACCTGGGAAAATATAATCATTTAGGAAGAAAATACACCTAGTTCAGAAAAGTTTTCCCCACATTTAGTGCACTGCCCGTATGAACTGAAGATACATTAATATGCTCTTCATACGTTTACCTCAATAAAATGTAGAATGAATACTATAAATAAATCAATCCCTTTATTTCTTATGTTCTCCAGACCTACTCCAGTAAACTAGAATAAACATGTTATTAAAACAAAAATCAATAGTAAGCTTTAAAATATACAGTAGCACAAAAAGGTCAAGCCCCGTATTGATTTTAATATAACATTTTTGGTGTGTAGTTTCCCAAAGGCTTCTTCTCTAATATTGTTCTTCATTCTTCTTTCGCTTTACATTTTTGCCGGTGAATTTGTTGTTCTCTTCTGCAAAAGTCATCTACTCCAAGAAGTTTACTAAAAGCTTGTCATATATGCAATGTACTGCTGAGACGTGACAAAACAAGGTTGGGGGGAAGCACTCAGACGCATCAGAGTATCAATTAAACCCTAAAGTGAATTGCAGTTATATAGGGACCCTCCTCCAAGCACAACAACCAAATATAAAGAAGCTAATGGCTGCAATCTAATAATCTACCACTGAGAGCCACCTTCGTGGACCAGTGTGTACGTATTTTTAAAAGCTGATTTAGGGTTTAGAAAGATTTTCTTTAAACAGATGAGAATGTTTAGAAATACAAAGGTTGCAATAAGTTATCCAGCTAATGACAGATAAAATGCCACACCATACGGCACCCGGCTAGTCAAGTAGAACAGACTCCAGCAATTCATTACCAGGGAGTGTTTGAAAATCTATCATCTGTATTACTCAAGAAAAGCATTTTTCAAGTGGCTTCCAAAATAAAAGTTACCAAAGTCATCATAGGAGACTAGATAAACAAAACATAGCAAAGCCTAAGAGTTATCAAAAACGATCACAGAATTGCAGCATGTTTTGGGTTGGAAGGAACCTTTAAAGATCATCTAGTTCCAACCCCCCTGCCATGGGCAGGGACACCTCCCACCAGACCAGGTTGCTCAAAGCCCCATCCAACCTGGCCTTGAGCACCTCCAGGGATGGGGCAGCCACAGCTTCTCTGGGCAACCTGGGCCACTGTCTCACCACCCTCATCATAAAAAATGTCTTCCTTCTGTCCAACCTAAACGTTCACTGTCTGTTTAAAACCATTGCCCCTTGTCTTGTCTCTCCAGGTCTTGGGAAAAAGACTCCGTCTTTCTTATAAGCCCCCTTTAGACATAGAAAGGTTCCAATAATGTGTCCCCAGAGCCTTCTCCTCTCCAGGCTGAATAACCCCAACTCTCCCAACCTTTCTTCATAGCAGAGGTGCTCCAGCCCTCTGACCATTTTCATGGCCTCCTCTGGACCCTCTCCAACAGGTCCATGTCTTTCTTGTTCTGCTAATTGGCTTTTTGGCGACCAGACTGGAAAATAAACAGAAGCCAATACAGGGAAGGAATAATGGGGATACCAACAGGCAACCACTAGAAGGCCCAGAAAGCTGGACAAGGGCTGGATAAGACTACAAAAGAAAATGCAGGCTTGTACCTGTAGTACAAGGTAGTTAGAGACACTGAAACACTGAGGCTGCAGGCAATAGTTTTCTTCTGGATTTGCTGGCTAAAATCATTCATCTCCAGATACCCACCATTTCCCATCCACTGGCAGTTACCACCTACCCAATTCCCTTCACAAGGGATCCCAGGAATGTGTCCCATTCAGCTTCAGATTAAGTCACCTGGAGAAGTTCAAGCATGTTCCTCAAATGAAGTTAACCCATGTCTATAGTCTTAATTTAAATAGAAGTAATCCTGCAGGTTGCAACTGTCTAAACAGATATTTTAAAAATATTTAAGATACACTATGCAACTTCTACATACATCAGATCCTTTTTAATAAGATTTTGAGCAACAGTTGCACAACGCTCAGCACTAGTCCTGAAAATTTTCTACCTGTCAGGCCTTAAACAATTTTAGAGCAGACCTAGCAACAGAGTTACTGAGGGGCCACCAAAACAAACAAAAAGGCTACCTTTAAGCCTTTCCCTGCCTTAAAATTCATACTTACAGTAGTACTTTTCCTCTAAGAAACAAAAGCTGCAATCACGGGAGATATGATGTAGGAGAATCCAAGTACAACTAAGCATTGGGAAAACAATCATCCAGGTCTCCTGGGACAGTCATACATCAGCAAACTGCACAGGGACATATATGTTTGGCATGCTACCAAAATTACATGCATGTTTATACTGAAGACTTGAACAAAATAAACTTCCTGTGATATTGAAGGGACTGTCATGCACAGCATTTTGCAAAACCACCTCATTCTACATATAATTAATATTTCCCATGTGCCAAATCATGTAAGAGCGGAAGATAGGAAACACTTGCCAAACAAAAAAGACTGAAACCCCACAAATATAATTAGCCTAAGCTAAATTATTAGAAAAATAAATAAGACTGAATTTTCCCTGATTTTCAGGGGAAAAAAAGGTGAGTAATCATTCATGAATGTTCAATTTCTATGGAAAAAACACATCCTTCATTTGCCTCTTTTATGTAAGTGTTCTCTTGTGGGTATTTTAGTGGAAGAATCCAATAGTCTGATGAGGTTGAGAGCAGCTAAAATTTTATCATTATGCTGATGATAAAAGTTGTTGTTCACTTTTGGTTTTTCAAAATATCTTTTCTTCTGTGTATACCTTTTATAATGCAAGCTCTTTATAGACAAAAAGATTTATTGAGCACCATCAGTACAGTATCGTGGACTCCAACAAACGAGTAGTTTTATATTCAAGAACAAAGTTAGCGTATGTAGTATATAAACTTCTCTTCAGTTTAGACACTAAAGATGGGAGAAGAAGGAAAATCACCTAATTCTCCCGTGCCTGTTCTCCAGAGCCAAAACATTAAAAGATTTTAGTCATTGGTTTCTTGGGAAATCAGGAAAAACAGCAAATATTTGCTGAGCTTGTCCAGAATAAGCAGA
>RSEF01000001.1:2622801-2635954 GCA_003993805.1 Himantopus leucocephalus | reverse complement strand
GGGGGGGGGGGGGGGAAGTCAACCATCTTGGATGAACCACTCATCTCAACTCTTTCTGTATAAAGCTCAGAGATTAAGGAGAAATAGAAGCCTTCCACAGGATGGGATGAACCACTTTATCTCACCCCTAGACTAAAGTACCATCTTAGATTAGATGCTTATTTTTCAGATGATTAACAGCAGGTGAAATCAAACACGGTTAATGAAGCTAAAAATGAGAATCAGATAAACTGGCTCCATGAAGCATTGTCAGAGGTACACAACCAACCTTGCATGCAAAGGGAAGAAAGAATGTCCTTCCTCTATTTCTTAAATTTAGATTTCAAAAAAATGTNCACGGTTAATGAAGCTAAAAATGAGAATCAGATAAACTGGCTCCCTGAAGCGTTGTCAGAGGTACACAACCAACCTGGCATGCAAAGGGAAGAAAGAATGTCCTTCCTCTATTTCTCTAAATTTAGATTTCAAAAAAATGTTAGTAATATCTGAAAAATGCAATTTTTAGTCTGGTCTTCCCCAAAACTTCAGTAATATATCTCAACATGAGATCATTGAAAAATCAAGGAGTTCAGTACACATGCAAACCAGTCTTGGAAAAAAAAAAATTGCAGCAGTAGCGGAAACTGCATACTGTTCCCTTGAGGCAGAAGAAAATAAGTCTCTAAGTGGTTACCTCCTGTTTAACTAAAAAACAACTAGTGCAAAGCTTTCAAGAAGCAGCACTATACAATATACTTAACCTGCCTGATCTGACAAGTGATGAAGAGTTTTAGTAACACCTCACTGCAGCCTGAAGATGAAAGAATAAAACAAAGCTTTTCTTTTCATCTTAATACGATAAACCATACATTTAAAGTATTCTTTAATATCACATTGAAGATTCTCTAACCGATAAATAAATTGTGATGGAAAGAAAAGTACCATTTACTATTAAAACCACAGGGTTTTATTACTTGGAGGTCTCCTTGTTCCGCGCAACAATCTCTTACCGGTTCATTGGAGACTTGGTTTAGAATTATTTTGATACATTCTCCCCTTATAGCAATCCCTCACTTCATTTTATTGACAGTTGTAGCTAGTGGAGAGATAATTTGGATAAGAATATATTTTACTATAAAACCAGAGAGGATGCTATACAGCAGAATGACAATCTCCTTGCATGGTGCTATCAAGACTAATACTGGTGAAACCAAACAGTGCTAATGGAGTCATTGGTTTTATTTCATTAAAAAGTTGCCAATATTTTTTATTTTATTCTTTACAATAGCAAAACCATTCAAACGGATCCAAATGACTTCTAGTCTAACAATCCTTTAAATTACATACCCTTTTATCTTAGCCACCTATAATCCCAGAGAGGTCTCTGAAGGACAAAGGAGAAATAGCTGGGTTTTATTCTCGTGCCCAGACAGAGCACAGACTAGAGAAGTCAAAGGCTGAAACTTCAGAGGAAATATTAAATAGTTCAATGCCTACTACTGGCAGTCTTCAGCACATTTAACCCTCAAAATGAACCAAGAACTTGAGCACGTGTGAACTTCAATTTCTGCAAGAACGTACATGGGAGATTTCTAACAAGAACCACAACAAATGTGTCCCAAACAGGCATCATCATCTACCAAACTCTGATTTCTATCTCAAACATTTGATAAACTCTGGCTGCATTTTCAAAAAGTTCAGATTAAGGCTAGGGTCCGACTGCCTATGCCTAAAGGTCTAAAACTTTGCCAGGATTCAACTACAAAACAATTCAGTACTCGGAACTAGTAAAAGGCAACGACACCAATTACATGCATAAATGCATAACCATTTAGCCCTTAAAACTCATTATTACATGCTGTTTTGCAAAGGGCTCCATGAACTGTGCCCAATCTCTTTTTCCCAGGTTAATTTTTTTCTCTGTCTTTTTAGAGACAGTTTCCCCGGCTTTCTTAATTAAGCTTACCGCAGCACTAGAAATTAATACAAGAATCACACACCAGCCACCAACAGTTGTTTTTCAACATGATTTTCTGCTAACTACCAGAAGATTATGTTTTAGCATACACAAATCTTGTGCTTCCACATCAAAAAGCGGGTGGTCCTAACTTTTAACTCGCAAGCCATTTCTCAGCAAATACTTCGGATATGCCTGTTACACTAGCTACAACAAAAATTGCTTTATATGTGTACCACACAACTACTCCGAAAGATTTTTAGAGCAAACGTCTGCACTCAGTAAACCCTAATAGAGCACATGCAGCCTTAAGCAGAATAGCATGAAATTTAATTTCAACAAATTCACTAGAGACCAAAAAGCACACAGTATGTGGTACATAAGAATTACCTGTTTCGAGAATATACAGAAACAAAAATGACACTTCTAAATGAATGCCCATTGAAAGATAAATTCTGCCTGTCTGCAAAAAGCCACACACACAGAAAGCCACTTGTAAAAGAAAAACTATAAAAGAAGCTGACTATCATCTCAATGAATCTACCTCAGCCTGAGACCCAGTTACTTATGCATATGAGTAGGACAGGACCTGACACAGAGCGGTCTTTCTTTAAATTTCATTTGGAATATCAAAAGTTCTCTCTCAGTTGTAAAATGGGAACCCCTGAATAAATCAATCAAATGTCCCGCTAATATGTGACAATATTCATGGGATATATTGGCCTTCTCCCTGACCCTCATGTAGGGGGAAAAAAAAAACAAAACCAAAAACCAAACACCCAACTCAATCCCACAAGCTCTCAAAGACCTAATTCCTCCATTTGCAGAACCCTTGCAAACCCCAGAATTCACTTTAGTTCCCCTGACAACACTGAGTAACAACAAATAAAGCAATAGCGGGAGCAGAGGGAGAGAAGGGGGGTGGGAATCAATGACTTCAATTCCAGCCTGAAACGCCTGCTACACATGGACCACTTTTACATACAGAGTTGAACATGGTCATCTCATTACAATGAAAGAAAGCAACAGGAGGAGAGAGGAAGGGAGAGATGGACAGACTACTTCTACATTTGGCCCGTCCTTCCAACTGCACAATCAAACTTAAACCAAATTTACATCATGCCAAACTCCAGACTAACTTTAACAGAAATGTCATTTCTTGGAGCATATTTAAGTGGATGTATTTCATGCAGTCCACTACTATACCGAGAGATAATTAAGATATTTCAGGGGGCTGGTTAGGTTGGCTTATTTAATTGCTATTACTAACATACCTGTAAAAGTTCTTTTTTGTTTAGGGAAAGAAAAAAAATCTTTCCTTGAACAGCATAAAATACTATTGCAGTATTACGGAAAAAAATAATAATTCTAGTCTATGAAAGCTTGAGGATTGTTTCACCTCACAACACTCTCCTGAAGATACAGACCAGACCACTTGAGCCGTGCCTGCGCTCTCCAGCTCCATTAATTAAGCACAATCGGGCTTACTTGCTTCCACTAGGACTGGCACTTCAATGACCAGTGGTGAAGTTGCTTAAGCAGCTGGTTTAGGGAAGATAAACTTCAGTTTGACATAATCTGCAAAGCTGTTCCAAGAGGTGGTTGTCACCAAAAAAAGTGACACTATTGCTCCTGTGCGTGCTCCTGCTTCCCTCCTCTGAATACACAAGGTTCAACCAAGAAAGCTGGGATAAAAGTCTTCTCGTAGAGCGCTTCTGGATGGTTTAGACCACTAGACACCAAGTTACTATAGGAATAGAAATGATGAGATGTGAGACATTAGATGAGGTTAGTTGTAACATCAGACTATAGCCTCAAATCCATGACACTTGCATGAGAAGCTCCAACACCTTTTGCCATTCTACCTTTGGACATCAGTTTAAATGTCTGTTGTTCCACAGGATGTATTTAGCACTCAAAATGCGATTAAAGTGGGCAGCCCAAAGGCGCAGTCTTGATGACATCCCCAAAACAGTATTTCAGTGAAGAATCAAAACTACTTTTGAACTGGACAAACGTTAGGAACACGGTAGCAGTGAGTACCGCAGGCACATTCAGACTTTTTCATTCCCACCTTAAAAAATTTCTGTTCATAAGTGAGATGAGCATTCACAAGGTTCTAGACGTTCCTCTTACACAATTATGTACCATTTCCATATTCAACAATCCAAGCCTTTTAAACAATTAAATTAGGGGGTTTTGTCTACTCTAATATTCTCATCATGTCTACCTAACCCTCCGTTAATTACGTACCATCTTTTTGATGGGGTTAATACTGTACTTTGAGGACATGGCGTGAACTAAGCCCTTCCACAGACCTGAACTCCGAATTACTAGGAACTAAAAGAAAAAGAAACAGATGTGCAAGCTACATTACTTGCTACTTCTTCCTTCTAATTTCAGTACCTTTTTTACAAGGACATACCCATCCACCTGAAAGCGTTCACAGAACACCTTGCATGTCACACAGACAGTGAGAACTTTAATTTATGCAGTACTTGCTTCGTCTCCCATGCATAATTCTATCTTCCCTAATACTCCTGCAATCCAGTGACGTGAATGTCAGACTCAACTAAAGATTTGCTGTTACAGTGACAGCATTAAAAGTTTGGCATCTTTAGCAGTCTAGTGAGTTACAAGACATTCCACCTTTTGATAATAAAATACTTCCATCAATAGTGAACTTTTAACCCAAAGAATATCAATATACATCACTGAAAATAAAGTTATCGCCAAGAAACCCACTGACAACTAAGTGGCAATATAGCAAGCCGCAGGAGAGCAGGAGTGAGCATTGCAGCATCACATGTGCAAGAATACCCAAGATCATAGAATCACAGAATGGTTTGGGTTGGAAGGGACCTTGAAGATCATCCAGTTCCAGCCACCCTGCCATGGGCAGGGACACCTCCCACCAGACCAGGTTGCTCAAAGCCACCTCCAACCCGGCCTTGAACACCTCCAGGGATGGGGCAGCCACAGCTTCTCTGGGCAACCTGCGCCAGGGGCTCACCACCCTCACAGTGAAGAATTTCTTCTTAATATCTAATCTAAATCTTCCGTCTTCCAGTTTGAAGCCATTCCCCCTCATCCTATCACTACGTGCCCTTGTAAAAAGACGGCTTGCTCAAATTTAGATCACACATCAAAAAAATAAATACCCCGAGCAGGCTATTGCCTGGGTGTCAGAAGCTTCTGATGAAGCTGCCCTTCCTCTACAAAGCAATGTGTTACACCATATACCTACTTCCTTCCTCAAGAACAGTAGGATGAACCTTACCCAACAAAACTGGCAATATTCTTTGGAATGTATTCTTGCTATGACAGCTACATTAGAGACTTCAAGATTTTCAGACCAAAAGCCGACCACAAGTCATAAGTATTTCTCACAAATATCTCCGCATCCCTTTGCAAAACTATTCCCTTCCCCTGCCCAGATGTAAGGGGGAAATCAGAACCACAAGTATACTGTTAAAAACAAACCCAATATTATTCCGTAAGATGCTAATCATGGCCTTGCAGGCAACCAGTGGTCCACAGACCAGGTCAGTTTGTTGACTGGGGATTCCTACTTGACTTATTTCACCGAGGTTTTTGGTACCAGTTAAGTTTATAACCTCCTTCTAAAGAGTACACAGAACGGTACCTAAAGAGGGCAAAATAAACATTCCCAAATGAAGAGACCAAGCTCTCCTGGTTGCTGCTACAGGAAGAAAGGCTGCAAATCCACGTCAGTGCCTGAAAGGAACTGCCTGAGATTTATGGTGTCTCACAGCAAGATAAACAGCAGGGAAACCCATGCACCAAAATGTCTTGCTAAACCTCTGTCCTTTTCCTTTTCTAAAAACAAGAGAAATTTTACAAAATAAAAGCCACAGAAATGTCATTTTACTTCATATTTCAGTTTATGCAGAGAAAAAGTGTTGTTCCAACAAAAAGGTAGATGAAAACAATTAATACGTTAAAGGGCACAGAACTAACAGGATTTATTTGCAGATGATTCTTGCTTAACTGGCATAAATTTAGCCAAACTCTGTAATCTTCCACATACTCATAAAAAGTGAAAATACAAAACCATTCAAGTTACAAGCAATAAAGCTGAGCCTCCCACAACATTTATCATAAGGTATTCCAGTTTTAATTCTTTTCATGTAGCATCTGACTATCCACAATTACCAGTATCATCAGTACATGCTGCCATTCTTAAAAAAAAAAAAGAAAACAAAACCAAAAAAAACCCATGTTCCTAAAGGCCAGACAAGGAACAAGGGCAATGACTCTGGTGTAGAAGTTCTCAGCCACATTCTCTGGGGCTGCACATTGCAGAAGACCATCCCAGGTGGTCACAATGGTCCCTTCTCACCTTATAAGGATTAAAAATGCTCTGTTGCAATTAGCAAAATTATTTTCACACCCTACTGCCAAATCACAGGACCACAGAATCATTCAGCTTGGAAGGAGCCTCAGGGAGTCATTTTGTCAAACTCTCTGCTGAAAGCAGGGTCACCCTTGAGATCGCTCCAGATTGCTCAGACCATCCACGCACATCTCGAAAGCCTCCGAGGATGGAGATTGCACAGCCTGACTGGGAAACCTCTTTCAATGCCTGACTGGTTTCATCATGACAAGGTTCTTCCTTATTGCCACTCTGAACCTCTCCTGCTTCAAGACCCACCGTCTCTTGCCCTCATACGATGCATCACCGTGAAAAGCTACCAACGTGGGGTGATCTGCATTGAGGAGCATGTAGTCCACCTCCTCCTCCAGGACATTGATGAAACTGTTAAACAGGACAAACTCCTGCAGAACCCCACATGATACCAGCCTCCAGGCAGAGTATGACCCATTAACCACAATCCTCTGACCCTGATCATCCAACCAGTTCTTTTAACCTAACTTGCTGTCCAGTCATCCACACTGCAACATCTAATTTGGATATAAGAATATTGGGAGAGGCAGTGTTGGAACACCTTGCTGGAGTTGAGGTAAATGACACCTACTGCCCTCCCCTCATCCACAAATCCACTCATTTTGTAGTCTGTCTCTGCTTCCACCTCCTGCTGACCTCATTTTTACACTGAAGCTCTATCATGAGCTCCCTGTTTAACCAGACCAGCCTCAATTAATTATATCAATTAATTTTCCTGGCTACTGGAATGGACCATTCTTGCACTAGGAAGACGCTGTCCTTAAGGACCTCACAGCTTTCCTGAGCTTATCCCTCAGAGCTGCCTCTCATGGGAACTCAGCCGCTAGCTCTCTTCATAAGTTGAAGTTTGGTCTCCTAAAGTTCAGTTAAATCCTGGTTGCATCTCAAACTAGAACCTAATTCTTCAAATACTCATTCCTGTACATCTCAACAATACCTTCTTATATGTTTCTGATTGAGCCAAGATACCCTGGGCCACTGAAACTCCACCAAAAGACGTGGAAGCCAACACAACAGAGTATACAATTAAAAGGCATCATTCCACACAAACGAACAAAGCTAAGAAATACCTTTTTCCCCATTAGGTTAGACCTGGCATGTTTCCAATTTCTTAGGAGGCATCAGCAGTGCTCACTTTATTCCACACCTACACAATATATAGTACTTTATGACATGGGCCCTTTACTGATTTGTTTTCATGAGGACAGTATAGCAACAATAACAAAATAATACAGTTTAAAAAGAAAGAGAAAAATCCTCAGTATCCTGAGTGAAATTTGTTTCTGCAAAGGGAAACAAATGGCTGTCTGAGACGCAGAGACTCTTGATAATTTAAGCATTTGTTCTTCTTTTTTTTTTTCCATAATAGACTATTAGCTTTTCAGATATCCACTAAGCTATAATGAATTAAACCATTCCCTTTGTCTGTTATGACTAAAGCTTTAGGTGTAACACACACTCGGAAAAAAAAAAAAAAAGAAGTACTCGTTGTCTGACCAAATTACTTTTCATCAATATTGCTTTAGGAATTACAGACATACTTTAAAGATTTTACACTTGTTAAATATTTTAGTGCATTTAATATTACCCAGAAGTCAGAAAAAGATCCAAGCAAGCTAGGATGCTTTAAGACATGGTATTTAGATGTCAGATTTCATTGTAAGTGTATGTAATTTCATTTTCGGACCCCAAACTGAAGTCAATAAATTCATCATGTATTGGCAAGCAACAAGATACACATTCTTTCATGTAATCTAATCCATTATTCCTCCACCAAAAGCTATCAAAGACTTGACTTAAAGAAAGGGCTGTTTTTAATAGCTCTAATGTTTCTCCCTCTAGACATCTTTTTTATTTTCGTAGAAAGTGTTATTTGTCTAGAATATATAAAGACATAAATGCAGGCTAACAAACTGTCAAGCTCGAAAGTTGCCCAGCTGGTAATCCAAAAGCTAGCGCCAGCCTCCAAATGCCACCATCCTTGGAAAACTCTCTTCAGAAGCAGCGAGTGATCCACTCTGTCAGAAAAACGAGTCACAATCACCAGATTCATAAACACGAGGGAAGGAGCTGCCTGGAGAGAGGTCTCTCATTAACGGTGCAGGAGGCTTTACCAAGAAACCAAGCCCCAGCACTGCTGCATCACAGAAGGAAAACCCCCAGATTTGGGATCCAGCCCCCACAGCCATCAGCAGAGAGAAGTTTGATATTAAGTGATCAGAGCACTAGCTTTGAAGCAAGTGCCCTTCCTGTAATGAGACCTTATCAGACAATGCAGACTGACAGGTTAGATGTAGCTACGAAATAAACAAATGGGTTGACTGTTCTTACAGCGTCAAAGAAATTCAATAGTTTGTAATTCTTCATCAAAAAACATTCAGTGAAAGAGGAATGGGTGGTATGGTAACATCTACTTAAGTATAATTTAATCCTCTTAAACACAAATCATTTTAGCAACTGAGGTATACCACCAATTACACTTTCCTGGGGAAATACAAGCACTTCACCTAAATGACTAGTTCTTATAGCATAATACGCATAAAAATACACATAAGGTTTCCCAAGCTTACAAATGGTCAAGTGATTCATTAAGCCCTTCAATAAATAAAAAAAATAAAAAAGAAGTATTTCCAACACACAAAGAGAAACAAAATAAACGATCGAGATAGGTACATACCGTAAATTAGCAAAGAATTACTGGGGTATTACAGCCTTCATTTCCAGTCGCCACATCCCAAAAAACCACAGATACTTATTCACAAGACTACTTCCATAACCCAGGTTTAAGGAAGAAAAAGCAACAAGCACTGCCGTGAAAGCAGGTAGGATGTGCAAGTATTATTTCATATAAATCCTTTACCTAGAATAATTTCCTCACCACAGTAAAATACATGTACGTGATGAGAAGGCTACTATTTAAAAAGAAAAAAGACAGACAATCTGGCAGTCCATGCATGAAACTGCAGCGCTGCTCCATTCAAACCTTACTTAAGCAAGCATTAGTTCTAAGCGATTTTATTGGGCAAACTACATTTCACAAGCCAGCTGACAGTTTAAGTAATTTTTAGCACTGGTATTTTCCTTGCCTTCACTATGCCACAGTCTTCCTATTCATAAAGTGGAAAAACAAACCTCTAAAACAGCATCATTTGGGAACCCTGATATTTGCAAAACATCCTGTGTTGGATTTGCTTGGCATCGTTAGATGCTCACATCTGACCTCTTCATGCTGATGTTCCTAGAGGGCAATTCATCTCATCCTGAAGCAGAATTCTCAAATAAGCCAGATTAGTTGTCCCCCAAAACATCTTTTTCTTTCTACTGACTACAGAGAGAGCCCAGCTCAGATATAGACACCTACACCACAGACACCTTCAATTAAGCAACAGGAAACCAATTTTCTGTGCTTCAGATGAAAGAAAGATGCTACGTTCTGTTCATTCAAGTCTTGCTGCAAGGCCCACTACTGTAACAGGACTTGTTTTTAATCAGGGTGTTGAGTTTTGGTGGGATTTTTTGTAAGTATCAAGGGAAAAGGCCCTCAGGGAATGCTGATATTAACATTCCTGGAGCACTGATAAGAAGCGTTACTTGAACCTAACAGCTTTCACATAGTGGACAAACATAAATCACACACTCCAATCTCTGCCATTCATTTTCACTCCTCAGTAGCTACATCATGTTCACTGTGCTGAAGTATTTTAAATTAGCAAACAGGCTGCTTGGCACAGAGCCTGTTTGATGCATTCGAACAGGCCTCAATAATGAAATATAAAAAGTTAAGAAAGCCATCATTTTGAGCCATCGATCTGTATAAACTGTATGTGACTTATTTCCACTATTCCATGACAGGAAAACAGCGTATTATTCTTTCAACATTTGCTTAAGTACATTTCAATAGAAGCTCACTATACTAAAAATTCAGTGTTGATTAAGTAGACAAGAATTTTCACTTCAGAACTCAATGCATACTTGGAATGAACATCCGCTTTTTCTGTTTTGGTTTGGTTTTTTTTTTTAAAAAAAAGGTCTTTAACAATGGATAACACCTTAGAAAACCAACTATAATAAACACCTGTGTTCTACATTTTAATGTCAGTCAGAAGAAAATAGAGTACTGTAACTCCTCTAAAAGCTTACAAACTACTTCCTTCTTCAAAAGGAGATCAGCAAAAAAGTCAGTGTCAAAAAATCTGTAAGACATGGCAATGAGTTTATTACAATGCTCTGAAAGGTACGTTTGATTTTCTTCATCACATTAAAAAAAAAAAAAAAACCAACAGAAAAACACGGGCATACCTGCACCAGATCCTGATCGGTGCTGAGACTGCGGTCTTCCACTGGGTGAAGAAGGTTCCTTCATACGATCAATGACACTGTCAGAAAGCTGAAAAATATAACCCCCAATCCAGAGTCAGACTGCATCTGCTCCCTTAACCCCATTACCCCTCTCTTTCCCCCAAAAATGAAGTACAATTTTTAAAAAGAGCATAGAGCCTCAAAATATGATACGAAAGCTGCTAAAATTATATCCACAATGCAAAATTAACTTTCTGTTTCCCCTTATTTGTGGGGTGAGCGCTCATCTCTGAACAAGATCATTTCAGTTGTCACAGAACACAAGAAACTGGTAAGACAAAATATAGGATACAGGGAAAGGTAAAGGAAACAACACCCTTTGACACGTTGCTTGTAATTAATCAGCCTTTTTGCCTTTCTCAGTTATTTGGATGACAGTCAAATACCACACAGCACTTAACCCAGGAGGAACTTCATCCTGACAAGGCCCTCAAAATACTTGTGCAACACACACAAAAATACCGTCACAAATTACGCAGAATCAAATTGAGGATAAGAGTAATGTCCAGTTTCAGATCTATTGTAGCCCATGGAAAATAATAACAAAAGTTAAAGAATTAATAACATGAAAACTTTTGTTTTCCAACTTACAACTTTCTATTAGTTTCCTCGATCACCAACTCTTATCAAAATACTGTTTTGACTCCCCATAAGAATTTTAATTAGCAAATTCTTTACTGAACCTACAGCATGACGTCTCTCTTTGGCAGAGATCTGTGTTACAAAGACTTTGCTAAAAATTGTAATCTAAAATGCACTGAAAGCATAGAATTCCTTCTTTCAGCATAAGATTTCTTAACCCAGTCCTAAAACTCTCAACGTAACTTCACAGTTAGTTTTACATATGTAAACAGATCTGGTTTTGAATGTCCTATTGACTAACATTATTTATTTAGTAAAGCTGGATCCTCCTATTACAACTAATATCATTTGGTTTTTATTCCCAACATTGCAAGATGCAGGACACTTCAGAGAAATTCCAACAGCCCTTCCCAGCATTTAAGCATGTTTCAGAGCAGATGAACTCTGCTGTGAACACTTACATTACTGTCACCTGTTTGCTTGACAGCATTAAATGACCAGAACTGAAAAATATTAGCATGATGAAAGAGGCAGCAGTTACTACCACGCGTCATTCCACAACACTCCTCACTGTGAGCAGTAATAAAGAATAATACAACTTATTATCATTCCTGGTGTGAACTAGTGTTTCCCATCAAAAAATTTCTAAGCTGTGAGATTCTGGCAGCATTAGGTTGATGGTTGGACGAGATGATTTTAAAGGTCCCTTCCAACCTAGACAATTCTATGATTCTAATTTCTCAAAATGTCTTGTGTCACACACTTATCTTCTGGTATACTATAGGCAACAGCATGCCATAAACAAGCAAAGAAGGTGAATGCTTGTGCAGGTCCAGAGGAAGTCGGATACAGCACATGACAGACAGCAGAACATGGGAAAGGGAGGAGCTCTCACATGTAGAGGTCAGGGAAAGACAAAACAAGTCCTGCTAGTTACACATCTCTCCCACAACTGTTCTGCCGCCCGTCTTCGGTACCCAGGCCGGGGGCAAGGCTCTCCCATGACAGGTTCCTATTCAGGGCGTGCTTTTTGCCACCACAACGCCTGCAGACCGCACCTGAGCACCAGGGCTCGCTCCGGCCCCCTACAAAACCCAGCCGAAAAAGCGGAGCGGGGACGGGAAAACGGTGGAGGTCACTGCGGGAGAGGGGATGGAGCCGCCAGGCGGGAGGGGACGGGGCTGCAGGGAAGGAGCCAGCAGCACGGAGGCACAAAAAGACGAGAGAGGGACCGGGCCGAGCTCGGGGATACCCGGGCCGAGCCAGGCCCCGGGGGGTCCCGGCGAGAAGCCGAGGTCCGGGGGAGGCCCGGGGAAGCCCCGCGGGAGCCCCGCTCTCACCCGCACGCCCTTCACCACCGTGATGTTCTCATTCTCGTCCGCCTCGAAGGTGACGCGCCGGGTGCTGCTCCCGCCGCCGCCCATCTTCGCCCGGCGCCACCAGGCCGCGGCCAGGGACGGCCCCAAGGAGACTCGCCGTCCCCGCCGCCAGCGCGCCCCGCAACAAAGCCGCCCCTCATTGGCCCGCCGCTCGCCCCACCCCGCCCCCCGCGCGTAGAACGCTGCTTTCCATTGGCTGGGGCGCCGTAGCCATGGAAACCGCGCACCCCGACTGAAGAGCGGCGAAGAACACGGAAAGGGTGCGGAAACTTTTTCGGTTTAAACTTCGGGGGGGGGATGCGGGCTACAAGTCCCAGGATGCCTTGCGCCGGGGGGGTGTCGCGCCCGCGCAGTGCCCGCTGGGTAGTGTAGTTCTCCCTGGCCCCGGGCTGCCGGCGGGGATTTGCCGGGGCACGGCACCGCTCTGAGGGGACTTTGGGGATTCCCCCCCCCCCCCCCCCCCCCCCC
>RSEF01000001.1:2611782-2622701 GCA_003993805.1 Himantopus leucocephalus | reverse complement strand
CTTCCCTTCCCTTCCCTTCCCTTCCCTTCCCTATACAGCTCCTGCAGAGGCTGAAGTTTCATGGCTCATCCCAGAACCGATGCTTCAATCATTGCTTCACTTTTCACAGTCTGTGTTTATTCTCATTAGTTCAAGACCAGAGCGTGCTTGAATTTTGCCACATCCCCAGTAGCACCTTATCAGCAGCAGTTACCAGTTGATATCACATGGAGACTCATATCTGCATGATTTAGTTTCCTGAGTCATCAAGGTTAACAACCTGATCGATGAATAATGATGAATTATTCTGCTTTTTCTGAGGAGAAAAAAAAAAAGTGAGTTCAACTCATCATATTAATTTCAGGAGGGAGGCTGGATTTCTAGTTGGTGTCTGAGATAGCTCCATGTGATGTGTGCTATCTGCAGACCACCATCGCTTCCTCGAGATCATTTCTCAGCTACTTGGGATACTTTATTAGTCTTTATTTCTCTGTTGGCTACTGTGCACTGTATATTGGATTATGACTACGTATATCACCCCGGAGATCCCTGCACATTCCACAGAGGGCAGCCTGGATTCCATGCCTTGCAGCATTATCCACAGGAAGCTGTTGCAAATCTCATTTAGTTAATGCTTATCGCGCAGTTCAGGACCCTCAGATTTGCCTATGGACTTCAAAGCGTAATATATTAATATTATGTCATATTAATATGCGATTATTTATGTTGATATACTTTTATCTGACTGGTGTGGTTCACATCAGTAGCAAGTGAGCTGCAGAATTTGTAGCCAGCCTGACTGTCATCTCCAAGACCAGATTTGATTCATGGTCTCATTTCCTGTTTTTCCTCCCACCGCTCACAGACCTTTTTTTCTTTCCTTCTCCATGGTCCATTTATTAAATGTAGAGTTAGAAACACAATTAGAATTTACTCAAGTCTATAATGTCCGAATACTAAATCTTTGGAACAATAAAAATTCTTTCCCAAGCCTGTCTTATCTGGGTTGCCTGTGCATCTGATGAACTCAGCCTTCTTTACCGACTGATTCAATAAAAAAAGAAACACCTGATTTGATCAATTCCAAGCAATGACTGTGTGAATAATTCTGAAATTCCCGAGCACTGCAAAAAGGCCTTCCAGCACAAAGGCACAGCAAAAATATTTCCTTGGCATTCGGTATACACTGATGTATGAAGCTGAAAACCAGAAGTGCCGTGGCGCTCAGCACCAAAAGGAAAAGGTAAAGTCCCAAACAGAGGAGGGGACGCAGCCTCCTGCGGACCATGGAAAGCATTTGTCTTGAATCCATGCCAGGAAAAGTGGTTCCAGTAGGGGTTTTACCTTGAAACCGTTTATGCATGTAAAGACCGTCGTTGAACATCGGCAAGAATTCAGGCTTGGTTTTCAAAGGTGCCAGACGTGTGCCACGCGCATCCCTTGGCCTGCACCACCTTAGGAGTTTCTGAGCTGGAGTCTACCTCAAAGCAAAAGCAGGAGCCGATAGAGAGATAAGCTAAGAATATTTCCCTGCCTTCACCCACTCCGTAGCACATCACAGGCGTACCACTAAGGGGGACTCGACACTGGAAAAAAAAAAAAAAAAAATTATCATTTGTAGAACTGATTATTAGAACATCTATTATGGGGGACCGTCTGTAATCCAGACACATCTGGGTGTGTTGGAGAGGGATCTGAACTCACGCTTCGACAGTGCGGTTCTTAGGCTATGGTTTGCTTTTGGGCTGCTCTCTGCATTCCTTCTTTCCACTGTGGCTGGTCGAATGAGTCCCATGAAAGGGTTTCTATACCTCGGTTACCTTCTCAGTTTTATAGGCCACGTAAATGTCTTTTCCAACTGGAGACCATCTAAGAACATTTCCAAGTGTCTGGTGTATCTTGTACAAATGGGTTTTTCAAGTTATTTCAACAGAGGCACACAGTACAAAGCCTGTGGTCTCTCTCGTAAGTGGTTCATCCAGTTTATGACAACAACCTGCTTTCAGCTAACAGAATTACTCTTCTAGGCAAGCACGAGGTGTCTCTGGGACAGAAGGCAGAAGAATGCTGGTGTTCAGACATCGCAGCAGATCAGTGTACGAGAGCAGTACAAAAGTCGCGCTATAACTGGCTGGAGGCTCCGTGTTTTGAATGATGTTTCTGTTACAGAGAAAGCACATGTTGTGGTCTGAGCACAGCTCTCATCTCCCTCTAGAGGATGGTCCTCTAGTCTTAAACTCGAATTAAGCTTCATTCAGACAGCCAAAACCTGAACTACATTTAGAGATGACTCGTCATCAATGAGAGAAGTGACCCCGGGCAACTGCATTACTAAAGAAGACATCTCAGTTATGTGCCCAAAATGAAGTGGTATAACAGCCTTCCACTGCTAGTGGAGTTAGTCAAGCAAGTGTCTGTGCTGAAGAAATCAGGCTCAGTGCCTCCTGACAGCTCAGGTACTTGCAGCACTGCTCTCGGCAAGCCTGCATTCACGATACTTCCTATGAAGACAACTCTGAGAAAAAGCCTAATCACCTGGCAGTGGCGCTGACAGCCTCAGGATGCTGTGACACTGAAATTCATGATATGGGCAATAGTAGAACTCACCTCATGAGAAGAGCTAAGAATTTATTGTAAGCCCAGATAACCCTCCAACAGTCTAGTAGTCCAAACTAATTAATGGTTTTAAAGTCTCATCAGTAATGGAATTTAATTTTTTATGCAAAAAAAACTTCCTAGACTCTACCGCTTATCTCTGGTGTGATGCTCACCCTGCCAGTGTCCCTCTGCATCCTGGGGGGTGACACGTTCAGTTTCCTTCAGCCACAATCAGGGAGAGGGTTACAAGTGGCCACCATCTCGAGCTCTTCCCTGGCAGGAGTGTGACGTCCATTGTGGGGTTTCTTCCTCCTCACTCTTGGCTCCCCCCCAGGGGTATCTTCGTCACCCCTCTCCCCACCGCCTGCTCCCTTCTCCCCAGTCCCCAGCGCCAGTGGCAGAGCTGCCCAGCGCCCAGCCTGGGCACACAAAGGGCTGGTGTTTGCTGGGCAGTGCCTGCCCGGGGCGGTGGCCATGCAGGGTGTCCCCAGCGCCGAGCTCAGGCAGGTCGGGCATGAACCCTTGGCCACGGGACACTTGTGATCAGAGGGAGAGCCAGCGCAGGGCACGGCAAGCCCAGAGACATGCTGAGACCCTGCGGTGTCAGGTCAGTGCAGTGCCCATGGTCTTCTGCTACTGATGGCAAAAATCATGTTCACTAGGCTATAGGATTAATGTGACAAGGTCACAGGATGAAAGATTAGACTAGCAAAAATACTTGGAAGAAACAAACGTGTTTGGACATACATAGCAGATTCCAAATCTGGTACAGCATAGGGCAGAACCTTACTTCAATTTCTAAAAGCCTGCGGAAAACAAAGAATGAAGATTCAGTTTTATTTGGTTTTAACAAATTAAGATGCTTCTGGTAATACAGAGCAAAGAAGGAAGCTCTTTGTTTCCACTTTGTATATTGGGTTTTTTCCAGAACTTGTCTCTTTAATACACAGAAAGCTTTAAGAGGCTGCAAAAATGAATTGCTTAGTCGAGGTTTACAACAGAGTGTCAGGCAGATTGTACTGGATGCCACAAAGACATCCATGGATCCAGGTGATCGTTGAAGACAGGGGGTTGCCTGTCAGAGGTGGTCTTCTGCGCTTGGCTTCATTGCAGTTGCCTTCGTAAATACACGAGTGGCAGGGACTGCAGCACATAGCTGGGTTCCAGCTGCTTCAGTAGAAAAGCAAAAGGATTTAGTATTTAACATCAATGTCAGCAGAAATGTTTCATGACCTTCAAGAGGCCTGTGCCCCCTATGGAGTTATTCATCAGAAAACTTGGCTGGGCTGTAGCATCATCTTGGACACATTCAAGTGCCTCCTGCAGAGAGCATCAAGGACTCGGGGACTTAGCATTGATAGTCTCTCTGGCCTCGCTCCACTGGTGCCTGAGTCACAAGGGCTGGGAGCTGCATTTTCAGAACCAGTTTTTTGATCATTATCTATCCGTCCTGCTCTGTCTGAAAAGAGAGAGAGAGATTTGAAGTAATCTCAGTTAATATTCACCACTTCTTCCCCGCATCGTTAGACACCTCCCTCCTTCCCTCTCTGGAAAACTATTACCTGATATTTCTGTTTATTATTGTGCTTCCTCAGCACCCAGGAGGACCGGTCGTGGTCTGCACAGTGATCAGAGTGGGCAAATGGGAAACAGCAGCGTGGTTGCAGTGAGCTTCACAGAAACATGCAGAAGTCTAGACTTGGAGGGACAGGCTGTCCACGGGGACCTGGAGACTGCTTCTCTGGACAGCTCTAAGTCTAAATCCCAAGCAACGTGTAAACCCTTTATTGCTGAAGAGCTCAGCCTCAGCCCAGAGGTGGTTTGGCCAGCATGAAAAAGGCACAAGAGAGGAAGAAGAGAGGAAAGATTAGAACAGAAACTACCTTTCTACTATGCAAGATGGGATCTCCTTGAGGGGGCACAGAGCAAAAAATTCAAGAGGTCATACAGGATGGGGCAGTCTTTCACGATCCCCCAGCAAGACAGCAAAGGGGGCAGAAAAAATTCAGGGTGCTTGGAGACCAATACTAACAGTCTTCACCCTTCTGTAATGAAAGTTTTACTGTGCTTTATCTCTTTACGTATTAGTAACATGAGCAGATCCTTCTACTTCCACAGTGCTATAGTCCAGAATGCCATCCCCAGTCCCTCCGGCAGACACGAGGGGATTCACTATGTGTTGGGACATCCCCTCCACTGTTACTAAAGGGACTTTTTTCTCACTATACTACAGCTTGTCCGGCACTGTGTTGTCCAACACAGTGTGAAACAGTATTCTCTTAAGCTAAAAATGGTGTAGGACGCAACTTAAAAATGGTGTAGGATGCATGCAAAACTCTTCAGAGTTGGAAGGTCATTATTGGTAGCCTGCTATTCAAAAGAAAAATCAATACTTAGCAGCCCTGGATATTCATAGAATCATAGAATTGTTAAGGTTGGAAGGGACCTTTAAGATCATCTAGTCCAACCATTAACCTAACCTGACAAAACCACTTCTAAACCATATCCCCAAGTACCACGTCTACCCATTTTTTAAACACCTCCAGGGATGGCGACTCCACCCCCTCCCTGGGCAGCCTATTCCAATGTTGGATAACCCTTTCAGTGAAGAAATTTTTCCTAATATCCAATCTAAACCTCGCCTGGCATAACTTGAACCCATTGCCTCTCGTCCTATCACTTGTCACTAGGGAGAAGAGGTCAGTCCCCATCTCTCTACAACCTCCTTTCAGGTAATTGTAGAGAGTGATAAGGTCACTCAATTCACTGCATTGAAACCCTTCCTACAGTTGTTTCCACCAGTAAATTCATGCCAAGTGAACTCGCCTGAATCTTATGGTTGATCTTTGGGAGACAAGTAAAGCTTTGCTTAAATCCAATGGCCTAAGCTTTATTGGAGGCAAAAGGATCAACATCACTTTGCTACAAATTGCCTAAAGCAAGAAATACTTTATTCTTCAAGAGAACTTAATTTCATGTATCCAAAACAAAAATGGAGTAGCAGTCAGATTGTTTCTTTACACGATTTCCTGGAAGAGTTTTCCCCAAGGAGAGCATAGTTCTTTAATTGAAATGTGCCCGTATTTCTTTTATCTCATTATAGTAGCTTTAAACAAGACATAGTCTGTGGGAATCAATGGGGAAAAGTCCTCTATTTGCCATCCAGGGTATTCCATTTGCACTGTTTGCTTTTCCAATAGTAAATTTTCAAAGAGGCTGTCAGCTAAGTTGCTTAAGTGCCATAATAATTAAACAGGAGATTAAACAATTCAGGAGAATAGCAACTAATTTAAGGAGGTGAATTTACCTCTGAATACAGCATGAGTGACACCAGTAATGACATCGTGCCCCAAAGATGTAAAAGTATTCTAGAGGTAGATGCAGTGCAGATAAGAGCCCAGAAAACGATTCAGTGGTTAAAATAAAGCATGACAGTGAGTCAGAGAGTTCAGTGTTTCTGTCTTCACAAAAAGATGACTGATGGGTTATTCGATTATAGTGCTTAAGCGCTTTGATAAAGAGAAAATATTGGAGCTTTTCAATCTAATAGAAGAAGGCGTAACGGAGGATGGGTGCTAAAAGAAGAGAAATTCAATTTACAAGACGGATCAGCAAGGCATTGGGACAAACCTAAAGGAAGAGGTAAATCCTCTGTGTCCTGCCTGGGTGCCTACCGCAGGGTCTCCTTCAGGCAGAAGTTATTGGTAAGCGAATGAAACGTCATGGCAGGAGGTCAAATTGGTTATCTAATGACTTCCATTGGTGTTACAAAAACTATACGTGTAGCTGCCTAGGACTTCATCAACTAATCTGCATGCCACGGGCACATGGAAGATCAAGACAGGGAGCGGACTCTTGTACTGCTTTGAAAAGTCAGGTGTCTGCTCAGATACGATTGGGGGCATCCTATGGAAACAACAGGGCGCAATCAGGGGAGTTGTGCTATCTTATTACTTGCATCAAACACCTCAGCCAGTCTATGCTGCAGCTGTGATTTCCAGAAATGCAAGCTGGCTGAGCCTCAGATGCCTCAAAGCGACCTGTCACACCAATTTCTGTCAAGTATTATTCCTTCCACCGCGGGCCAGAGCATTTGGCGTGAGCCGTTGCCAGTACAGTATTTCTGGCCTGTTGCTGAGTTTGACTCAATCTAACAGAGAGGGAACAGTGGGCACGTACTGGCACTTCCACGATGATGTTAAAATAGGAAAAGAGCATGAAAAAAAATTATGGGAATGAAAGTGGAAAAGAACTTTGATAGCCCCTTTCTTTGGTGTAACCTTGAAAAGGGCCACTTGCATTTGCTGGTCATGCTGTTTCCTACACCAACAGATCTAGCCACATGCTTAAGGCTAAGCATATGCTTAAATTATCTTCCTAATCAGGTTCTTATTAAGATACAATAAACCAGTTTTAAATGAGTGTTTCTGCACTTAGTAGCTGTTGTGGCCATGTACTGGGGAATGCTTCATCATACCACGTTTCTGCAGATGTTTGATCCCCTTTGGGAAACGTTTTTATCACTAACGTACCATTCACACACACCGGTGGTCTCAAGTTTGTGCGGTGAGGTCTCCAGCTTCTCCTGAGAGTCATCCTGTTAAATTTGCTCTTTTCCTTTCTGGAAGAAAGCACCCAGTCAGCTGCTCGCATGTGCAACAGAGACAATCAGAGCAAAATACGGAGTACTGTGTTATTTATCAGGATGGACAAGAATGGTTGAGTCCTCTGTGAAATAGCAGATTGATTAATTATACATGACCCAAGCAGATTATTTACTCAGTGAGAGACTAACACAGGATCTTTTGTCTTGTTTTGAGTCTTGCTTGCTAATCTGTTTGATTTGGCAGTTTGTAAATAACTGGTTAATAAAATTTGGGAATATTAAACCTGAGTGGTGAGTAAAGGGCAGCCAATGCTTACATAAAACGGCAGTGAAAGAGCAAGATTTTTTTAAATCAATTGAAATGGGGAATAAGTAACAAAGCAGGGGGAGAGAAACAGAGATGGCCATCCAAAATACAGGTTATATTTTGAAAAAGCTTTAATTAACATTGAGAAGTACGTCCATATAACATATTCAGCTTAAATATCCTTTTGCCCATTGCTCACAAAGACATTTGAAAAGTTAAGCGCCATTATCCCTGTTTTACAGCTAGAAAAAGTGAGGCACAGAGCAGGAGAGTGTTCTCGCTCAAGATCGCACAACACGCTCGTGGCAGAGCTGCGAGGTCCTCAGCGCTCACGCTATGGGGAGATGCACTCTGTGGAGCACCCTGGACATCTAGTCTGATGGACACCCTCATCCTGTCCCTACTCCGTGCTTCTGTTTCCAGCTCCGTTGTGCGCTCCACACGGTCTCCTACCCTAAAGGGGACCACAGCTGGAGGACTATAACAGAGCTTTACCTGCCTTACAGCGAAGACACGGCCGGCAAGGACCCAGATCTCCAGGCTCTTAAGCCCGGGTTCTGTAGTCTGTGCGTTGCCCTCCTTCCGCTGTAAACGAGGCTCCTGGGGCTCAAACGAAGTAGTGAGACCTGTGACATATCTTCTGTCAATTCACTCCTTTTATAGGGAAAACAAACGCGAAGTTTTCATTCAGACGCAGTCACATAAAAGAAGGACGTTACATCGTCAAGCACTCAAAAGTTCAGACGTGTTGGCGAGCTCCCAGATCATTTGCTGTGCATATGCATGATGGTAGAATGTTAATTACATGATCCCGTACTGTTTCTTTCTGCAGGACACCTACCTTCAGTGCGCGGGATAATGGTGTTGATCTAATGAGCAGCTATGTGATGTTTTGTTTTCACATCGTGGTTCCGTGTGTGGCCCCGTGCTTTATTTTCTGCACTCTGTTCAAACCCAGCTCTCAAGGCAGTGATTAATGCTCTCAAGGACTTCTCCATGGCAACAATCAATCTGGCATTCCCTAATTTTCAAGTGCTTTACTTTGCAACATTAACAGTGTTTTCTGTTAAAAAGATGTGTTGTGTCCTATGTTTTTAATGCAGGGTTTTAGTCCTGGCTGGAAAGCTTAAATTTATATATCTCCTTTGATTTCAAAGATTGACGAAGTGGCAGTAGCAGGGACTTTCCACTCCGTATGATGTGGTTGCCTGTGATAATCGGAACATTTCTGTCCTATATTTCTATTTAGGATTAGTAAATAAATGATTACATTCCACAGAGATGCAGTAGCTGACGAGAGTCTTGGAGTCCATTTGACACTGCAGAAGAAGAAGCCGGGAGGTCCATACAGAAATGAATGGGAACAGTCAGAAGCGATTGTCTTTTCAGTCATAACGTCTGTGCCCAGCAGTGTGCCCTCAGCCGGAGTCCTGGAGGTGCTCCACAGCCAACCAGTATGTAAATTTGGTTTCTATTTTCATTGCTTAGAGGTAACCATCAACAGATGGTGTTTTGCAACACTCATAATTTTGGCTAATAGAGTTACAGTTGCCAACTGTCCTGTCCTCCAAGTAGTGATTAGATATATTATTATTAATAAATAATACCTAATAATGATACAAACAGTCCAAACCCTGAAGTCCTTCGTCCTAAGCAACTCCCACTCTCTTCAATACTTTGTGCTAATCTCCTTGGATGAGTGTTTTACTGCACCAAGCCAAGTCCTTCTTTCTGATCTGCATTACCGATCACTAAGGTTTTTTTAATACAAATCCTATTGGCATCCTCCAGATGAGTTCTCACCGACGGGAATTCCATATGGCCATTAGAAACAGAACTTGCTCATGCAGGACTCAGCCGTAGAAACTTTAATCAAAACTTCCATTAAATTCCCAGAGCAGAGAAGCCAAAAACTCGTGCCGACTTTACGTGCTCGTATCCAGATGGCCCCTTACAATTCCGCAGAACTCAAGTGTTCATTTCAAACGAGAAAAGAAATCCCATCTTTTATGGTTATTGCGATAACCTTCTGGACATGGCTGGAAGGCGAGCCAATGGCTTCTACCTGAGCAAATGGGTGCGGTATGAGGCAAATCGCTCACAACAAATGAATTTGTTGTAATATTGACTGTTTGGAAGTAGTACACAGCACATGGAGAAAGCAGCAGAAGGTGGGAGAGAATCCAGCTTAAGGCCAATCTTCAAAAAAGCAAGGAGGATCACCCTGAAAGTCACTATTCTGTAAAAGCAACGCCTACACTCAGTGAAATTAAGGGGAAGAATACTGCGAGAAAAAAATGCAGTCAGTGTTATCCTGGAGGATCAGGGAACAGCCAAGTGACGGGGAAAGATATGAGACTGGAGTGACAGGTGCAGTACAAGAGTATAATTAAGCAAATCATATTTCAGGACTAAGCATTGTATTATTCCAAGTGGAGAGAGAGCGCTAAAGAAAGGTGCAAATAACTTGCAAGGCTGTGAAGCTCAAAACAGATCGTGGCGCTCCCCCCAGCCAGCCACAAGATGCAGCCAGGAAATATTGTCCCTCTCTCCATGAAAGCAGCACCATTTCAATTCGATCCTGTTTAGCATACGCAACATTTTTAGGCAACTGCTTAAATAAATAAATCAACCTGCTTGCTCTTCAATGTCTGGATTACTCTTAGTGACCAGGTGGGACGTACTGCCATTTCCTGCGGTAGTGCTCCTACTTATACCCAGACTTTGATCATACAGACCAATTTCATTGGCAGTTTTGCCAGAGAAAGGACTGATGATTTAAAAACTTGGCCCGAAACTTCAGAGCAGAAGTGGCAGTAAACATTAGTCACTGTAGCAAACTAATTTGTTTTCCATATGGCATTTTCAATGGAGTGTGGAAGATTCACAAGTGAAATAATAATTACAAATGAGGAATACTTTGAAAAAAAAAAAGTGTTTTTCTCCCAATGCATCACTTAAAAGGATTTCTAATTAAGTCAATACTTGATTATGCTGGAGATGACATTGGCAGCCAAATTATAGTTTGTGAGGTTTTGTTCTCAGGGAAAGATTGTTCCCAGGGGCAGGAAAATTCCTGCATCGATTCAGCCCCGGGTGCTGCTTAGCTGTAAGAGTGGGAGGGGTGGGAGAGGTCTTTGATTCCCTTTGGAAAATCAGGTGGGGAACATTTGCTTAATAACGTTGTTGCTTGTAGTAGAAAATTTCGCTCAGCAAGATGAGGGGCTGATAGTACTGCTGAAGCCAAGTCAAAGACAGATGCTTTAAGATATCCTTGGATCTGTACCTGGCTAAATTCAAAGCCAACTCAAAGCTGGAAATTATGCTCCAAAGCAGAATGGAAGTACCGTCATGAGATCTCAGCCCTAAGATAACAAAAACCCAGCATACCTTATTCTCCTTCCAAACCATTGTTGGGGGCAGGGGGGG
>RSEF01000001.1:2600306-2611682 GCA_003993805.1 Himantopus leucocephalus | reverse complement strand
GTGATCAGAGGGAGAGCCAGCGCAGGGCACGGCAAGCCCAGAGTCATCCTGAGACCCTGCGGTGGTGGGTGAGCACAAAGCCCGTGGCCTTCTGCTGGTGATGGCCAAAAGCATATTTACCAGGTTACAGTTTCAGCCCAGACTCTAGAGCAGTGCGAGGTTTGGATTTGGATGCTCAATTTTAAAATATAAAATGTAAACTCTGAGGAAGATCTAAGACCTGGCTCAGGTCTCAGTTCACTTTTCAGTCCAGTTTTGTAAGGACTTTTTTTCTGCAGTGAGTTATGCGGAGATTTTCTACATGTGAATGGGAAGAAATGTAAGACCGATTTGTTCATACTACCTTGTAACCAAGGTATTTGACAACTTGTACTCAAACATTCATTTTCTGTCTCACAAAGCAGTCTGAAGACAGTTCTCCTTTCTGATTTTCACTGCCAGTCAATCACAGGGAACTTGTAGAAGTGATGGTGCTACATCCACAGATGACCGAGCTCGTGGAAAGGTTTAGACCCCACGACTGTATTTTGGTTGGCAGTACAAATGCTGATTGTACTTTTATTTCTTTCATGCAGCTTGGATCCTGTCTATTGAGATCTTTATACAAATTTGGATTACAGTTCTTATCTTTTAATGGTTGTCTAGCATGTGCATAGAGCAGCCGTGTCAGAGCCCTGTCCTGAATGCAGAACATCCTGACGTTAGCAGAACGGGGCTGAATTAATTAAATGACTCTCACTGAAAGACAGCTAAGGCCTGAAGCATCAGATCCCGTGGGGAGATGTCCACTTCTATCACATTTGCTGTTTGGGGACCTCAAAACACTTTAAGGGTATGATTTCTCAAAAGAGCCTGCANTAAGGGTATGATTTCTCAAAAGAGCCTGCAAAGAATATAATTCTTCTTCCCCCTCACTCAACTCCTTTTGGGAGATGCACAAATCAGACACATTTTTTTTTTTGGTCAAGATTATCCCAGAATAGGCCACAGGCCGTGTTTCGCTGCAGTTGAATAGGGAGGAACATTTTCTTTTTGCGGATGCGTCCACTCAGTAGGAGGTATCACCAGAAGAGATGATCAAGTCTTCTCCGAGGTTTCCTGATTCTATTTGTATATTTGATCCTCTGCCTGGATAGGATCAAGTTACGCTACCTGTATGCCTTGACTGACGTGCAGAGACCCAAGAAGGACACCAAGAAGAGATGATACTGCTCCACCCTTGAAATGCTCTCTCTCACTCTGATGCAGTTGGCTGTAAAAGGCTACTTGGAGGTGCTGGTTCGGGATCTGAACAGGCACATCAGACCCAGAGCTGACTTCCCAGAACTTCACCTCACAATTAGCGATTCACAGCTGAATCGTTGAGAGCCACTGAGACTGTAACTAAGACAATTTTTAGCACCAGTGCTCGCAGCCAGGTGAAGTCGATACCTTTTCATGATGACCTGCTCTGAGGATGAAGGCAACAGTCGTCTTTAGTCTCAGCCAGTTTGCTAAACAGCATTACAAAGCGATTCCTTTTGATGCTTCACATAATACCTCTAATCTGATTTAAAAGGTTTGGGTATTCCTGGGATGATGATGATATTCTTTCGTTTCTCGCTTGGCACTGTTAGTGCTGACCATTAACGGCTCCGAGTTAACATCCCCGGCTTCTGGTGTACATAAGTCCACCTGTTCTGATGTTGCTCCTCAGTGTTCCATGAGGTCCAGAACGGATCTGCTACACGGACATCTTTCTTTGAGGACAGTGAAGTTGGCTGGTTTAAAAGTGCCATAGATCAGTCACAGTCAAACAGTCACCAGCACCAAGTCTTTTCTTTACTGAAGTATCTTAACAGAAACTGTAAGGGAAAAGGCTGAACAAGATTATGGGGTTTTCTACACAAATGTGGCCAATAAAACTGAGGCAGGAATGACTCCTAATGATTTTGTCTGGCTTATAGAGTCACGCAGCAGAGACAGAGCTTGCTCTGTTCTGATACAGAAGAGAGATGAGTTATCTTTGCTCAGATAATGAAAAAGACATGCAGAAACGGCTTGACCGTTGTACCTCCATGCTCCACCACAAAGACGACAGAGGAAATAGACGCTTGCACAAAGAAACTCATCTAACCCATTGTAGATATCTGTTTTTAAGATGTGATAGGCTGTCCTCTGAGTGAGCCCCTTGCTTTCCACAGATGATAAGGGGAACCTGGGGTGACTAGCTTAGATGTCAACATCTAACATTTGGGTACCTAAGTCAGGGCAGATCAATCCCACCATGGGCCACTCATGACCTTTGGCTGCCTTGTACCGTGTGTTAGCACCAAAGCAGAGCACAGCAGCACCCCGGGCATTGAATGGGGCCGGAGGCGTTGGGACACTTTCCATCTATTCACCATCTGCCCATATTTTGAGATGCTCTATCCATTCCTTGTGCCGGTAGGGTAGCTGCCACACTGAAGCCTTGATCTCTTACAGCAGTTTTAAATGCTCGGGGAATATGAATAGTAATAAATGGGCAGGGCCGGTGCCAAGCGGTACTGGTTCACAGGGGTATTAAATGCATTTTCCCTTGATATAAGTGGCCACATGTGTCATTGGAGATGTAAGCACACCATATCCTTTTCCAGTATGTTACTCTGATAAACATGCAGTTTCCTCTTGTCTGCGCAGTTCAGTTCGTGGCCCAAGCATCTAAGCCAAAACAACTCAATATTAAAGTGATAAATTAGAACTATTAAATATTTAATGATGGGAGGGAAAAAGCTGCTAAAAACGTAAAATATCTACGGGGTAATCTCAATTGTATCAGACAGAAATGTTACATTAGCAGAGATGATTGTGGGTTTTAGTATCTTATTTGAGGCTATTTCATTTTTGAGAACATGCAGTGCTATTGCCATATAAATTTATGAACTCCTGAGGCCACATTTGTTTTCTACTTATTGTTTTTCCTTGACTTTCATGACACTTTGGGATTGCCAGTGTTGGAGGATAAGTGCTTTTGATTTTTATCTTCTGGTGTTGAATCCTCACCATTTCCCACCTCTGGGTTTTTTGTTTTTTTTTTTTTTTCTGGTCGATGGAATTCCAGGACTTCATGAAACTTGTTGTGAAATTCACAGCATTAGACCTCTAACGTGACTATCAGAGACATTGTCAATAAGTCATTTTAATCTGCCCTCTCCCCATTCTCCCTCACCAGGATTATGCTGCGCATGACAGATTTGGTACATAAAACACCCGAAGTGCAGGCTGCTGCGGGGAGGACGAGAGACGATTAGCCCACATCAGAATACACGACTGCGAGCAGAGGAAAAAACCTTGCCCTCAGGACCCCTGGAGAAACAGGCGTAATAAAATTAATTTACATGTCAAGATCCTCACTTAAAACACAAAAAGGCTCCCATCAGATTTAAAAGATGTCATAAGAGGATTCAATTGTATCATTGTGCAATTGAAGTCCTTAAAGAACTTTGCCAATACTGTTAAGACTCTCTACATCCTTGAATGTTAATTAAGTGAGCTAATACAGACAGCATTATAGAAACTGTTGGGTTGTAGCATTCAAAATGGTCCCTGTCAGCCGCTGAAGACTCAGCCTAAATATTGCTTTTGGCATGAAAATTTTTCGCAAGGTTTGTCTGCAGGTCAGGGGCGACGCCTCGGGGTTGGGAGAAGATGCCATCGCATTAATTTTGGGTGCGCGTGGAAGGACCCACCTGTGAAACACTGTCACCCGCGAGCCAACCCAGCGGCTGTTTAACTCTTCGCGTCAACGGCTCCCCGTAACGACGGAGTGCGGGAAGTGAAGGAGATTATGTCATGTAAGGCACTGCGGTGGGGCCAGGGGGGATTTGAGACGGAGATTACTTGAGCTGGAATCCAGCCAGGTCGCGGGGGTTAACCCCCTTGCTGCTGCGAAATGCCGTGGGATCTTTAATGGACGTAAGTGTTGAGGAGCTTGTCTCTCACATCTCATCTGATGGCAGGAGAGCGGGGAATTAGTTTACTCCCTTTAACGCTGGGCTTCTGTACTGCAAGTGTCACAAAGGATATGTCTTTGCAGGCAGATGTCGGCTGCCAGTGGGAAGCTGAGAAATGCCAGTTTTAATTAAAAGCTTTATTTTCAAATACAATTCAGAGATTATAAGCGGTAAGAAGGACTTCTCCGCTGGGAGGCTTCAATGTGCGGCCCTGAGCAAAACAGCAGTAATTGAAAGACAAGGCCTAATTCCCCTTCTCCCAGCTGGGTCTAACCACGAGGCAGGGACATCAATCCAGCCCTTGAAGGAGGGCTGGCAGCGTCTCGGATTTGTCATTGTCTCTATTGTCGGAGGGAAGGAAGCCCAAGCAAAGCTTTTAGATCTTCCTATCCCTCTTCTCTAAAGTTGGCTTACGAAAAGAAAACAAAAGAGAGGGGCAAAGCTGTTAGAGGAGAAGGCTGAAAGGCCCCTATCTGACCCGTCTTCATTGCCTGCACCAATTCCCGTTATAAAATTGTGTTTTCACACCATTTGAGTGCACACTAGCCTAATCCCAGGCACTTGCACCCACCTTAACCTACCCCAGTACGGTTCTGGGTCACAGGAAGGCTTTTCTGGATTCAGCTTGCTGTGGCGGCATCATCCATTTTCCACCTCAAGCAAAGGCGTAGCTGAAAATGGGATGACACCAGGAATGAGGGCTCTGTGCTGCCTTTACCTAGGTGCCTAGTCTCCAGGGCTTTTATTGGCCATTTTTAAAGAATTCACTGCTTTTAAACAAAAAATCAGCTCATATCGGCAATTCTGTCTGTTCTACAAATCAGCCTCTCCGTACCTGCCCTCTGTTTTTAGAGATTTTTTTGTGGTGCCTGCACGTCAGCTTCTAGTCTCTTGATGTTTCATTACTCCTCACGCTTAACCAAAGTGAAAATAATGACTACAGAATCAGTTATCTCCTTTTTGGCTGTAGTATAATTCCTGCTTTCGGTTATCTACACATGATCATTTTGTACAGGGACAAGTTTACCAGCAATGACCAAAGTAAGTTTTCTTTGCAGTTTAGTACCATCCCATGCAACGCCTGCTCACACACCGCTAAATTTTGGTTGCCACCACATGATTCTCCATCTCCATTCCTCAAGTCAGAGCAGAGTGATGATTGCATTTGGTGTGTCTGCCAAGTAGAAATGGAGCTTTTGCCATCCTCTTAATGGCAGCATCTGTGTCTTAGCTGCTCCTGCGATCTTGTGGAGCTGCTGATTCACAGAACCATTCAGGCTGGAAGGGGCCTCAGGAGGTCTGTACTCCAACCTCCTGCTCAAGGCAGGGTCACCACTGAGATCAGACCAAGTTGCTGAGGGGTTTGTCCACCCACACCCTGAAAACCTCCAAGGATGGAGGTTTTCATCTGCACAGCCTCGCTGGGAAACCTCTTCCAATGCCTGACTGGTCCCATCATGACAAAGTTTTTCCTTATGTCCAGTCTGAACCTCTCCTGCTTCAACATCCAATGTCTCCTGTCCTCCTACAATATGTCTCCTGTCCTCCTACAATAAACCACCATGAAGAGCCTGGTTAAATTGGTCAGACATGATTTATGCTTGGTAAATCCGCGCTAACCCTTCCTGATTACTTTATTCTCCTTCCTGTCCCCAGAAATATGTTACAAAAAGAATCACACCATGATTTTCCTGGGGACCAAAGTGAGTCTGACCATCCTGTACGTCCCCAAGTCATCCTTTTAGCCTTTTATATGTTTTGTCAGCCTAATCTTCGTGGAAATTCAGGTCATCTTATCTACCAATTTCCATTTAAATATGAGAACAGATCTTAATAACAACAAAAGCAAGATAACGATGCAGGTTTTATTGGACTGATAAAAAAATATGGATTTGCTTTTAAAGCTATTGTATTTGGGCCAACGCAGCAGGGACATCAACAGTTAAAAGCATGAACTGCAAGGATTTTTGTAAGACTTAAGGATCTTTAGATGAGGCTGTAAGAGGGTCAGATGTACCATGGATCCCTGGGTACCGACATCCCCAGGTTGTGTTTGCACCGCTTTGTACATGAGATGCGTATGACCCTTTTGCCTAAGACCCGGTTCGTAGCTTATAATGGTGTGAATCTGGAAAAGCTGAATTAGGGCAGATCTGCAGGGCTTACCCCAATGTATCAACGTGTTATCTGCTTTTCCTCCTTTTTCTCCGCCTTCCCAGACATTTTTCCTTGCCTCTTTCAAGCCCCACTGCTGTTGTATTATATCAAGTTCTGTACATATATTTAAATGTAATAAGATAGATTACAAGAATTGATTTTCCCCAGGGTCAGGTCGATAAGACTGTATAAGCAGGGAATATACAATGGTTCGGGAAGAGCTAGCTGTAGTAGATTAATTAATGATATGCAGTATAGAAACATCCAAGTAACCGTAGCTCTTCTCAGCTCACCTGAGCTATTAGCAGAATCTCTTGCGGGATTGAACGGCTTGCTGCCAACCGAACAATATACAAATTTCTCTTGGAGTAATCACAGCAGTGCCAGAGATTTTGAAGATCCAAAGGTTACTTTGCCCTTACTCTTTCAAGGAGAAATCACAGTGTGAAGTAAATAAACTTTTGAACAGCACAGCACTGACCTACCTAATCTTTATTGCAACCTAACAGGGAAAATAAAATACCTGCTGTAAATTCTTACTCACTTTTTATTTCCCATAGATATTCAGCTTTTGGAAACAGAAGAAAAAAAAAAAGAAAAAAGAATAAAAGGAAAAAAGAATAAAAGGAAAAAAGGAAAAAAGGAAAAAAGGAAAAAAGAAAAAAGAAAAAAGAAAAAAAGATGCTGCTTTCTGGCAGTATTGGAAAAAAATATATTGGATCATCTGTATGAACTAATATATTTTTATTCAAGTGGTCCGATGGTTAGTAGAGGATTAGGAGATGTGAGTCCTCTGCTCCTTTCCCAGCTCTAGGAGACACGTGATTTCCAGCTGGAATGTAGAGGAGGGAGGAGAGAAAGGTGGGGCGCGTGCTGCATCTCCCTTACTAAATTTCAAATTCATGTGCTCAAAACCAAAACTGGATGTTGCGTACCTAAATCTTTGTGAGCGCACTAAGGCCAGGTGTCTTACGGGGTTTGTGGATCTGACCCAGATCTTCTAACCGTACCTTCAGTGAAACAGCCTGAATAAATGTATTGTTGAGCCTTCAAAAATGTTTAGACTAGATTGATTCTGTCAGAAAACGTTTCGTATCACTTGATTTTTTTCCCAAATTGTGGGTTTTTTTGACAATATAAAATGAAAATAAAAATACTTTAAAAAGTTTACAATAAAATTTACAACAAAATATGTTCTTGGTGCAATAAACCCGAGAAGTACAGTTTCCAGTTTTAGTGCGCGGGCAACTTTTGGATCTTTTTGCCTTTAGTTCTGCTTTTAAACACACAGTGGAAGATTTTTAAGGATTGGGGTTCAGCTTCTTATTTTATTTAAACCAGTTCAAACCCAAACATCTTAAAGGACTTCTGCAAGATCTAATAAATATCATCTATCGGAAAAACTCATCCAACAGCAAACTGCACTGGTGATGAAGACTTGGGGATGTAATTATCGCGATACCCACAGCGAAGTGTGACATTTGCTGTAAGAGAGGAATGGGGAGATAGATGAGGTGATGAGAGGTGGTTTTGGACACCTGTCATGAACAAGTGGTGGTCACGTAGGAGCCAAACCATGACAACCACGGAACTCCTGAAGAATCTCCGACCTTTGGAGATCCCACCTACTCTTCAAATGCTACTTTCAATGGAAAAAATGAAGAAATCAACAAAATCTAATCTTTCCTGTTTAAATTTGAAGCCAACATTTTCCCAAAGGTTTTAATATTATCTTTGGGGCCCCGTTCTGTATTCTCATCTCTACCGTAGCTTTTTTCCTTTCTTGGCTGTTTTTTTTTTTCCCCAATATCATATTTGTTTCAAAAGTTTTTGAAAAATTTCCCATAGGAGGAAAAGATGCGGCGCTTTTTGAAAGAGCCAAGCGTTCTTAGGGAAGACGTTGCTAACCTCATCAGTAAAAGCAGTTTAAAAGTTTTGCCTAACCCAAATTCAATCATTTCAGATCTCAGCAAGGACAGGGTTTAGCAGTGTGAATTGGGGCGGGAGGGACACAAATGAGGCAGAGCTCTAATACTGGGCTTTCGTACCGGCGGTGATTCAGAAAGCTCATTCACTGAACAGTAAGATTTTCCTAACAGGTTGCTTGACCTTTTCATTACTATTATTTATGGGCCAGTAATGTGCAGCATCTTTTAAACTCTTAAATGAGCACTGCTGGGTGAAAGGTTGATATTTTAAGGGAACTTTCTTCTGCTTAAAGTTTATTATCGCTGAATGTAATGCTGTCGACATCTGACATTTGTAAAGTATGCTTAACCTCTAGTAATCCCTGAACATTTTGCAAATGGATGAGCCAGATGCTCAGCTGCTAACAGTTTTCGTACCTTTACCGATATCACCAGAGACATCCTAATTTACACCAAGGCAAGGTACGTGGCAAAGCGAGGCAATATCCTTAATAGAACAACTGATTCATCCATAGGAAACAAACTTTTGGACACATGGCTGCTTCTTTGTGACTTTGCATGATCTCCAGGAGAGCTGGGGATGCCCAGATCTTGCCTGTTTCTTCCAACTTTGTCAGTTTGCCTAATAAGTTGATCACCACTCCCTCTCCCTTGACCTCCCTCATATCCTTAGACAGTCACAGCAGCTCAACACACTTTAGATGGATCTCTGAAGCTTCTGCCTGCAGAAGGTTTATGCTTTAGGAATGGAAGATCAAAGTGTTTCTTCATGTTTGGTGACTGGTTCAAACCAAGAAATAAATTTTCTCAAACTTCGGGAAGTGTTGGATATGAATCTGCAGTGCAGTGTGCTGTCCCGAGACCATGTAATTCATAAAACATCAGAATCTTTTTTCCAATATTGATGTGAAAACAGCTCTAACACTATATAATGAAGCTTGGGAGGGGGCTTAAACAGTCAGGCCATCTTCAGCTTTGGAAAGACCATTGACTATTCTGGGGTGAGGTCTGCAATTATATTTGCTACCTAGGGGAAAGTAACACCAGCTCCATACCTAGGAAAAAAGTACAGAAGAAAAACACTGAGATCCACCACCATCCATCTTCTTCACGAATTCTGCCTGTGGAAGAGGTCCCACCTTCCAGTTCCTGGTTTCCACTCTCTCTTTGCCTGCTGGAGGAAAGGTAAGCCACCTGCAGTGACAATTTGGCCCACCTCACTTGCTGAAAGAAGCTATTGAACCTGATATGGTTGCCGTATACCCTGATAGCCTCTGACGAGACAGTGTTGGGTTAGCAAACACTGCGGTTTTGTCTGATGCCTTTCTTGGCCGGTGCTCTCTGGCTGCAAATTCTCCCCGTGTTCTCTGCACCTACCCAAAGCAGCTCTCTTCTTCTGATTTCACCCTTCGTGAGCAACAGGAACATAGAGAAACAAAAATTCTCCATAGCAGAGGAGTTTCTGACTCAGACATACTTCAAATGTATGAAGCCAAGAGCCAAGTAGGGGAATAATTGTGCTGTCACTACTTTCCAGACGTAGGTTATTGCCAAAGCAGTAAAACACAGCATCTTGGAGATATGTACAAGCTGGCTGTAGGCTTCACAGATCAAGCACCAGAAGAAAAGTGGCTTTTCAGAACTGCACTTCACAAGTATATATTGGGCTCTCCGTTGTGAATTCTTCACTGAGCCATGGAGATATACTCCAAATTTTAAAGCATCAAGCTCCTAAAAGCATTTCAAGGCTCGCAACCAAGTTGAAGTCAATATTCAAAAAGGAGCACAGAGATAGGAAGGATGGGGAGAGAGTCTGCTGTGTTCCTGGGATCCATCTCTCCAAGACAAAATGTACTGCAACGTTTACAAAGCTAACAGGGAGTTCATGCAAGGACACAGTTTGCAGACATGAATTAGAATATGTTTCTCAAACGTCTCACTGTGAGGCAGATTTTTTGCATCGTCCCTGCTCTTTTCTTTACCCTTATCATCTTGTAACACCCTTTGCAAAGTGCGGATGTCAGAACTGGGTGCAGATATTCGCTAATGGTGTTGCAAATGCCCTACGCAGAGGAAACGTTGCCTTTCTTCCATTCCTGCTCCCTGTTTGTGTACTCAGGGATCACATCCTCTCTCCGAGCTACGGCATCCCACTGTGAACTCACCTTCGGGTGAGTTTCTGTAGTTGCCCCAAGACAGCTGCAGCATCACAGATTATGTCTCCCATCTTGTCAGCATGACCGACACTCTTCGGAGCTGCATGCATGACCTTGAGGTGACTCCTCTCCCAGGCAGGTTCAGGTCAGCCCATCTCACCAGGTCACCCCAGCTCGGTCATTATTGACTTCTTCTATCTCAGTGTCACCTGCAAATGTGACCAGGAGCTGTTTTGCTTTTTCTACCAGATTCCCGATACAGACACTGAACAGCGACAGCACCATTCACGCACATTGCCTTCCTCCGCCCTGCTCTGGGGCAGTAACCTTCGCAGAGAGGAGGAAAACGGGCATCTGAGAGGAGCCAGGTCCTAAATTGTCACAGCAAAGTTACCTAGCGCCTGTCTATCAGAGCCTTGTGGAAAATCTGTTACTCCAACACAGTCATCTTTCACGACCAAGCTTGTCGACCAGCAAAAAAATTGTTTGTTTGATGAGAGCTATTTTCCACACAGGCACGTCGATTGCCATAATTATCCTACCTCCCCAAAAGCCCATACTGATTGCGGTCCGTATCAGCCTTTCCATAATTTTATTCCCTGATGAGGTCAGACGAAGCAGGAGCTTTCAAGGCCACCCTGTTTATCCTGCAGTGTGTGAAATCCTACCTGTCCTCCAGAACCTCCCCAATACTGCATGAGTTGTCAAAAATCAGCATTTTGTGGATTAGAGAGCTTTTCAGCCACTTTTTAAATACTCTTAGGAGCGAGTTGTATGATCAATGTAAGTATGTTCAACTTTAATAGTTGCTGTTTAATAGCCTTCCTAGTTATGTCTAAAATCAAAAGTATTTCCTCACTACCCGAAGATACAAATACAAAATCTGACTTATATTAAAAAAGAATATTTATGATACTTTTCATTTTCTTCTAAATCACAATCAACAATTTTATTAACCTTATTTGGTACAATGCATATGCTAAAGGTTTCATTTGTTTCTGGTATTTTTATATTAGCTTTGTTATTAAGAAATCTTACTGTCCTTAGTTCTCCCAGCCATGGATTTGCTGTTGACATCTCTACATTCTCTTTCTGTCAGTATTACCTAGCTGTGAATATCATAGAGTCATAGAATCATAGAATGGTTTAGGTTGGAAGGGA
>RSEF01000001.1:2577624-2592694 GCA_003993805.1 Himantopus leucocephalus | reverse complement strand
TTCCAACCTAGACAATTCTATGACTCTAAATATAAAGATGCTGAAATGGGTCCTTGTGAAACTAGAAACCAGAGCAAGGAGACCTGCATTGGTTCAGCAGGGACAACTGCTAACCCTAATTAGCTCTGCAGAGAAAGGTTATTCAAAGCTACGTTATGCTTCCCTGCCTGCACGATGTCATTTAGGTAGCTGTATCTCACCCAGCAGCATGGATATCTATATCTTACCCAACTGCACTGTCATGACACCAACAATTGTATATTCTGGGCACCCACAGATTTCACTGATGTCTTGCAGATCTTGAGTGGTTCACGTGAAGCTCACATCTTCACGAAATGTGGACTGACATGAATATGATGTATATGGGGGAAATGGGTCTCCTAAAGCTAGAACAGTTCCCTCTGAAGTGGGCAAAGAGTATCGACAGAGTGGCAGAAAGGGGCTTTTAGCTTAGGCAAGTGTAGCCAAATGCAAGCTGATGTAATTCTTGGAGTTAACACGCTGATGAAAATGACTCTCTGTATCCCTCTGTGTCTTTTGCATTCAGGCATGATACAGAACTTTCTTTGACTGGCGTTTGTTGACATTTTAGCATAAATTTACACTTTTTCAAGTCTGCGAAAGCCAGCAAATCTCATTAAAAAACGATATTGATACACCGTTGTGCCACCTTGCTCAGGATGCAAATTCAGTTTCTCCTTGTTGCAGTACCCTGTTGAGCAAACATATGTCATGGCCTTTGAATATGAAACTGGCAGATGTCTAATTGACCTGAATAAATTTTCAGCATATACCAGAACGGGTCAATAGAAGGTCTTAGAAACCCCCACCAAATTTTAATCGAAACTAATGAGATTAGCAAGTGAATGCAGAGATGAGTTATGTGATGCAGAAAAAGCTGGGAAGCTCTGTATCTAGAACCACAGGCGATAAATTCAAGCGCAATTTTCTCTTCCTGGAGCTCCAGAGAACTTTGCTGGCTGTATGGCAGGGAAGAGGTTGAAGCAGAGCCATTTAAGAAGTAGTCCAGGTAGACCTCATCCCAGCAAAGAGTATGAATGATTTCTTTCTCTGGAGGGAATGGTCCTAGTTAGGAAGAAGGTAGGATAGACCTGGCATGAAATGAAGTTTCATCAAAGATCTGAGCCAGAAAGCCACGAAACTCTGCAGGACAGGAGTCCCTTGCTAGTAATGAGCTGTCTGTGCTTGGAGAAGAGCCAGAACCAGACATAACTCAAATGATGTTGATAGATTTTTACTTCCTCTTCACCTACTTCCCAGCATGATGGAATGCGTCCTCCCAGCCCAGGATGTTTGGATGCAGATGTAGCTAGAATATATATTAAAACATTTGTAAAAGAAGCAGGGCGCTGTCGAGTCTCAGCATCAGACATGGTAGAAGAACTTCTGATGCCGTCATGCAAGGGAGGAATTGGAGCCCATGTATGAGTAGAGAGGATAGGGGACGGCAGTATTTCCAGTTGCACCCTTGGGAACCAGATAAAGGAGTGCTGCCCTGTGTCTGCCCAGTGCATTTATTTTTCACACCCTTAGGTGCTGGTACCAACAGCCCCCAGAGCAGTCCTGGGAGACTGGCATGACGCACACCCCCAGCGCTTGGCAGTTTGCGTTAGGCAGTAGAATGTTGTGGGTGCCACAGTCCGCTCACTGTAAGGGTTCGTCGGGATGAACCAAGGGATGGCACAATTGTCATCGATGCAACCATCAGCTCTTTGACAAAATGTTCGTGGTAACAGCATAATACAGGAATATAAAAAATTATAAGCTTGAGTGTGTGGGCCTGGGGCATTACACCATCTTTTCACCACCTCTCCCTACTTACGGCCATCAGCGGCAGATAATTCAGCCAAGACAAATGCTTCTTCTTGTTACAGCAACACCTAGTTCTGTCAGCACCGTGGTGCAAAGCACTGTACAAACTCAGAACATGTTTGTTACTTGCCTTGAAGAGTTTATAGTCTCCATCAGTAACTTAAGGGACAAGTCTGGACTTTTTGAAGGTACTATTAAGGGCAATGCTTCTCTTGTTGTCTCACCCCATCCCTGACACCTTGGGGCTGACTCTCGCTGTAGCTGGTGAGGTCTATAAGGAAAGAGTAAATGAGCTCAGCACATTCTGCATAGCTTTCATGCACGGATCTCACAAAGATACGAGTTTCCAGTTAGTGTTTCTAGCTGCCAACAGTGTTTTTTGGTTTTGAAATCAGGCTGAAAGACCTAAAGAAGTAGTTACGGGTTTTATTACTTTCATTGCAGACAACAGTTATGGACCAGGGCCTGCTCACACTAAACCTTTAGCACTGTGTAAATACACAGCAAATGTGCCAAACTGGCCATAACTATGAAACTGTTGAACCTCAAAGCATTTATTGTTTGGGTAGGTACTCTGAAAATTTATGACTTCAGTTTGAGGTTTGTATCATGTTTAAAAATGTCCTGGTTTGGACCTTCACCTTCCAAGAAACTCATCCAAGCCATCATATTTTGGTAGATAATGTGATTTTAGAGGGGGTAAAATAGAGGCAGGAGCGCAGGAGACAGGAGCAAACATTCATTGGGTGTACATGCTTGTCACGATGATAGAATTCAAGCACGTCTGTCTGACTGGACCTCATCAGTGGAATGTAAGTTCTGCCCCAGAAAAAGTTACAGAGTGGCTTGCGGTGAGGGGAGCCAGATTGCTTTCTTTGCTCTTCAAGCAATGACACCGACGAACAACTTATCAATCCAAGCCACTTATGGACTGGTGCGGGCAGTACAGGTTCACAGCAAGAGAGAAATCCAGTCCCAAAGAAGTAAGTAGGTCATTCAGACCAATTCAGACAAATGCATGGGGCAGTGTAGGTTCTTGCTTCAGAGCCCATAAGGCATCAGTACCCAAGTAAGGAAGAGGACCCCGGAGACCTGCACTTGAGGAGACGTGGGATGGGTCCTGAAGACATCCCAGGAAGCAGGGGATGACTGGACCAGCATCTCAGCTCAACTCAGGGTACTCTGCAAAAAGGGGGAGCCTTTGCCAAAATTCATCAGGTTCAAGTGAAGATAAATTTGCCATTTCATCAGAGTTTTTCTTTCCGTTGCAGGGTCTTGTGATTTAAGCAAGCAAATGCACAGCAAGATGAAATGCCCTTTGAGACTACTGGGAAAACTTTTGACCACAACGCCTAGGAGCTGCCATGTGAGTTGAATGCGCCTTTGGGAAATTTAATCAGATCCTTTTTGTCATGGCTTCCAAAGCAGAAAGAAAAATAGGGTGACTGACAGAGATCTGCCAGGTTTGAAGAGGGAAGCCAGGAGCTGGGAGAAGGTAAAGCATATAAATGTGGGTGTTTTCTGTTTCCAGCATTATTGCTGCATTAGATGTGTCAATCCGACACAGAAACTCAGAATGCAGAGAGACAGTGTATTCAGATTTAGCAAAGCCCATTACATTTACAAAGACTCAGGAGAGATGTCCCAGCAAGACAGTGATGTAATAACTACAAGAAAATGTATTTTCAAAAAGATAGGCCCTTAGCTAAACTGTATGCACCAGGGGATCTCTCTGCAGAAAGCTTCAGTTATTACTTTCTTAAAATCCTTATTACATTTCCAGCTCTATAAAAACTGAGTAATTACTGTCTTCAATTACCTCTTGGCGCCAACTCGATTAATGTCCTTTACACCGATTGCTTTTTGAACTGTTGGAGAGAAAAAATGATCTGGGTCAACTCTATAAATGGTCTTTTCAATGTCTTGTTAGCTTAAAAGTAGACCTGTGTTTTAAGGGAAGGGTCATCACCTGATTGCTCTGAGGAGGTGTAGTGGGTGGCCTGTAGGGAGCCAGACTTTCAATATCGGGGTCCAAAATTTAGGTGATGCCAGTGGATCAGCCATTTGAGGTGGTTTGTTCTCCCTCTTTCCCTGCAAACGCCCTTGCGTTAAACCCCGGGGACCTAGACTAGAGGGATGGCACTAAGTGGGAGGATCAATGGTTGTCTATACTGGCTTTAATAATTAAAGCTATTGAGCCATTATGTCTTGGATCAACAAACAGGGCTAACAGGTCAGTCGTCCTGGCCTTGTAAATTGATTATTTTTCTACAGACAATATTAGGGTCAGGGGGCTTGACTGACTTGCTCTCCCAGGTCTTGGTATAAACAACCGCTGATTGGGACCATCTGGCCACATTTTGGCTCAGGCCATTCATTATCCTCAGCAGAAAAATACTCTTCTCCTCCAGCAGAAGTGAGCGGTGCGTCAGTACTGAGCTTTCATCTCCCTTGAGCAGGACCCTGCACCGTGGAATGGGACAGCATGTAGGATCTGCTGCTGGTTGAGTTGTCCACTACCTCAGGATCTGATATTTCATTATAATCTTGAATTCTGCCTTCTGGCCCAAGTCATTCTGGGACACGTGTGCTGTGAATAGCTGGGAAAATGCTCTATGAAACTTAATCAACTGCTCGTCTCCTGCTTCAGCATCCAGTGCTGATACTGATTGAGTGAGGCAAACCCAGGAATTTCTGGAACTGTCAGGAAACAATCTGGAAGGGGATGGAGGGAAGGTGGGAGAGGACCACAGCCGCTTGACCAGCGCTGGGGAAGCTCCTAAAGGACTCAACCTATCCTATGAAATCTTACTTTGCAACTTGGCCTCCTGCCCCACAGAGCCCCTTTCTGGCCCTCTCGGCATTCGGCCAGTCGCTAGGAGGAAGACCGAGCCAAGCTCCGAAAAACAGCAAAGGATTAGTTCACCTGGAGGTCTGCTGGCTCCTTCCCTCAACACAGCAGGGAGCGATCCACGGACCGCTTCCACAATCCAGGTCGAGTATTTCCCTCACATCGCAATCTTCCTCGTTCCTTATAAAACCAGCCAAGCAATTATTTTGCCTTCCTGATCTCGGCTTTTTTGGGGGGGACCATCTCTTCTCCAAAGGTTTCCACACTGCTGGCTGCTTGCTGCAGCTCCAGGGCCCCACATGGGCCAGTCTGTCCTCTGCAGTGCAGCCACACATGGATGCCTACAGCTAAGGACCCTTCTGTTTTCTGCCAGCTCATTTTTGAAGTCACTTGGGTCATGGTCATCAAAGAAACCAAGCTGCCAGGCTCTTGTTTTAACCTATAGTGCCAATTACCACTAGCACTAATTGACGGGATACTGTGTGCTGAGCACTCCAACATCTCTGCTGTGTCTCAGGCAGGGTGTGCAGCTGGCACTGAGCATCACGTTGTGGATGCTGCCCTACTCTCTGTCCCCCCAGATAGCTATTTCAAGCTCTCACAGCCGTATCTACATGGTCTACAGCCACTCTCTGATTGCAGCATAAATGTTTCCATTATAATACAAGCCTTGGAGACACATTCCAAAAACCTGTCTCCTCCTCCCGCCGGTTTCCACGTGGCAGGAGAAGGTTAGCCTAAAAAGAGTTTTGCAGTCCCCGGGGATTAATGTTGTTTTGTAATGCCAAATCCAGATATGAGTTGCCAAAGGTCTTCTTTGCGGAAAGGATTTGCAAGCAGAGACAATCTGAAATTCGCTCCTTGCGGCACAGTAAAACAATCCCCAGCAGAATATTATTCAGTGCTTGGGTTTCGTCGTATTATAATTTCACCTGTCTCTATTTTGATAGCCGGGTCTTGGTGTTTAACTCAAAGCTCTCTTGTGCACCGGCAATGTTCTCATTCCTTCATCAGGCCCCCAGTGCTACTTTCCTAATCAAGGCTTTCTTCGTCCCTCGTTCTCGGCCTGAATTTTCTTTCTTTTCCTTTGATACCTGCCTGAGTTGGGAGCACTGGAATTTTACATGCCAGATCTTCATTTTTTTGTTAATTTCTTTTGCTCATTTTGACACAGGACCCTGGTGAAAGTATATGCTGCTGTCTTTCTGCTCTCCCAATTAACACAGGCAGGGTAGGGTCTTCACCACCAGGGATGCCAACCTGGCGTATTTCACTGCAGAGAAAAAAATGTATGTATTTTTTTTTAAATAACCGATTTAAATATTAGGGAGCTACTATTTAGCTCCCAGTCCCTTCCTGAACCCCAGCATCCCAGTTGCGGCTGCGTGTGCAGCCCCGCATTAGTTCTCTCAGCTGCTGACAGCCCAAAGTAGCTCAGCATAAGCTACTGCCCCGAGCATTAAATCAACTTCTTGGGTGGGTTTCGCAATTCAAAGAAGAACTTCAGCCTAGGACTGAAGAAAACATCTTTCCCTCTCCTGAGCCCTTGCAGACTTCAGTGTGGGGTTGGATGCTCCCCAGGAGGGAAGGGGTTTGAAGCACCGCCCAGGCAGGGCAGGGGTGCAGGCTCTAACCCCCGCGCTACCCCAGGAGGCCACGTCTTCCTTTGACAGGGGTTCAGGCAGTGAGCAGACAACACTCGCGCTCATCTAGGTGTGCATTGGATTGGTAAAGGATAACATAACATCAGATTTTTTTTAAGTGAGAGACAGAAAATTGCTGCTTTCTGGGTGAGAACAAAAGCAGTGAGGAGCTCTGCTGGAGTAGAGATGTTTCTGAGATGCAAAATGAAAACTTTATATATCAAGGGACAGTTACTGTTGAAAATGTAGGCACTTAAAGAGCCTGCAAGGATTTTGAAGAAGAGAATTCTGCTGCATCTCCAAGGTCCATCCTTGTGCTTGAAGTCACACGGGGAAACAACATAGAGGAGAGAGCTGGACCCATATTGTCAGAGGTTTCAGGTGTGTGCCGGCCTCCCTGTCGATTCACCCTGCTGCTAGCCTGGTGATCCTTGGTGGCTCCAGACTGTTTTCTGTATTCACTTCTCTTTCTCAGCTCAGGGAGAGCTGAGCATCTGGGAGCAGCGTGGAAACACAGGGAAAGAGTGATGCCAAACAAAGGAAAAAAAAACCCTCTGGATTTTGTTTTCATTCTGCAGCATGTTGATTTATATTTCAAGCTGTGGTGGGGATAAAATGCTCATAGATATTCTAGCCCCTTCCTACCTCCATGGCAGCAGGGGAGCGTTGTCTTTGTGAGGACTGAAGGCAGAAATACACTGAGGAATATGTCTACCCCCACGGCTTTTGCTGCCATGACATCCCAGCAACTTCTGGACCCACTGAACTAAAACCGCTTCAGACAAATGTTTTTTTACTGGAAAGGCAGCAGCAGTTTTCCAAAGGTTCCAAAAATTTACTGAGCTTGTAATGACTGCAGCCAGTCACCGAGACTGTGATTGAGCGATCAAGATGTTCATAACCCAAGGCTACGCACTTATTGCTTTTTCCCTTGGAAAAATGAAAGTGAGTATGTGGTATATCTTCTCTGGTTCCTTTTTACCTCGGTGAGAAAAGCACGCAACAAAGGCTGTTCACTGTTCTGTGGTTTTCGAGTCTTTTCTTATCATCTGCCTGGATCCATGGTCTACGGCTGGCTTGTCTAATCCCCTGTGGGCCCACGTGCATGGTTGTGGTGGGGCCAGTCTGCTCCCTGGAATGGTGTCCCACGGTGACCCATGGGGCCATCTTGCTACTAGTAAGGAGAATTTCAGAAGAACACAAATCTAGCATGAATATTTGTTCTCACCACATGTCGAGGTTCTGGACATGTGGATAAAGCTCAGAGAGATTCCTAGCCAGATTTGTCAAGCCATGTGCATTGGTTATGAGATGTAAAGAGTTTGCCTCCTGCATCCTGTTCCTCCAAAGCCAGGTTTATATTTCACACAGTTGTAGCACAAGTCCCCATTTTTCTGTGACTATCTGGGACACCAGAAAAGGTTGTTGCATGCTGGGGAAGTGGCATACATAACGTGAAGGCCCTGTAATGGGTTAACCATTCATTTAGCCTGCGATGGTCTTCACATGTCACAGCCTCAGATTACATAGTCGCATGAAGGAGTCGCAGGCACACAGACAGAAGAAGGTTGAGAAGTCTGGGGATCTTCTGGAATAGTAAGATCAAATGGCTGAAGGCCTGGGCAAGACAAATTAAACAGGGCACGTGGGACACAATTTTAGTAGGAAGGACGAACTTCTGTTGGAACAGGTTATGATGGGACTGGGTGAGAAGCCCACCAGCAGGTCTTTCTGAGTGGTAGGTTTCTGCAGGACTCACTGCATGAAGTCCCCTGGTCTTCTTATGTCAGAAGTTAGACAAAGTCATGGTGGTGTTCACCTCTCACCTTAAGAGCAATGAAACCAATGTAAATTCCACAACTTACATTTCAACCTTCACTGAGGTGTATTTTATTATCCTGCTTAATTATGCTACATAAATCTCCACCAGGCTCAGGTTAAAATGTGGCCTCTGCCCTGATGAGTTTATAATTTAAATAGATGAGACACATGAGTTTAAGAAGGAAAAGAATATAACACAGAAACCAGCAGCACGATGATTTGCAAATTTAACTTGTGTCATTATAATTTTAAAAATATTGATGGTGTTTAGCGGAAGGGATTAGTAAAATGTACAGGAAGAGAGGACACAATGGAAATACAGGAGATGAAGTGGGGAAGAATGGGGAATGGAGGGTAGTAGTGAAGGGGTGATGAAAGACTGCAAAAGAAGCAGCTGAATGGTCTTCAGCACCTGAACGGTCATCTTCAGCACTTGTTGTGACAGATATCTATTAGTCTATGACAGATATCTATTTGCTGTGCTGACCTATTTTTTCACCAGATCGCTGGAGCTGAATACTCCTTGAAATGTTTTTCTTCTCCAAACCCACAAAGAGCATAGGAAAAAATGATACGGCATGGATGGTAGGGCTTGCTTTTCCTAAAGGGCAATCGTTAAAAACCAACACCAGTCACACCAATGCCATCTTTAAAGTAGAGATGATAAGACCTTTTAGTTAATTTTATTGCATTACATTTCATTTTATAGATGTACAGTAGATAACACTTCATTTTCTTGTTGGGTATTTAATATTACTTTACCAGACTTTAAATGGGAATTGCAAAACCTCTGCTGCATCCTTTGGAAATTACTTACACCACCATCTCTAGGAACTTTTTGGGTGCACTGACAACTTAAATTCCTGCAACGTCATAAAGGAAATCTCCAAGAGACCCATCCTCCTTGTGTTTCAAAGGCCACCTGGACCCCACTTTCATAAGGTCATTATGATGAACTGGCTCTGTGCCACTGACATCTCTTAATTCATTGGCAGGTCTTTTGGTGACTGCAAGATCATTGACGAAACAGTACAAAATGCAGTGGTCTTCCATCCTAACGTGCCTGTCTCAAACCCTGCACCAGTGGTGATGGAGTTGTGGGGTTCATCTGCAAATATCTGTCTTGCTGATTTTGGCCTTCCTGCTGACAATAACAGAAAAAATTAAAGACATCTATCTTCAGCCTTATTCAGTGCCCACATAACACTGTTGTACAATAAAGTTGATTTAAGTCTGTTCCTGTAGATTTGGTGCTTCAGTTAGCTCTTTATCACAGTGCTTTCAACGCTGCAGTGCCTGTAGCTCTCTGAACATCCTCACTCTTCGACTACCCACAAACACTTCCCGACACCAAATATTTGGGAATTACCATCACCGCCATCTCACAGATTGGTTACTATTGAACAGTTTCCAATCTGAACTTTGGGGCTGCTTGATGGGAATGTCCAGAGATTTTAGATTTGTCCAGCCTGAGACTCAGGTCAACGACCAGTTCTTCAGGGCTCATCTTGCTCACCAAACTGGAACAATTCCGAGGTGATGGGTGGTAACATTTCTGGATGAGGGGAAGTTCAACCCTTCTCCATCACCTAAGCTGCGGTGCTGAGTCTGGGCACATCACACTGTCCCAGGCCAGGGCAGGGGGAGGGAGAGCAATGGCAGTCAGAATGGTAACACCAAAGGAGGTGGCTGGCAACATCAAAGGCAACGTGGAGCAAACGTTGCCAAAAAACATTGCAGCAACACCTGACAGATACAGCACCGTTGGTATCACGCATATTTGAAGCACGTTGCTGCTCTGGCGTTGTGGTATCACATTGCAGAAAGCCTGCAGGGTTTTTTTATTGAAAGCCCCATCCAAGGCCAGGTTGGATGGGGCTTTGAGCAACCTGGTCTGGTGGGAGATGTCCCTGCCCATGGCAGGCGGGCTGGAACACGATGATCTTTAAAGGTCCCTTCCAACCTAAACCATTCTCTGATATTATGAAACTCCCCCAAAGACACTCTTTTTCTCATTGATGTTTTGTCATAGCAAAAACGCAGGACAAGAAGGTGCTGGTCAAGCAGTAGGGAGGCTCAGATTTCTGTCAGGCAGGAGGGCACTGTGGAAAGCCCTTTCAGAGGCACCACTGACGCTCTGTAATGTCCTTCAATGTGGCTGTCCTTCAAATGCATTGAGCTGTAGCCCGAGTATAGCTCATTCCAGTTTCTTCTCCTTCTTGGCAGGAAAACTTTGAGACTGTAAGGGAAATCGGTTTTGTTGTTGCATGCTTGATTTTAGTATCACTGGGTCACAGTTTCTCCTGTAAAATGGGGGTTATGATGTTTGCCAGTGATATATTTACTTTGTCAAAAGTGCTATAGAAGTACAACAACTGTCATATTATCCTTCTCTTATATCACTTCATAGTAAATTAAATTTGAGGCCAAAAGTACTGTTCAGCTGCTGAAACTTATGCCCCATTTTCTGCGAGGGAAGCCTTGAAATTGGATGTCTGATGTCTCATTTTGGAAGGATTGATACCACTGCTGCTTTTCTTGAAAATACAAGAGTGCGTTGCGGTTACTGGGAGTTTTACTTATTTTGGTTCAAGTTTTTGTTGTTTCTCTTGCCTGAAGCTGCTAGTTACACAAAACAGAAAATATCCAAAGCTGTATTCAGTAGGATGAAATGCTTCTGTGGAAGCAGTGCAATTTATGAAATCTTATCTCCAATGGGTTTGTATGTCGTGCTTGGCTGTCTGTGTTTTAATATGCTGGAGCTCCGATCTACGGGTTTTTCCTGGGGTTAAGGCACTCATTACCTCTCCATCCCATGTGAATTCACTGGAATAGACCAGCCAAGCGGTTCCACCTCCCCCTCGGTGCCGGCAGGAATCTGGGACTTTCTTTTCTCTCCAGCCACCTCTTTTCCCTCAAAGTGTAGGAACTTACTGGCTCAGATATCACCTGAGGCAAGTGTTGATGCCCAGCAAATCCACAAGTCATTACATGGAGGCTGATGGCCAGCTAGACACGGGGAACTTAAAGAGCTGGGTTAAACTGAGAAGCTTGTGGATAGGATCTAAGAACTCCTTACAGAAGGGCTGGGGGGGAAAAAAACATAATTAAACACGAGAGAGTCAGGATGGGAGTGTTGGTTTTTATGTCTCTTACCCGCCCCAGGTTTTCCATGGTTCCAAGTGAAGATAAGGCTTAAAGATGTTAATTTCAACCAGCCAACATGCAGCCTGCAGCCCTTCACCCGAACAAGAGAGACAGGCTGATGATTTGGAAGATATCTGAGAAGAACTGGATGCCGGGTGTCAAATGGGAGGTTTGTCTGAGCCATAAGATGGAAGGCACCGTTGGCAAGTCACACTTAGGCCTCCTAAGCCCAAGGTTTGGTGCATCTACAATACCCAATAATGATGAAAAAACTATTATTCCTCCTATGTGTATTGTTGCTGCCAGAAAATTCTCTGTTTGAACAAAGTCCTCATGCAAAAGTATAGACGTGATTTGCTGAGAAGGCCATGGAGCGTGTTCCAGCTCGCGGGAGGTGAATGCAGGCTCTGGGGTTCAAGCTTCACACAACTCTGGAACTGTGTTAAGGCGTAACTAGATTAGAAAGCTGCTCTACCACCTTTCAATTTGCTGTTTCCCAGGGAATGAGATCAATTAACAAAACAAGCCATGATAAAAGATTATTCCGGGGGATCAATTACAGGGTTTCTATCCCTTTTTCTGACTTGCATCATTCTGGGAAGGTCTGAATCAGGTCACCAACTGCATGAACANATGAGATCAATTAACAAAACAAGCCATGATAAAAGATTATTCCGTGGGATCAATTACAGGGTTTCTATCCCTTTTTCTGACTTGCATCGTTCTGGGCAGGTCTGAATCAGGTCACCAACTGCATGAACGAACTGTCTGGTTCAGTCTCACCTCTCTGTGCTGTTACGGATTGCCCAGTTGTGAAAACAGCATTCCCTTAGTAAAGATAAGTAAAACAAAGGGGAAAAAATAAACCCCAATAATCTGGGTTTTTTTTAATGGTTTACCAAAGGGGAACAGCTCATCTTCTTTCACAGTGCTGTACCTGCGTATGAAGAGAAACGCCTCACACTTCTGCTCTGATTTCCTTCAGGAATTGCATTACCATAGGTTCTGGGGCTTTGACATTGGAAAAGCAGCAGTACTTTTCCACTTAGCTTAATCTTAGTTACTATTTTTTTCTGCAGCAGCAGTACACAGTGCAACTTGGGAAATGTCAGGAGGCAAAAAACAATAAGACGGCATTTGAATCATATCTCTGCCTCGATTCCCAGCATTAAGCCAGGCACCTTCTTCTCCTGCCCTGTGGGTTGCTTACTTCTTATTCACAAGCTGAGACAGAAAGAATTGATGGCAGCTACGTGCTCGGAAGAGATACTGACTGTTGTCATGCAGGAAATCCAAAAAAACAACCTAAAACACCTTTAGTGCAGACTTACAGAATGGTAAATAGGAATAACAAGGTCATCCAGACGAGTGACTAACCATAGGGCCAAATCCCAATGTTTCGGCACACTTCTATTCAGTTCTGATTCAGGCTGATGGGTAAAGCCTGATAAAGCTTCATTAGAAAACCAGAATTAAGTCTATTGCAACAAGTGTGGGGCCTGGGACCTGATTCTTTGACCATGGACCAATTTCAGCGTAATGCAGCTGATGTCAGGGCGACAAGCTCTGTAAGAAGAGGTAATATATTTTGTTAAACTGATCGATGTATGCCAACTGAATTATGCTCGCTTGATACAAGCAAAATTGCTCCTACAGTCTTAGATGGAAACTCTGTCCTTCACTCTGCTCCCATTTACACTGATGCAAGTCAAAGGTAATTTCATTATAACTAATACAAACGCATTACAGACAAGGCAATTACACCTGTAAGATATCAGTGTGAGCTGAACCCTTTTCTCTGACATTTCTACTAACGTTTGAAATGAAATAACGAAGTAAAATGCGGTATTTTTTAAAATGTTAAACCTGTGGATGAGAGACCCCTGTGTACAACAACGCTGAGCGTTGGTAAATCTGTTAGGTTTAGCAATTCAGAAGTAACACTTGGAAAATACCAGTGGATAAATTGTGGAAAGGGATAGCAGGTAAAACTATCTCAGGAAAGGGGGAAAGTAATCCCCTAGCATCACGCAAGTCATATGGGGAAAGGAGCTCTTTTGCCAGCGGAGTTTGTAAAGGTTTCCAAAAGGGAGTAAGCCATATTTGCAAAAGAACTGCTCTGCCTGTGCCTGTTTAGGCTTCTTTTTGGCATAGCTCTCTGCCGCTGCAGTGGTCCCTCGGGCAACTGGCCCAGTGGATGAGAAACAGCAGAGTACATGCTCGCCTCCACAACGAGCCCTTTTCTTTTCTTTCTTTACGAAGGGAGGATGGGGAGGAGGAGTGAAACCATCTGTGCTTCCCAGTGCCTTCTGGTTCGGGGGTATCCTTTACTGAGACCCTCTAATATTTACAGGCAAGTTGTGACAGTGATTAATTCCTCATCAAGAAAATTTTTTGGTCAGTTTGGACTTCATTTGGTTTCATTACTCAAGGAACCACACGTTTTACTAGATATGCCTCATAGCAATAAAACGCTACGTGAAAGAAATGCGACAAGGAAAAGCACATTTCTGTCCCTTGATTTCCAATCCATCAGTTTTCAGGTTGAGATCCTTTCTTACAAGCTGTGCAAGGAGAAAATGCTGTTCTCGTAAGCCTTCATCCTCATTGTATCATATATTATTAATGAAGATAGACCTCAGTGTTCATGTGCTGCATCAGCCTCCACGACGCTGTTTTTTTTTTCTTTTGTTTAAAGAAAACATGAATTCACACCTATAGCTCTGCTTGGGTTGGGAGGAAAGGAAAAGGGCTTGTAAATGAAACAAGGCAGTGGTTTAGCAATTAGAGCCCAGGATTGAAAGTCAGCAAGGTTACAGTTCCGGGGGAGATTTGCTGTTGTTTGTCTTGATGAAGTTCCTCCTAAATGAGGTGATTATTGTAGCTGTCAGGAATGAAAAGGTAGGACACATTGATTTCATCCCCACTGCAATCTCCAGGACGTGCCGGTACACAGCAGTCAATATGAATTGCCAATTAACGAAAAAACAATATTGGCAAGTCGGCAGTTTGAGAAAAAACTCCCTCCAGCCAGTGCATAAAACTCCTGCCATTCAAATCACCATCCTCGAGCAAAGGCATTAGTAAACCTGCCCAGAAAATCGACGAAGATGAGCTTTGTTGGCGTAGCTGAATAGCAAATTGTAGAGCTGAGAGCCTGTCTGCACAGGGGAAATGGAGCAGAACAGCTATACAGGAACACACTTCGAGTGCACACCCTATCTAGAGATAAAAATCACTTTACTTTGGAGTAATTATTCTGTTCTGAAAACACATGAGTTATTCAGGAATAAGTATCTTTTATTTCAGAATCAACGTGCCTGTGCTCTTATTCTGCCGTTCTGCTAATGATAATAGATACAGCCATTGATAATAAATAGATATTCTTCCACATTAGCTACTGTGGAAATCTTCCCCTTGTAAATAAGCCCTAGGAATACCACACTTCCAATTACCTTATATTTCAAATACAGTTCATATAAATGGATACTGTTAACTTACCTACAGATTTCAGCAATTTTCATGCAATTAAAATCGTTAATGTGAAGCTTTGGGCTGAAGAAACAACTCAAGAATAGCAGCCAGGAGCAGTGTCTTTGACATGACAGAGTGAACCTGATTTAGAAAACACCCAGCAGCTATTAGTACCTGACTGTTGGTGCACTTGCTAAGGTATTCCTGCCTCTGCAATAACAAACCTAGGTCTTGCGTGGTGCTTCTAACACAAGCTCGCAAAGGACTTGACCAGAGAGGTATCAGAATCATAGAATGGTTT
>RSEF01000001.1:2567329-2577524 GCA_003993805.1 Himantopus leucocephalus | reverse complement strand
GATACTAGATTTAGGGATTCTTGTACTTGTTTCACTGGACTTGCCATGAGAAAAAGTATTTGGGGCCAGATCCTTGACAAAGATTAGCGTATTATAGCAGTACTGAAATTGAGGGGGGAATGGTATTTTATGGCAGCTGTGGCTCTGGTCTAAAATCAGGATGCTGCTGCTTCAGGAAAGTTAATTGCATAAATTGCATAAATGTCAGTGTAGCGGTGTAGGTTTTATCCGTGTTGTTCATCACAGTTTTGGTATAGTTTTGAAATTTTGGGTCATCCCTTATCTATACAGTGTTGCTTTTAAGCAGCTCTGAATGCAGAAAACCCTGAGATGAGTGAAGACCAAACTGGAAAGTCCATCCCACTTTTGATCTTTTTTTCTGTCCCTGTGCAGTGTCAGTTTTTCCTGTTGTGTTGGGGAACACATTTGTTCTTTGGGAGTTGTTTCCTGTCGGAGGATTTGTGTACTGATTGAATTCACCTTGGTTTTCCGGTTGTTGCCAAGAATAGAGAATAAAGGCAGCCTCAAGTAAGGACTAATTTGGAAGAAGTTTTTTCCCAAGCGGAAGGAGACGTGCTGCTCAGTAGTTAGAGTACAAAACTGAAAATAAAATCCTGGTGTTTAAGCTGAAGCAGGATCTGTAGGGTGATGACAACCCTGCTAAGGTTGTCTGGCTCGGAGGGCTGATTTCTGTCTCCCAAGCCATGTGGAGCAGATGTCCCGTGTCCGTGCTGCTCTGTAGCTCCTGCTTGAGCTGCATGGCTGTGTCCACATAGCAAACCACCCAGCTTGGGTCTCCTCATGGGATCCTGGTGGTATCTCATTGGTTCCAACACCTCTACGTATCTCTGAATAGCAGTTCAGATTGTTTACCAACATCAAACCTGTCTTGCAGCCCGCAGGTAGGATGTTTTACAGTGTTATGCTGCAGTTGTTCCCTGCCCAGCGTTACAGGAGTACAAAAGCACTGGCCCTCCTGAGATATTAAAAAACTGTATTTGGTGGGTGGAGCGGTACCTGGTACACTGTCTGTCCTGCCTGTAGGAACGCTGTTGGGAGTGAATGATGTGCAACACTGCCCCAGGACAGGACTGATCCCTTTGAAAAGGGCCGGGAGCTACTGGGGGAGCTGTGTTGCGAGGTAGTGTAGTCATATTTGCAGCAGTGCTGCTGCTGGGTTACACTGAATTCTTGGGCACGGTTTCCCTCTTGTTTCTCCTAAAGGAGAAATAGAGGTTTTGCTCATAATAATAAATCTTTTAGAAGTAAAGAGTGTTTGGGAAGCTTAATGAATGTTTGCAAAGTCTGCTATTACAATTCACACCTTTGTTGTGGCTCAGGGGAGCCCTTCTTCTTCTCCCTGTGCCTTTAGGGGATATGACAGTATCTTCAATTTGCCCTTGTCCTCACATTGCTGAGAAGAATGACCATTATTTGCTACAAGAAGACATAGCTCCTGGGATTTTGACTTCTAGAGTAGGATATTGGATATCAGGGCTGTACAGCTTCAGTCCCCGTGCTTCTGCTGGATGGTCAAAAGCACAGTGCTTGCACTCATGCCTCAGCGCATCCACCTTAAAAATGTGCTAATTCCTTCACGTATGAAAAAGGTCCTTCAAGTTTCTTAAATAAAAGGTACTTTGTAAGGTCAAAATGTTGTCACTGGAGACCAGGGGCTTTTGTTGTAGAAGTCTAATGCTGATCACATGGGCTTTGGCAATGTCTTTTTAAAAAATAGTGCAGAGAGTGGAGAAAATTTAGCTCATCTGCTGGAGGACAACTTGAGGGATATTTTTTTTTATCTTTCAGAGGACAAACACGTGTATGTATATTGATTTCTCTTAACCTTTTGTTTTGTTGGTAGCTGGTTGAAGCAGCTTTTGTACTCTGAAACAAGCAACCTGGCATTTAGCAAATGCTATTTTTTTTTGAGAGAGATCTTGTCAGATTTTTAATTGGTGAATTTGTCTGCCTTTTATTTATTGTTAGGCGTTTTTCTTTCCAATTAAAGGCTGCTATTTTTTAAAACTGGCCTTTAATAGCTGCTTTAATTGGGAGAAAACAAACTTTAGCAGTGACTCTAAGACCTTATTGAAATCTTTGTGCTAAGCTTTCACACAGGCAAACACATACGACAGATGTCAAGGAGAACTAAAAGTGAGGCAAGATATAGTGCATTTCCTACTTTCATGTCTGCAGAAGTTGAAATTACAGGCAAAAACCCTTAAACATATTTTATTTTTCACAAGTGGAGTTCTTTATAATGCTTTTCGGGCCATTATTTTCATTACATTTACAGTGAACTTTGTTAAATGGATTCTTACTAATGACCTGGCATTTGGTCTTCTCTTTCTGTCCAAAGCAATAGAAGTGATATCCTGGTTTGTGATGTAGAGTGAGAGAGACAGATGTATAGCTGTTGCCCTCGCTGTTACATTTGGGAAATAGCTGCTACAAGAAATAAAGCAGAGTTATTCTGATCTGTATGTACTGTAATGGTCTCTTAAAACCACTTTTATTGCTAATGGTGTTTTCCAGTGTTATGAAGGTAACAGTTCTTCTACAAGACAAGTAGCTCAGAAATTCATCGAGAATAAATTGTATATGGCAGAGTATGGTTTTAAATAATAAATTTTCCTGAAATGATCTTGAGGCACTTGTATAAAATGTATGCGTATTTGGCGCTTGTTGGGTTGTAGCTTGATACAGATACTTGGTTATATTTAACAGCAACAGTAGGTAAGGGTGTGTATGCGAAAGGACAATAGGAGTGACCGTGCCTTATTAAAAGCTCAAGGTGCTTTATTTTTCAGCTCTTATTTTGGCTTTAGACAATGCACTGTGCAGAGCTGGAGTTTAGCCTACCCTTAGAAAACTAGGAAGGGGAAATAGTCCGTTTTGTTAATAAATGATTATAAGTTCCATGGTTTCAACTCTTTCGAAGACATTGCTTCCAACAGCTCTTCATTCCAGTGCAGTATTGAAACCTTCAGGTTAATAATGGATTTTCCGAAGCCTCTTGCTGGTTCATGCAGGGCTGCTCTTTTGATGTGGTGTGATTTCAGGGATGGGTTCATAGCACAAGGTGGCCAATGGCTCCCTCAATACTCAATCTTTTAATCATCCAGGTGGCAGGTCTGAGTAGCATTGTTCAGCCTCTGCTCTTGTGGCTTTGAAAATACGGATCCTTAGGACTTTGGGTTTCTCCTGGGGATGTGGTAATTCATGTAATAGCTGTGTTGGCTTTTTGGATCTACAGTTAATTACAGAAAAAGGCAGAGAGTTTTGGTACCTGTGATCTCCTGTACATGGAGTTAGTCCTGGACTGGTTCTCACAGAGTGGAGGGGTATCGGAGTCGCTCTGCTTGCGCCTGGCAGTGTAACTGGCATCTCGTGGGTCTGTCTGCTGTCTGCATCCCTTTTCCAAGACAGAAAATGGTGTGCAGCTGGTGTCATTAGGATTTCGCCTGTGTGCAGGATTGTTTTTTCATCTTAATGTAATGCTGTTGGAAACATCTGGAGGAGTGGGACTTCTTCTGTTGAAGTCATCATCTTAAATGACTGCAGTCCAGTCTTTGTTTCAGAAATCAGCTGATCAGTCGCCGTACCTGTATTTGTATTGGTGTGGTGAAATTTGATTAAGGGTTAGTTAATTTAGCAAAATAAAGAATTCTGTGATGATATTTATTTAGATGGCTGTAGGCTGCTCAGACTTTTCCCTGCAGCTATCGTGCGTACATCTGCAAGTCCTCAATGATAAAAAGATCATCAACTTCTGTTGAAAATGCTTTAACAAACTGTGTAAGCGGCATGAAAGATTAATGGAATGTAAGTAGAGGAGGAAAATGTTTTATAATGCTGTGTTTACTTTGTATGTTTAACAGCATTTTGAAGAGGCTCAGTTCTGCCATTTCTTGTAGTTGTGAGTTGTTTCTTTGTTTGCACAATGGAGTTCTAGTTGTTTGAAGGCTGGGTACCTTGTATTCCCCTTGGTGAAGATAGAGCGTGCTGGCCTCGGGATTCACTTTTTTAAATTTTAAGGGGGAGATCCTTTATAGTTTTACAGTCAGTTTACAGTGATACCCCATTTTCCATGCCTATTGGCTTGTACGGTGCAATTTTTGACTACCTTCTTTCCAGCACCTCATTGTCTCCATAAAGGGAGTAGTTTGTCTACTGTATATTTTGATTCATTTCCTCAGATCCAAAATTTCATAGGAACAATCAATTAACCTGTGAAAGTAACGAGAAAAAACATTCAATGTGTTGCTACTGAGTTAAATTGTTAAATACCTTTTGGATTTTTTTTCTTCTTCTGGCTGGCTTTGTCTCATAAGGAACCAACTTTTACAATGGTTTCAGTGAGACACTGCAGAGGTTTCAAAACGCTTATTATCAGATTACATGCTTTGAGGTTAAATAGTGCTGGAAGCTGTAGATCACCCCATTTGGGACTTGTCTTTAAGACAACAGTTTTCAATTATAAAATTCAAATAAGTCCGTTTAGTTTAATGAACCTCTGGAAATTTATAGAGCAGTACAGACAGTGTGCTGCAGTACAGTTGTTCTCGTCCCAGGGGCCTTTAAAAAACTTTTTCATTGTGCTCTGTTGAAATACAACCACTTGTAAGGTCTCGCAGGCTGGCACAAAAACCGTGGCACAGCAGTCGGGCAGAAGAATTATAGAATAGTTAAGTTGGGGGGACCTTACAGATCATCTAGTTCTGACCCCCCTGCCATGGGCAGGGACACCTCCCACCAGACCAGGTTGCTCAAAGCCCCATCCAACGTGGCCTTGAACATCTCCAGGAATGGAGCCTCCACAGCTTCTCGGGGCAACCTGGGCCAGTGTCTCACCACCGTCACAGTCAAGAATTTCTTCCTAATATCTACCTAAATTCTACCTAAATCTCCCTCTTTCAGTTGAAAATTGTTCCCCCTTGTCCTATCACTCCCCTCCTTGATCAAGAGTACCTCTGCAGCTTTCCTGGAGCCCTTTTAGGGACTGGAAGGGGCTCTAAGGTCTCCCTGGAGCCTTCTCTTCTCCAGGCTGAACAACCCCAACCCTCTCAGCCTGTCCTCCCAGCAGACGGACTCCAGCCCTCGCAGCATCTCAGTGGCCTCCTCTGCCCCACTCCAATAGGTCCATGTCTCTCCTGTGCTGAGGCCCCCGAGCTGGAGGCAGCACTGCAGGGGGCTCTCCCCAGAGCAGAGCAGAGGGGCAGAGTCCTTTCCCTCGCCCTGCTGGCCACATTGCTGGGGATGCAGCCCAGGATGTGGGTGGCTTTCTGGGCTACCAGCACACATTGCTGGCTCATGTTGAGCTTCTCATCACCCAACACCCCCAAGTCCTTCTCCTCAAGGCTGCTCTGCATCCATCCTCCGCCCAGCCTGTATTTTTGTGTGGGATTGCCCTGGCCCACGTGGAGGACCTTGTACTTGGCCTTGTTGAACTCCATGAGGTTTGCATGGGTCTACTCTTCAAGCCTGTCTGGGTCCCTCTGGATGGCATGCCTTTCCTCTAGCCAATTCCTTATCCACTGAGTGGTCCATCTGTCAAATTGATCTTTCTCCAATTTAGAGACCAGGATGTCGTGTGGGACAATGTCAGATGCTTTACACAAGTCCATGTAGATGATGTCAGTTGCTTTTCCCTTATCCACCAATGCTGTAATGCTGTCATAGAAGGCGTCCAACTTTGACAGGCATGATTTGCCCTTAGTGAAGCCATGTTGGCTGTCAACAATCACCTCCTTATTTTCCATGAGCCTTAGCATAGTTTCCAGGAGGACCTGCTCCATGATCTTCCCGGGCACAGAGTTGAGACTAACCAGGGCCTGTAGTTCCCTGGACCTTCCTTTTTTTCTCTTTTTAAAAATGGGGGTTATGTTTCCCCTTTTCCAGTCAGCAGGAACTTTACTGAACTGCCACGATTTTCCAAATATGATGGATATTGGCTTGGCAACTTCATCCAGCAGTTCTCTCAGGACCCACAGATGTATTTCATCAGGTCCCATGGACTTGTGCACCTTCAAGTTCCTTAGATGGTCTCAAACCCTGTCTTCTCCTATAGTGGGTAGTTCCTCATTCTCCCAGTCCCTGCCTTTGCCTTCTGCGACTTGGGTGGTGTGGCTAGAGCACTTGCTGGTGGAGACAGAGGCAAAAAAAATCACTGAGTACTTCAGCCTTCTCCATATCCAAGGTGAGCATGTCTCCTGTTTTCTTCCAGAGAGGGCCCACACTTTCCCTAGTCTTCCTTTTATCACCGACATATCTATAGAAACTTTTCTTGTTGCCGTTGATGCCCCTGGCCAGATTTAAGTCTCTCAGGGCTTTAGTTTTTCTAACCTGATTCTTGGCTGCTTGGACAGTTTCTCTGTATTCCTCCCAGGCTACGTGTCCTTGCTTCCACCTGCCGTAGGCTTCCTTTTTCTGTTTGAGATTGTCCAGGAGCTCCTTGTTCATCCACACAGGCCTCCTGGTGTTTTTGCCCAACTTCCTCTTTGTTGGGATGCATCGCTGCTGAGCTCGGAGGGGATGATCCTTGAATATTAACCAGCTTTCTTGGTCCCCTCTTCTCTCCGGGGCTTTATCCCACAGTACTCTACCATGCAGATCCCTGAAGAGGCTAACGTCTGCTCTCCTGAAGTCCAGGGTAGCGAGCTTACTGTGCGCTCTCCTCACCATCCTAAGGATCTTGAACTCCACCATCTCATGGTCACTGCAGCCAAGGCTGCTCTTGAGCTTCACATTCCTCACTAACCCCTGCCTTGGTGTGAACAAGGTCCAGCATGGCACCTCTATTACTTAGGGATGGAAGTTATCATTGATGCATTCCAGGAACCTCCTGGATTGCTTATGCCCTGCTGTGTTGTCCCTTCAACAGATATCAGGGTGGTTGAAGTCCCCCAGGAGGACCAGGGCTTGTGAACGTGAGGCTGCTCCTCTCTGTCTATAGAGGGCTTCATCTGCTCGGTCTTCCTGGTTGGGTGGCCTGTAGCAGAGCCCCACTGTCACATCACCTGCCCCTGCCCTCCCTTTAATCCTGACCCATAAGCTCTCGGTCGGCTCCTCATCCGTCCCCAGATGGAGCTCCATGTGCTCCAGCCGGTCACTGACATAGAGGGTGACACTCTTCCTTGTCTCCCTTGCCTGTCCTTCCTGAAGAGCCTGTCTCCATCCATTCCAACACTCCAGTCATAGGAGCCATCCCACCACATCTCTGTGATGTCAATAAGAAAACCTGCGAACTACTCTAGACAGGCTCTTTTCCCGTACAGGATTTTTTTGCATCCGTAAAAATAAGACTTAAGGGAAAAAAAACCAACAAAACCCTGATTTTCAGAAAGGACCAAATTTTAGTATTTTCTCACTTATGCATTTTACTCTGATTAACTCAGAGGCTTAAATACTAGTAAGGTGTCTCTGGTAAACATTTTCAAAATACATGTTTGATCTTAGGTGTTGCTTGACACTTTCACTACAAGGCCCAGCCCTTGAAATTATTGGGATCAGACCCATTGTGTAATGTTGTTTCCCTCTACTGCTTTTTGGGGAGGAAAAGATACTAACAAATTAGTGCATTTTATCATACGGTGTTTCATGTTGCAGAGCACTTACATGCATCTTCCATGCATCTGTGATCCTCCCAACAACTTGCACTTCAAACTCGCTGCTGCAATTCCTGTGATAATTTGCAGCTAAAGGGTCCGAATAACTGTCTGTACAGCTGAGATGTGGACAGATGCGCTCTCTCATCTGGGTTATTGTGTTCCCTTTCCCCCGCAGCCTGCCCTCTTCTCTTTAATTCACCTGTTGCTGTTTCTTGTCTTTTACATTTCCTGGCACGCAGAGCTTGGGCTCTTGCTCGGTGTGTCTGAGCGGGGTCTCTGCTGGGTGGTTGGCCATGGGGTGTTAGTGCACTGTAAATGGCCAGTAATGATCACAACGGTTTAAACCGAAATGAGAAAGGGAATACTGTAATTGGTGCGTGGCCACTGTCATCAGCAAGAGGCGCCTTATGAAAAGTAACTAAATCTAATGGGTTTCTTTTCACTCTGCTTTTTTTCTTTGTAATACTGGAGTCTCCCTGGCATGTTGCAGCTATCTCCTGCAGAGAGGAGACTGGTCTTTCTAGACATCCACAGCGCTCTGCTTAAATGATTATTTGTTGCTTCTAGCAACTGCTTTATTCGTTTATGTCCACAAATCCTTTGTTGGTCAAAAGTTGTCCATGTTGGCTAAGGCCATGCTTTGATTTCTTCTTGTGTACCTTACAGAGGTTTGTTGTATTCTGGTTTGTGTTTTAGGTCCTTGGTGTGGTGTAAAGTAGCCAACAAATAAATAAATTCCTCCTTCTCCAGTTTTCTGTCCTGAAGGGTAGTTTTGATGATCTTACTAGCTTAATCTGCCCTGTTAATTTAATTGTCCAGAGTGATGCAAGTATATATGATACATCATGAAATGTATTCAGGACAGTTTTTATAATACTGGTATGTAATACCTACCCAGCACCCTTTATCTGCAGGCTTCAAAATCGGACAGTAAGAATTATTGTTTAAGTGTTGTCCCAACTGTAAAACATCGAAGACCTCGCCCAATTTCTTCAGAAGGGTGCATTGTAGTGTATCCCTTAAACTTTGGCTTTTGCCCAAGGCTGCAGTATGTACTTAAGAAGCTTCTTCAGTTGAAGAGATTTCTGGCGTTGTTTTTAACTGGAGAAAAAGGTTATAACATGAATGAGTCCCGTAAGTTGGCCACACTTCTAAAAGTAGCTGTGCCTTTCACCAAGACTAGCGTTAAGCCAAGCTGTGTTGTGTGCCGTTGATACCACAAGCTGTCTGTATTACCGTAGCTTCAAAGGTGTTTTAAAGCGAGGAACCGGGAGGCTTAACGAGGCGTATGATATGGTGCAGAGCAATGTAGAAACAGGTGATAGAAAATTTGCTGTGGATTGCTGTTAAAATTGGAGCTTTGTTTGATCCCCCCAGTGATTCAGCACTCCGTTCAATTACACCTCACTAAAATGTTCATTTTCCTGATCAGATGAGAAATATTTAAATTTGATCAGCTTGCCTTTTTTTTTTGTGTTGGTGTTTCCCACTGTCTTTAATGAGTGTTTTCATTTGAATAAGCGATGCTGAGTGAAGGCAAGTGAATTGCATGCTTAAAGAAATCTGATCCAAAAGTAACGGAAGATTATTCCTGGATTTCCACGCTGCACCTGTGCATCATGTAATACTGTTTCCTGCCATTAACCACAAATATTTGCATATGCCTGCTCTGATAATTTTGGAGCAGAAGAAGAGGGGCTGTGGAGGGACACACTAATGCTGACATGTACAGCTATGGTCAAGAGCAGCAGGGACTGAACAGTCCTCTCACGCAAAATGAGTCCATACCTCCTTGAAAGAGTTGTCTAGCGTGTTGCAGGTGCTAACTTGGCATTAATTTTCCAAACTGCATATTTGCATTTTGCGCGCAGTATCTGTTCTTTCACTTTTGTTTAATAAAAAAACCCCACAGAAGCATAATGCCCACGTACTGTTACTACAGTGTTCTTCCTGTGAAACAAATTCTCTAGTTAAGAAATTGATAATTAAGACTCCGTTTACTATCCATAGCCTAGTAGTAATCATACTTAACAGGGCTGGCCTTAGGGCAGGTAAAATAAGCAGGCAGTTTTCCACCCAACTTAGCTGGAGGCATCAGAAAAAGCGAATTTGCAGAAATGAAACATTTATTATTCATTAACGTTAACAGTTTTCTCTTAAAATTGACACTTAATCTAATTTTCTTGGCGTTTTATTGTGCAGGTAGGAAGCTATCAGTGGGCTGGCAAAAGAAATTACTCATCTGCCCTGGAAAACAGACCAAAGCCCCTGACAATACAGGCTGTGTGGGGAAATACAAGACTTGCCAGTGTAAACAGAAATTCTTGTTGAGTCTCAAATCTGATTCCTGCTGGAGCTGTTGAGGTTGGTGCCTGTAAATGGATAGACTTAAAGTTTAATATTAATTTCCTTTTGCCAGAGAGCAAAATGTGGGGGTAGGGAGGCAACTAAATACAGGATTTGGTAGAATAAAACACTCTAGTGAAGGAAATGCAGCAAAAGGTTGGTCCAGAAGGCCAACTGTATTCTGGGCTGCATCAGAAGTGTGGCCAGCAGGGCAGGGGAGGTGATTCTGCCCCTCT
>RSEF01000001.1:2534939-2551911 GCA_003993805.1 Himantopus leucocephalus | reverse complement strand
TCCAGCTGAGCAGGTTGGAGACCCACTAGTGAAAATACATATATGCACATATGCATATGAACAACGTGGATCCTTGCAGCAGCTAGGGTCAGACACTCAGTCTCCCCAGTTGCTGGCACATGAGAGTCCCTGAGGCCGCAGCCCCACTGCAGTTGCTGGCGCAGACCATCTCAGCCCCCCGCCCCCCCCAAACATGCAGAGCTGGCTGGGACTCCCCTGGTCTGCAACACCCAGCCCCGCCATGGCCACATCCTTAGGGACACTCAGCCACTCACAGACTCAGTGTTGCCTGGGGCGCCCTGATTCCCCAGTAGCCACCACCCTTTGGTCTTGCCCTTAAACACACGAATGCTCCCTCTAACCCCTTGAGACCCCCCCAGACCCTACAGTCTCTCTGGCAGCTGGCCAGGATTCCCCTGCGCCCCAGTAGCCAACTGCCCCTTGGTCTTACCCTTATAGACACCCCTGGCTGCCAGGCCACTTCACCTACTGGCTGGGCAGTCCAGCTTGACTCACTAGTGCTCGCACACTCACCTGCACACACTCCAGTTGCTGCACCACGGGCCCAGACATATTGTCTGACTCACAGCGCTGCACTCAGACCCCCATACACACACATGTGCACAGAATAGAGAACTCATCCCAGGAAAGAGCAAGAAAGAAATTTATATGGTGCTACACTTGTTCCTCCCCAATTCACCTCAAATCCATCCCTTTCCCTGCTTCCAGTTCCTCCCCTAAACATCTCATAGTAAATCCTGTGCAATCCTGAAATGTTCTTTATGCCCAATATTCCCCATGCCCCCAGGCAACAACCCCCCCACAGACCAAAAAGTGCTCTAGTGTTGACTCATTTGATGGATTTCACGCCTGGACACTGGGCATGAGGCCCTGCTGGGGCAGCGCTGGGAGGGGCCCCAACAGGGTCTTTGTTCTTCTGAGTCCTTAATTCAGGTTCCCACCTGCCTTTGTGCCCCTGTGCTCCTCTGGGCTCATGGAGAAGGGCCTCTGATGGGACAGTGGCCCCTGGGACGGGCCTGGGAGTAGCCAGGACATGGTGTGAATTGGTCTCTCCCTGCCATTGTCTCTTGGTGCTGCTTTGTGGGTGTGCAGACCAGTTTTTAGTGGGAGAATATTAGGTTATGCAATTAAAGATAAACCAGAGAGAATCACACCATCCTATCTCCTTGCACGGCACTTCCCAGACATGTCTTTTACCTCCTGATAGGTAGGGCTCTTGGCTGGACCTGCAGGGATGGCCCTTCTGCTTTAGTATCTCTGTGGTGCTGCTGAGCTGTTCTTTGGTCCTACAGGCTGGTAGACTACAGTAGGGCACTTTGTTGCCCCAGGCCATGAGCAGATTAGGCCCCATCACCACCCTCAATCTTCCAATCCCTCCTCAAACATATTCCCCTGGAGATGTCCTTGTGCCTTCAGAGGGGAATGTGAACACACCCAGGGGATGTCTGGGCAGGGTGTCCTGGCCCTGCTGACCCCCCTATCCCTAATCCTGAATTAAAAAAAAGGGGGTTGGTGTATAGAGACAAAGGAGGTAGGAGTAGGGCAAAAAGCAGAAAATGGTTAATATAGGTAGGTGAGGCTGACATTTCTACATTTTGTCCCTCCCAAAGGCCCATAGTGTTGCTGTATGAACTGCAGCCCTGATACCTGATTTCGTACAGTTAGAAATTCTGAGGACAACCTTTTGTAGCTGTTAATACCCCTCTGTAACTGGATTCCTCCCATTCCAACGAGTAGTTTGCAAAGAACCAAACCCAAATCTGACGGTGTGGTACGATAACCAGACGTTATTGCATGCTTAAACCTGGGGCAGTGGATGGCACACACAAGAGGCTCTGCAGTTTGAGAACCGTGGAAGCTGGACCTGAAGCTACCCACAGCTTTGCCCTCCCGCAGAGACTGGGAGAGCAGCTCTGCAACCCTCCATCCTGGAGACAGAGGAGCCTGCGCGAAACTGAACCCGCTGCCCTCAGGCAGGCCTTGGCTAGGAGGGAGCGCGGCAGCACCACGCCACTAAGACGAGGGCAGAGAAAGCCGGGTCACTTTCCGTAACGTGAGAGCCGGCACCCGGCATCGCACCTCCGCCGCTGGGGACGAGGCGGCGGCCCGGGGCGTGGGGGGGGGGGGGGGGNGAGGGAGAGGGCGGCACCGCCTCCGCCCCCCCCTCCCCCCCCCGGCTCCCGTTTGCCAGGCGCGCCCCCGTGCCCAGCGCGCAGCCGCACTGCTTCAAAACAGTTTTGTTGCTCACGTCGGAGAAACCGCTTCCGTTTCCAACGCCGCATTCCGGCCACACCTGCTTGTGCCGGAGCCCCAGCTCGCTCCGCCGCCCTACCCGCCCGAGAAGGACCCCCGCGCTCCTCTGCCGCCCCAGCAAGCCATGTCCGCCGAGGGTAAGGCTCCCGGCCGCTCCTCCGAGGGAGGGCTGACGGGAGGCGGAGAGCCGCCGGAGCGCGGAGAACGCTCCTTCATCGTTCGCAACGGCCCCAACGCTCTCTGCCGAGCCGGCCAAGCCACGCCCACCGCGCTCGTCGCTATTCGCCGGTTCCGGCGCGGAGAGCCGCCGCCATTGGCTGTCGCTGCTGCCCGTCGCCGGCGCGTCAGTGGCGGTGGGGGCTGGAGACGCGGGCGGGCGGTTGGACGTGCTGCGCGGGGTGGGGGTGGCGGGGCCGGCAGCGTTAACGGTTTCCGCGCGCGGCGCGGATCCGGCGGGCTGAGGTGGCTGAGGGTCCCCGAGGGCGGGCGGACGGGCAGGAGGAGGAGGAGGAGGCTGCTCTTCTCCCTCTTGGGCGCTCGGGGCCGGGCGAACGTGCCCTGACGGGCTCCCGGGTTGTCCGCGGTGGTCGGTTTTTCCCCGGGGACGCGTATTCCCGAGGCGCCCCTGCAGCGACGCTCCTCCCTTCCGCAGCGGAGCCAAGGGCGGAGGGGCAGCCGTGCGCGGCTGTGGCGCGGTGGAGGCGGCAGCAGGGCTCTCTCAGTGAAGTTACTGCTCAGCAGAAGTAATGTGGCCCTGCCACGGCTTGGTTACTTCATGGTGTGGGGCCAGAGGGTGACAGTGGCAGTTGCGTGGTTTGCAGTGAGGAAAGCTTTCGCTTTCCGTAGTCTTTAAACGGTGGGTGAGCGTAGTGGCAAAATGTTGGGGAGAGTTTGGTGTGGAACAGTGGTGTCTTGGCCCTAACAAGTCCCCAAGTGCTCCAGATACTCCGGTAGAAAACCCAAGTATCAGCAGAGATGAGTAATGCTCCTAAAGTGAGATGGCTGACCTAATGATCTTTCCATTCGAAGACATAATGCATGGTGCGACTTCCTTATCTTAGAGGTATATGGGCTTCTTTTACTTAGGATCAAAACAAGTGTATTTATGTCAGTTACATGCTTCACCTTGCCCTTCCAAGGAGTAATGTTTATACAGTCTCACATCAGTTTAACCTCATTTAGCTTGTCATTGCTGTCACAGACCTCTGTCCGCTCAAGAGGTTCCAGTTGTCTCTTGCTCAGATGCCCGGTTTCTTTGTGTGACTTCATGGTTCAGGGAGCTTTACTGGCTAAAAGATTATTTTCTTTTTGGTGTTGTTGGGCATTGGCCAGATCACTGTGCATTTATACAAGTGTCAGCATGAAGTAAAGGGTGAGATTGAGATGTAGGAAGGCTGGGAGCATAGCGATCCTGATTAAGCAAATGTACAGGGTAATGCATTGAGTGTCTATTCCTTCTCCTTTGTCCTCAATTTTTTGATCTCTTGACTGGCTTTGTCTATAACTCAACTCGGTAGTCTTAACAAATATCAAGACTGCTAAATTCCTTGGCAATAGAAAAGAGGTACCATTAATATTCCTCAGTCAAAAGGTGCAGTATGAGCTCAAATCTTATCAAACCTCAGAGGCCTGTTTGTGAGACTTGTTTTACCTTGAGTTTTGATCTTATTAACATCTCAGTAATCCAAATATGAGACCTAAAGCCATGGGAAATCTGGTTTCATTATTCTGCTTCTCATCATAATAATTGGTTTGTATTTGCTCAATATACAATCCCATCGTCTTAATCTGTTGCAAATTTCAGTCATGCAAATTCTGACTACAGCATTCTAAATTAACTTGTTTCAGTATTCAGAGACTGTTGATAAGCATTTTATGTCTGGTAGAGTATTCTGGTGTCTCTCATCTGTGACAACCTATCTAGATTAAGGGCGAAATTATCAGAAGTATGCTAAGTTCAAGGATGATACTTCAGGTAGGTGGTACCCAGTTTTTCTTGAGTGCGTTGTTTAAGCATGTTTATAAAATCTGGTTTGTCTTACACATAGCTTCCATGGCTGTGTGTTCCACCTGGGAGTATTGAGGTCATGTTTGCAGACATACAGAGATGTGTCTAACTGAACTCGTAGAAAATGAAGAAAAACACCAATGGATTTCTGTGAAAAGTTTGATTTAGTTCTAGTGATTTTTTGCTAGCAGCCCCCAGGAACTCTGTAGTAGAGGTGCCATAGGATTTAGTACTATTCAGTACTTTCAGCTCTCTCATCCACCTCCCTTTACCATTCCATACCTCATGGTTACCTACGTTTCTATTTCCCCAGTAAGCGACAGCATTCATCAGGTAATGTCTGACTCAGTACAAGTCCCTCCTCATCCCACTGGCTTATGTGGTGTATTTAATTAGTAACATACTTGGGGAAAGAAAAGTAGTCTGTCAGCTTATCTTCAGTTTTTAGCTGATGCATCAGATCTGGCTGTATTTCTGTGATCGTAGCTTTGATTATCGTAGTATGCAGAAATGTGCGTAAAACTCTTATGTCTGCAATGACATTGTGTTAATATGGAAATGATTACTTGAAGCTGGGATGGGATGATACTACCCCTGAAAGGCATTGTGACACTGGTGTCCCTGTGTTCTCCCTTGTGTTAGTTCCTTTTTTTGTGTAAGTGTTGGGGCATAAATAGAGCAGGAGCTAGTTGTGGTCCAAGTTAATGCTAGCTGGCTCTCCTGTTGTGACTTAGTTTAAACCTAGGTAAGTTCCTTGATATATGCTTTATTTGTTTGGGTAGGGCTGCTTTGCTTGATTTGCTTTGGTATGTAACTCTTTGCTACAGAATTTTTTTGGCTTTTGTGTTTGTTTTTTCTTTTTAACTCTGGCTTTGAAAGAGTTCGTGTTTGGGTTTGGGTTTTTGTTTTTGTGTTGTGGGTTTTTAATTTGGTTCTATTCGTCTTTCATTCTGATGTTCCACATTTTTCTTCTGTTGTCTGCTCTTTTCACCAAAGCCTATACTACTGTCCTATTTGGGGATAGATGACCGACCAGTAGTAAAAAGATAAGCAGTCTTTTGGTTGCTGGAGTATGTTGATCAAATGACAAGAGTTTCCAGAGAAGAGAGAAAGAGAAACTTTTCAAGTCATAATGACTTTGAAAAATATTTCTGTATTGGTTATTGGAAATAAATTCTTTATGATGCTTTATTTTACTTTGCTGCATAAAAAACTGTAACTTATTATAGTAATGTAAGTTCTGATGCAGGGTTAAGCACACAGTTGGACATTTTTGCATGTAAATCATTGTGAAAGCTGGGCTCAAGTTTAAGTGCCTGTAACTTTCTACAAATACCTGCTACCTGATGATTTTGTGCAGAGGCAAAGAAGAGCTCCTGGTGAAAGAATTCTGAACAGTGAACAGCTTTTATGTTAAAAAGAGCACCTCCAATCTCGTCTTTCTAATTTGGTCATTTCACAGCTCTGCTCTGTCTACAACTGTCTTTTTGTACAATGCATTTTTTTATGAACCTCTAGCTGATAATACAGAATATCCTGCTGCCTTACTGAAAATAGTAAGTCATAGTCTATACCATATAACCCAGGGCATGCACTGATTCGGAGAAGGAAATTAGTTTGGTGATGTTTCCTAATTTTAGATGATTGTCACTTCAGTTTTCAAATAGAAATTCAGAGTTCTCTTAAACTGATAGATAACTTGTTCCAATGATTGGATAAAACGGCCTATTTTAGTAAGTCTTACTATAATGTGTAATTCACTTCACAGTAAAAGCCTTATTTGAAATACAGAAACCTAATCACACTTTTTAAATTTCCTTTCAGGACTTACTGGAAGCATCTCAATATCTATGTCATGATCTTTTGTGTCAGGGGAGTTAATTAATACAATGAAATTATTAACTTGGCACAAGAAATGCAGTTGCATCTTCATTCAGGTCACAAGTAAAAATATCTTAATGGCTTCATTTTAATTTTTTTTTTTTCAGGAGCACAAATTAATGACAGAATCTGGCAGTTTGTGGTTTTTACTTGAGAGAGACATACATATTTCATATTGTTTGGTGCATGTATGGTATTATTCCATATTGCTAGCACTTTTAAGAATCATCAGAAGTATCTAGAATTGCTTACAGGACTGAGTTGCAGTTTCTTTAAGATTATGAGTAAATAGCTAGAATTCTTTTGTCACGGGTTTTTGAAAGTGAGAAGATTGTAGTTGAATGAATGAAGCTGTCCTCATGTAAGAATGACTACAGTATTGACACTGAGTTTTTTTCCCTTGCCTGAATAAGATATGTATAGGATTATAAGATGAGAACTACTTGTCCCCCCCTTTTTTTTTTAAACTAGCTAATATTTTTTGACAAATCGTCTAAACAAAATATTTTTGAGCACAGGCATTCTCTTGGCGGTGAATGTAGTCAATCTACAGCAAAGATATTCAAATTGATCCACTGACTTCAGAGGCAAGGGAACTAGAATACATTAGAAAAAGGAAGAAGTGCTTGGTGTAAAGCAGGTGGGTCTGCATTTCTTGGAGCAGCTTTCCTAATTGTTGCAGTGACCAGTCGTGTTGATAAACCTTCATGGAAATAGGTCATGTATACTAATCTCAAAATTTCCTGACTGTCCACGTAAGAGTGCCATTCTGAAGAGAGAGTAATTTCCTTTTACTGTATGAGAGCAGCCATGTTCAGCAATGGGTGTTGGAAGTTAAAAGCCCTGGGGATGAGGAGGTTCCTGGCCACCATCTTAGAGGTTAAAAACTTTGAGAGACTATTGCTTGCTGCTGCATTGCTTCTACATCATTGTAGAAATGTGTAGTAATTAATTATATATTTTTTGGAAGTGAGATGTCTCCCTGTTCTGTATTTTCCTATTTGGTTTATGTTTATCCTCCAGCTGTGAGTTGCTGTAGCTACAGACTTTGGAAACACTTTCTGCCCAGACTCCACTGCACTGTTGAAATTCTGATTTTGGAACTTATTTAAGGGATGGTGGTGGAGAGTATGGAAAACTGAGCTTTGTTTTCAGTATCAACCAGTTGTAGAAACCCTCCTGACTTCTGATCATACTGGCCTTCCTCTCGTCCAGATGGAGCTGCTCTCTTTGCTATGTGCTGGTTCCACAGAATTTTCCCATTTCTATACCCATTGCTCTGTCTCCCGTAGATTTGAGTGACACAGTTACTGGTCAGGTAGGCTTTATTTGTCTGTGTTATTTCCTGTGGACCAGCGAGGCATGAGATTTGTGACAGAGATTATGAATATACGTGTAAACCCCGTGTGTTGTAGGGTTGCACAGGTAGTGTGCAACTTGTTTCACTTCCTCTAGTTAGGGGTAGAAAGATGATTGCAGGGTAGCAGAGGCCCAGCTCTGAGTAGGGCATTTGTCAGGCCATAGAGTAACCGGGCATACTGGTTGGGGAAATTGGCAGAGAGGATTCAGTTTCCACCTACTTCATTGCAGATACACTTTTCCTGACTGTCAGTTAACTCTATTCCAAAGTAGGTAGAATACTAAATTATTGTCAACAAAAAAAATTGTGCCTGTGAGGCAGTTAAATAATTTGACGCATGCAAATAACTCGTGTTAGCCTGGCAATGAACTTCAGTCAGTGAACGTCACTGAAGTGTTTTGCTAAAAGCTGTCCCTAAATTAAGTTCATGAGTAGTCCTGTTATTTACTGCTGTACAGCTAATTAAAACTGGTTAAGAACTGTTCTTTGACTTTGAGCCTAAGCGGTATATCCCAGCTGATGTCCAGTCAGCTAAATTCCTTTTTGCCGGGCAGTTATGCCCCAACTAGCTTTTTGGCTTCATTACTACTATAAACATAGCTATTGACTGCATGGCAATTGATGGATGTTTCTGAAGAGACCCTCAATTTGGTGAAGTCTTTCCTAATCTGATGACAGTCAAATCCAAACCCTGCTGTGTTGTTTCTTCTGGATTAGATGGGACTGCTGGCCAGAGGGAAAACTTTATGACCTGCAGAATTCGGCTTCTTTCCCACCTTTTTGTCTCTTAAGAAACTAGAACAGAAGGAAGAGAGCAGGATTTGGAGCAAATTGTTTATGTAAGAGTAAAGAGCCAGACCACTGCTACATTCATACAGCTCTGATTCATTCCTGGAGCTCAGTCCATCCTGTGCACTGAATAGGGTAGAGATTCTGTGGAAAATACTGCATATGTTCATATAGCTAGTGTGTCATTATGCATGTGTGCTGGCTGAATTTAAGTTTTATTTCCTAACTTTAGTGGTTCATGGTATGATTCCTTCCATTAATTTGTTTCATCAAGAATAAATTCCAATCCCTTCCCACCCCCCCCAACACCAGATCTAGCTATAATAGCTATACTACAGTTATTCTGAAACCAGGACATGTTTTTCTTGATGTAGTATGTTTAATCGGAAAAAAATTGGGACTGGAGTTCTGCCATTCAGTGTTTCTGCACAGCATCTCATTGGGAGGCGATGATTGGTTTGAATACCAAATATGCAGTTAGGATTTGTAGGCTGATTTGCTTCAATTGTATTAAGCATTTCTTATTTATGAAAGTAAAATTTCACAGCAAAATTAATATGTCTTGTCATATGCTTGAATGTAAATAGTGGAGTTCGCAGAAGTGCTTGTTGCTGGGATATAACTGTTCCTGTTAGAGCTGGACGCTGTAGGAAGAGTTGGTACTGAATAGTTTCAGGAATCCCGCCAACTAAGAAATAGTAAGCTGCTTCTCTTCTAGTGTACGTTAAAACCTTAATGCCTGTCTTTAAAAGTGACTTCGCATTTAGATGCTAACATGAAACCGGTTTTAAATTAGCCTGTGGTACGATTCAGATAATGCTAGATGTGATACAAGCACTACAGTTGTCATCTGATACTTGGAGTGGTGTCTAGTCTTACCTGTTTCTCTTTCTGCATGTGCTAATAGGTTATGTATCTGTGAATGTTGAGGATGATGATGAAGCAGTGATGATTGACCATGGAGAAAATGGACTGTCCACACAAAGCTGCGTGTCAATGGGACAAAACTCTGAAGTAAACAGTGTTCACCATGTGTCTCAGCTTGCCTATGGTAATTACTGTTCATTTTTATTGTGATCTGATAGTTAATGGCTAGCTGTATATATAATGGCTAATGCTGTATATTCAGTGCTGCTGTCTTGAATGCTTTCTGTATTACCCATATCTTTAAAACATATTTTATTGGAAAGCTACTTTATAGAAATTGCTTGGGAATGCTTTTATAAAGAGGGACCTTTTTAGTTATTACTTTAGAGGTCTTTATTAATAGCAAACCCGCTGAAATAGTGTATTTTAAAAAGACAGTTTTTGACTTACGTAATAAAGTAAGTATACCTAGGAATGAATTACTAAACAATTTGGAACATAAATGTCGTGGAAGAACCTAACCTAAAAATGAGGTTTTCATATAAACTGTCCAACGTAACTTAGTGGAGCACTGTGCATACTGATGTGCAATGATAGTAAGATGGCTGTTTAAGGTGGTAAATTATTAGTTGTGAGTAGCCTTTGGTGATTGTCTTTAATTAATTGTATTCATTTTAACATGCAAGGTCAAAGTCTCTCAGAAATCTTACCCAATTCTCCATTGGCCCAGACAAAAATGAATCATAGCTGTTATGAGCATTTATTAAGTCCAGTAGCAGTGTTACCAAGTTAGCAAGGAAAATGACTGTACCTAAGTGATGGCACTTACTAGGTTTTTTTATTCAGCCAGTTGACTTTATCGAGATTCTCATCAGTATTTCTCTTCAGCAGAGTCAAGTTACATCTCTGTTTCCTAGTGTTGTTAGGTGCTTCTGAGAATCTTTAATCGTTTTGGTCTTCTACTTGACAGTAGAGTGTACTATAATTTTTTTGTACATTTATGTCTAAAAACGTATTTGGGAGAGGAGGAGGGTTTGGATGGTTTACTTTGGGTTTTGTCTCTGTTTTTAATAAAAATAAAAATTCCTGCCCAAGAAACTGTCATAGACAGTTGCTGAACTTGGTTTCAGGACATGAGTAATTATTTCATTATCAACACAGGTATCATGATGAGTGTGTATGATTGTTTTTTAAAAGGTAAAAGATGGTTTTATCATCTTCGGGCTTACAGCTTCTATTGTTGTAGATTGTTAGCATTAGGTATTGTCTAGTTAAAATTGAGTATAGTGAGACATGTGACCAAAACATGATATAAATTTATCTTGAGTATAATTGTTGACCTTAACTCTTTGAACTGAAATTCTCTCTGACTGTTTTTATTCAATCATCATCTTAGGCTAGCATCTTGTAGAGCAGTGCCTTTTCTTCAGATCTGATTCTGTCTGTCCAAACTAGTTTCTTTTACTTTTGTCTCATATCTTCTTGCCTACGGATACTTAGAGCAAGCTCAGCATCACTAAGATACAGATCTAGGTCTTTATTTCTCCCCGCCTGCTGCAGAACACTTCTATTGTGCTTTTTACTTACTTATTTATGCCCACAAACTTGGTATCACTTTTGCTGGCGCTTTTTTTTAGGTCATCATGTTTGTGTCTAAATCTAAATTTGGGAAGCTAATCTGAAAGACGCTTAGTTTAACGTAAGCATAATATGTTTAGAATGTAATTAAACCAAGGACCTAATGTTTCTCTAGGTGAAGTGGCATTCTGATTTGGCTGCAGAAAGTGTCTGAAGTCTGAGGGACTACATTGTGCCCGTGTGTTAATCCTGCTGCCCTGCACCCATTCTACTTTCAACATGTCCTCTTGCCTGTGTTGGTCCCACAGAGTGCTGCCATCTCCCAGGTTCTCAGTTCTGGGGGTGCTTAGTGCCAGAGGGATGAGGTGATCTGGGAAAGGAAGCAAACTCGAGTTGGGTGGGAGGGTAGGTAGGTTTTAATCTTCACCTAAGAGAACAAATACTAAGTAGTTGCATATGTATTTTTATTACTCAGTTATTGATTGTGATTTCAAAATGGTGTTAACTACACTAATCTAAATCTACAACAGATCTGTAGCATCTGTCAGCTCTGCTACAACATTTGTCTGGGCTCTTAATGCAAAGAAATATTTTTTTTTTTTTATGGCTTGTGATACTGAATATATTGCTACTTTTCTGTCCTGCCCCTCACCCTTCCTCTTCTAATGCATAAAAGAAAAGCAGTTGTCTTTGCTTTTCAGTATTTCTCTTAGCTTGTCCCTGACCCATTGGGTTCGTTTTCTCTTCCTTAATTTCTGAGATACTGGTTCTACTTTCCAGTTGGGCCATGAAATTAGTTCCATTATTTTGCAAAAATAGTAAGAAGTACCCGTGTAACTTTTCTCATCATCCAGCCTGTTTTACTTGGGAGGAAGTTACTGAAGGTATCCACAAAACTTCCCCCACCATACCTTTTCAGCTTGGCCTAAGCTCCAAAAAGCACCTACACACCAGATAGTATGGCGGAGACTTGGTGTTGCCTCTTTATGCCAGCTAAGTTTTTCTCCTTATTTCTCAGAAACTTTCCAAGGTCTTGTTTCGCTTCTTAAGCTTTACTTGACTTTTAATATCTTCTCATATCTGTATCTTGTTATCTGTATAGTGCTTGGCCTGTCTATAGCTAAAATATATAGAACTCAAGGGGAAATAGGTGGTTTTGTGTTTTTTTTTTCTTCTTCTCCTCATAAGAGTGCTTTTATTTCTTTTTAAAAGAGCTGCCATAGTCTTTTCTTGAAAGTTTAAGGTACAAACCTGTAAATGATGGACAGGCAGATTAGGCAGTTGAGATACGACTTTTCTCTTAACTGTGAAAATCGTTTAACATTCTTCAAAAGGTAGGTCTGGCAATCGTGTGGGCTTCAAAAGAATTAGGACTTAGGAGAGAGCAGTGATAAGCTGTGGTAATGTTTTTTTAATTGTGTGCCAGGTTCATACGTGCGGAGGTGGAGGCATTTTGTGTACCATTTGTGTTTGGTAGCACCTGACCTACACTGTCTCAAAAGAGGAGATACCTGGAGCAAATCTTTTATGTTGCACAGTGCTTCAGTGACAAAACTGGGGACAGCCACAGTAGGGAAGTGGACAGCTGAGGACTAACCAAATGGAACTGTGTTTTACATTGTGCGTGTATTGCCTGAATTTCAGCTAACTGATTTTGTTGGAGTTTTGAATTCTGTGACTTTGTACAATCGGACATGGAAATGAGAACGGAGAATCAACAGTGAAAAGCAAGGCAAATGAAGTGGAGGCTGGAGAGAGTTTGGAAGAAAGAATATTAAATTTCAGATCTAAATAAATTGGATTAATAAGTGTTTAATAATATGCTAGTAAACAAATTTCAAATAATCAAGCAGTTTGAAAGTAAAAAAAAAATGGGTGACTGCATGTTTTTTGTACTGAAATGTTTAATGCAATGGGAAACCTGCTTATGTGCTTTGCTTTCTCTCCACTTTTGCAGGAAGTGAAGGCTTATCAGTGCTAGCTGAACGAGTGGCATCACAAATGAGCCATTCTGCAAGTATGCAGAGAGGAAATGGTCACAGCCCCGAAAAAATGGATTTTGTGTTTTCACATAATAAAAGAAAACGACTTGCCCCTACTCTAATCAGACAGAACGTGGTATGTTTTGCCAAACAGTAGCCCTTTGTTTTGAGGCCAGTTTCAATGTTATTTGGAATGCCAATTTTCCTTCACTTTTGTATGCTCATTTGATGATGTCCCAGTGAAGAAGTGTGGGTAGGATATCCATGTAGTGCATGGAAGCTTCTAGCAAGAGTAAAAACTTGTGCTGGATAGTGTACATGTGTATAACAACAGCTAGTGTACAGCGGTGAGTAACTTACACTGATTTCCCGTGTAGATGCTCTTATGTCTTCAGTAGAAATCTCTTTGTGCAATTTAGGGTAATAAGAGTTGAAACTTCCATGTTGAATAAGGATTTGCCTCCATGAACAATTCTGCCCAAAGGTAGACTACGTATATTTTTAACTTGAGGCAGTCTGAAGCTTAGTTCATGTCACCATATTTAATTCTAAGTTCCAGCAGTCAGGGTGTATTTAATGCTATAGAAGGAGTTCCACTCTGTTTAATTCTGCCTGTTGTAAAACAAACAAAACCAACACCTGCCACACCCCCAACCTTCCTTTTTTAAAACAAGACGTGATTAAAGGTGACTTAATTAAAAAAAAAAAAACACACAAAAAAAATCCCCATCAAACACAAAACAACAATAGACTCATGAAATCCGTGATGTACGGTGGACAGGAATTGCTTCCATCCAGTAACATAAAAATGTCAAAATTGTCCAGGTGGTGGCACTGTTGATTGCTTTCTAAAAGCACTTTTCAAGCAATAAGAAAATTGTGTCTTTTAGATATTTTTACAGCTTCTGCATGCAGAGTAATACCTGTTGAAATAAACATTTATTCCAAATTGATTTATTTAAATTAGTGTAAAAATCTACAGGGAGTCTCATAAGCCTAGCTATAGAGTATCTATATAGTTAGATGAGAAAGTTCTGGCCTTAGAATAACCAAATAAAAATACATATTATTATATAAATTCACAAAAGGTTTATGCTAAACTGGAATAAGATACTCTTAAAACAAAATTGAGGTGAGTATTCATATAACCACAGGCACATAAATAAGATGACTGTGTTAAGTCTCACTGTCTTAGGCCCTTTGGTAGCCAGGGGAGGGAATATAGCTACAACTGAAAGTGTCCAAGTTGGATTCGTAGCAGGTTCTCTCTGTAGTTTATATTTCAGATTCTTTCATTATTCAAGACATTAAAAGTGCTTTATGTTATTTCCCAGATGAGAACCAGGGAAGGAGAATATGATGATAGTGACAGCGTCATTTATGAGTATGAACCAGACTACGAATGTGTAAGTTAATTTTCTTGTATTTGACTGACTTTGAAAAGCTGCTTTGGGGGTGCATGTTTTGGGGTAGATTAGAATAACACATAAGGTTTGAAGTTGGGATTTATTGGCTTAACGTGATATCCTAAGTCTGTGTATGTATCTTTTTTTATTATTTTAACGAAAAGGGGAGTATTGTATCTGAAGCTTCCTACACTGAAGCTTCCTACGCTGGAGATCAGCAGAAAACTCTTATGGAGGTCCTCAGTTATTGCCAGGTATTTTTTTTCTTTATCTCTGAAATTGCATTTAAACAATTTTAGCTGAATTTCAGAAGATTTGCGTTCTATATTTGTTAACCTATGACTTCATCCTTTCCAGTTGTTCATTTGTTGGTTGCCCACTTCAATATTTTTGATGCAAAAATAATCTCCTTTTTCATATTCTCTGAATTTTTCACACCATAGCTGGCAAAAATACTTTGCAAATATTAAGCTTTAATAAAAAATGTAAAGCATAGTGATTTATTGGGAGGGGCTTCACAGTAATGAGAAAGATCTGACTGTCATACACACCCAGCTTTTGAAAGTACACAAGGCTTGCCAAAAGCATGCCAAAATCCTGGTAGTGTTGTTCCAACGAGTTCTTTGCCTTTGACTTCTGAAGCAGTAGCTGGCAAGATTGAAAATCACTGCACTGAAAATTGAAAGCATCTTGTATTTATTCAGTGAGCCCTTATGTGACTCTGGAGTCACAGTATTCTATAGAGTGAAAGACATTCAGGCCGTGCTAAAGGAGGATAATTTGTGAGTGGTTTGTAGCTAAGTATTAATGTCTTGTAAGTCTCCTTAAGCATATATTCAGCAATGCTGTGGAAGGAAATTAAATAAGATTGTGTGACTAACATTCTTGCTGTTAGTCTGGGAATGTGTGCTGTCGCAAGTAGCGCTAATGAGAAGCTATAGCCTCTTTTGCTGCTTACTAGTCCCTTTCCATCTCCTTCACTCCACTGTTACCCCTTTTCCGAGTAAGTCTGCCCTAGGGCTACATGAAGCCTATTAATAATGCCTGTACTGTCCACACTGATTTGAAGTCTTTTAGTGCTTCCTTGAGGTATTTTTGAATTTTGGGAAGACTTATAGATTCTTTTGTCTATGGATACTTAATTTTTTGAAAAGATAGCTATCGTACTGGAATCTAACTGTTGGTTTTGATAAAATTGAAAATAATTTGAAATTCTATCTACTACAAATACATATGTATTTTTAAAAATTTCTCTGCATGGTTATGCTGTAGATCAACAAAAGAAATTGCTTTAGTTAGCTGAAGACACATTTCCTCTTTGTAACTCATATAGTTATAATGTCTTTGTGTGTTTTTTGCAGTAATAGCTGATGACATGTGCCTGATATGTATTTTCAAGTTGGCAGTGTCCTTTCAATACTAGATTAATATTCTGTTATCTAATTCCTTTATACTGTTATAGCACAAAGTGTATGTCTAAATTGCTGTGTAAGCATCATGTGTGAGTTGCTAAATCCTGGAAACACTGAAGAAGGAACTTTCTATATTGCACAGTAACGTATAGTGATAACTGATGGACTTTGAATGCTTTCATTTATCTGGCTTTTACGTCTGAAAATTTGGGCCTTTACAATAATACTTTTAAAAAGTTTGTACCTGATTCCTTTAGTAACACAACATGAATTGTTAACATCTGAAAGAAAACTTGACCTTGGGGATTGACTGAAGATCAGACACTTTCAATAAAATAAGTAGTTTATTTCAAATTCTTTATCTTTCATTCTGTGGTTATTAAAACTGGATGCAATTGATTTCAATGCCAGGTTTGTTCTGGAAGGCATGGCTGAGTTCATTTCTCCATACATCATTTACGTCTCATATTCACAGAATCACAGGATGGTTGAGGTTGGAAGGGACCTCTGGAGGTCATCATGTCCAACCCCCATACTCAAGCAGGGCCACCTAGAGCCCAGGACCATGTCCTGATGGCTTCTGAATATCTCCCAGAAGGGAGTCTCCACAACCTCTGTGGGCATCCCGTGCCAGTGCTCAGTTACTGTCACAGTAAAAAAAATTGTTTCCTGATGTTCAAAGGGAACTTCCTGCGTTTCAGTTTGTGCCCACCGTCTCTGGTTCTGCCACTGGGCACCTCTGAAAAGAGCCTGACTCCGTCCTCCTTGCACCCTCCCTTCAGATATTTGCGTGCACTGATGAGATTTGCCCCTGAGCTTTCTCCTGTCCAGACTGAACAGTCCCGGCTCCCTTAGCCTTTCCTCATAGGAGAGATGCTCCTGTCCCTTCATTGCCCTTTGCTGGACTCTCTGTAGTATGTCCATGTGTCTGGTCTGCTGGGGAGCCCAGAGATGGACACAGCACTCCAGGTGTGGCCTCACCAGTACTGAGAAGAAGGATCACCTCCCTTGGCCTGCTGGCAATACTTTGCCTAATGAAGCCCAGGGTACCATTAACCAGCTTTGTGGCAAGGGCGCATTGCTGGCTCACATTCAACTAACCAACCACCAGGAAATCCAGGTCCTTTTCTGCCAAGCTGCTTTCCAGCTAGATGGCCAGTAGCATGTACTGGTGCCTGGGGTTGTTCCTCCCCAGGTGCAGGACTTGGGACTTGGCACTTTTTGTTGAACTTCAAGAGGTTCCTGTCAGCCCATTTCACCCACCTGTTGACATCCCTCTGAATGGCACCACAGCCTTCTGGTGTATGAGCTGCTCCTGCCAGTCTGGTGTCATTTGCAAATTTGCTGAGGGTGCACTCGTCCCCATCATCCAGATCATTAATGAAGACGCTAAACAGGATCAGATCCAGTATTGA
>RSEF01000001.1:2486945-2524990 GCA_003993805.1 Himantopus leucocephalus | reverse complement strand
CTGTGTTCAGTTCTGGGCCCCTCACTACAAGAAAGACATTGACTCCCCATTTACCAGCTATGTATCCTCTCCAGGTGTGTCTGCACCAAATGAGCAAGTCGCCTCCTAAATCCACCAATAAAATGAGTAAGTTAAATGTTCTGGTGTGATTAGAGCCTCGCATTCTCTGAAGCTCAGCAGCATTTATTTCAGAACTGGAAAATAGCTTTGGCTTACTTTACAGAGTAATTTGGAGATCTATCAGACTATGGTCCCCATTCTGCTCCAACAGAACACAGCAAGACCTTTGTCATTGATTTCAAGTAGAGCAAATTTAGGCTGTGATGTTTAAACACTTTCAAGATGAAAAATGCTGCTGTGAAGCTCAGCATTTATTTTCACTTTGGAGCATTTACTGTGGGAATAGTTCATGGTCTGTCCAAAGCCAACATCCTGTCTCCAACAATTGCTCATAATGGATTCCAAAATAAGTAAATTTGGTGATAATCATTCATGCTTTATATTCATCTTAACTCCTTATAGCTAGAGCTGAGGTACAGAAGCATAGAATCATAGAATGGTTATGGCTGGAAGAGAGCTTTAATATCATCAGGTCCATCATCTTTTATATTCTGAATTTTTGCATCACATTGGGTGTATTTCAGTAACATTCAGCTTCATCAACCTGTGGACTGATGGAGCTCACTTGAGCTGAGTGGTGGATGGAAAGATGGATCAAGAAAGTCCTGTTTTCTTTTATAAACTCTAGGACTATTCATTACCTTATCCAAATTTTAAACACTGTCCTTGATGAAAACTGCTAAATACCATTTTATTAATCTTCTTCATTGTCTGCACACATGCCAACTGTTACTGCAGCTAACGTGACTGTTTCCATGTCTCTGTTATATAAAATATTATCCTTCAATGAGGGTGGGGATCATTCCAGCTAAGTTTAGCTGTCTAAAAGCAGGCATCTAGTCTAGACAAGGTATATAAGCTTTTCAAAAACTGAGAGATGGGCATCTCCAGGAGGTGACATAGGGAGGTGACCTCTTCTCCCTAGTGACCAGTGATAGGACGAGAGGAAATGGGTTCAAGTTAAGCCAGGCGAGGTTTAGGTTGGATATTAGGAAAAAATTTTTCACTGAAAGGGTTATCCAACATTGGAATAGGCTGCCCAGGGAGGTGGTGGATTCACCATCCCTGGAGGTGTTTAAAAAAAGGGTAGACGTGGTACTTGGGGATATGGTTTAGAATTGGTTTTGTCAGGTTAGGATAATGGTTGGACTTGATGATCTTAAAGGTCCCTTCCAACCTTAATGATTCTATGATTCTATGATATCCCATGTTGAGCTAGACAGCCAGAACCTCTGTCCAAACATACTGCATAAATTGTCTCCTTCTCCTTATCCACAGTTTATCCTTTTTGCTCTTTAGAAGTTCAATCCTGACCTGTGTGTATCAGTATTGTTACTGTTCAATGCTACAAAAATTCCTAACTGGTTTGGATTAATTACTGATTAAAAGCATCCTACTCCTGCACGGCAATGTTAAAAACATTGGGATTTATGGTGAACTGAGGCGTTGCACAGCATAGGAAAGGCTGGCAAACTCTGAAGTGATTTCTGTGTACATGCAAGAGAAACTTATGCTAGACAGTGTGTTTCTATCATTTTCAGAAACTGAGATACAAAGATGCTGCTTGTATAGGCAGTGTTGACTTTGAGGTATTCAAAGCAAATGTAGGAAGAAGTGTTAGAATTAAATGTGCAGTTCTCAGAGGCAACAGGATTGATTTACGATTCAGGCAGGAAGGAAAGGCCTTTAAATGAAAGGGTCATGAATTTAGTTTTTGTGAATAGCGAGGCATCATGCCAAGTAAGATAGAAGAATTTCTCTGCATTTCTTAAGATGACTTTGCAGAATTGCTAATCCAATAAATACATAGCCCAGTACACTGACCATCTAGGTCCTAATCTCTTGGTCTAGGAAGTCGAGTGTCTTTCTCTGTATTTCTGCAATAGAATGAATGTGTGCCAAGTCCAGACCAGAAGTATGAAATCTGTGCCGCTAAGACTTACATTAAGATATTGAGATAGTAACTACAGACATCGCTGACCAGAAAGCTCCCAAATAAGGTAGCTATTTTGATCCCATATCTATCAATTATAACTGATAATAACAATTCAGTGCAATTTTGTGTCCATGGCAGGTTCTGACATGAGCTAAGATGATAGCGGTGTTATTTTCATATAAATTAGATTTTGTTTTCTGATTTAGAAGTGAACTAAATTTTGTTGAGCAGGGCCAGATTGAAGATACAAAGATAGCGATATGCTATTGAGCTCAAGGTCTTATGCACTACACGCTGTGATAGTGAAAGTGTCCTTCACCATACCTTGCCCATGATCCTTAAAAATGCATTGAAACACTTTTGTTGTAGAAGCAACTCTTTAGACCTGTCAACTGACAAAGATAACAAGGATACGATTTTCTTCTAAATAAACCAATCTTTTTTGGTGCCATAGAAACGGATCATTTTGTCCAGTTGTTACCTCAAATAACACCTAGCCAAGATTAATTTATATATTAAGGTTTCATTAAGGGCTTAGCTGGGGATGAGGAATGTGCAGAATTTGCGGAGAAAACACTCACTCAGACGCATGCGCGTGCTCACATTTCTATAAACATGGGAAGGAGCTTTTGAAGCATCCAGAGGGGAATTTGATCTGCTGAATTAGGGGCTTTAACTTAGTCAGACAGATGACTGCTATGGAGGTATTGAAGTCAGACAATGTTTGTATCATCTGTTTTGCTATGTAATTGCTCAAAGAATTGCGGCTCTTTGAAGTTCAGACGGTTTCATACTCTCTGTACTGCACCACACCATGTGTGCCCTGTCTCTGCTCATGACTGCTAGGACTTCTCTAATGCAGAGGGTAAGGACAGAATGCATACTTCTTGGCAGATCCCACTGAAGTCAAATAACTTGGCCCATGTGTAACAGACTTGGAAAGTGGAAGTGAAAATTAGTATATCCTGAGTATTTGTGCTCGTGTTGTAACATAGTTGATTTATTTATCAAATCAGCCTATTGTAGAATTTTTAGTTTGAGCAATATTAACGCATAGATCCTATTTTAAATATCAGTCTTATAATACCTAATGTCCTTGAAACTTACACTTCTTTGGAGAAGATATATTAACATCTTAAAAAATACATCCAATGAGGGAACTAGAAAGGTTTTCATTGCTCATACAGGCTTTATTCTTAATTTAACTTGTCTCTCACCTTTCCTCAGAAATCTCACCTGTTTTTACTGATCTGTTCCAGCAATGCTGTCAGCAAATGCCAATCAACTGCTAAATGAAAACAGTGTGCCTGGTGAAATGAACCTGAAGTAAAGTGAGTGAGTGGGAGATTCCAACCCCAGTCGCTCAGGAGGTCCTTCATTTTGGTTTCTGCGGTGGCTGGGCTCATAATCTGGCTCCTGGCATCTATTTTTGATCACACATCACAAGGTGAATGTCCAGGTCATATACTGAACAGTCTTAGAAGCAATACCACAGCTGCATTTCCAAGCACTTATTCCTGAGTGGAGTTAATCCTTTTGAAACCAAAAAAGTGAATTGACTTAAGGGTTTAAACGATTAAAATATATATTGTGACAAAATATAGGTTTGATTTGTCGTTATTTGGTGTAAATGATAATTTTTTTATTTGGAAATGTGAATCAGATCTGTGAATTGGTATTGTGATATTTGGGTTTGTTAGCAACAAAACCCAATAAAAACGTAAGAAGTAAATGGAAGTATTTTTATGAAAAATTCAATAAATCAAAAAAGTTAAAATGATATGAGGTTTGATGAGAACATTTTGTTTGATTTGTAGCAAAAGTTTCATTTGGATTTTATTGGTTTGGAAACATCTGAAAGAAATTTCAAAGAAATATGAAATAGAAATCTTTCATATTAGAAAAATATTGAAATGTTTGAATTTCTCAGACAACACCCTTTCACCCCAAATGATTCAGAGAAACCAGTGAGAACCCAGTCCTTATCAGACACCAGAGAATCCCAGTGGTGGTGGCCCTTCTTGTGTTTCATGGCTCACGGGGTGGGCTGTGCAGTCTGGGATCTACAGCGGTGCTGTCCTGGGGCTCAAACTGGTCCTGAGGCCAAACGCTCCTTGCAGTCCTCAGCAGAGCGAGGGGAGTGGGGAGAGTGCTGTGATGGGGTCTCTCAAGGCAGAACTGGAGTCCGTGAGCCCACCTCGGTGTGGACAGTTGGATGTGACCAGAATGGGGTCCTGACAGAGCGACAGTGTGAGCCCTTTCCTGATCTATGGCAGCAGTCAATTTTTGTACTTTTTAAATACAAACATCCTGCGAACGCACTAAAAGAGGTGCCTTGGGGTGCAGCATTTTCAGGCCTGATTCAGACCATCAGACCCGCTCTCCTCCTGAGGCTATTGAGAGCGCTGGGACACATGGACAGTCACCAGCTGCGGTGCTCACCCAGCTGTGGTGCTTACCCAGCTGCATCCCTCTCAACCGCTTGCAGGACCATTCAGGACGGTGGCATATTGGTCAGGTAAACACCAATCTTGCTGCCCAGAGAAATACAGATGTCTTCTCCTTCCAAAGAACTTATTTTGTTGTTCTCCACCCTCATGTGTCTTTGGTCAGATACTGAAGCAGGAGATGGGGCTGCGGCTGGAGACTGCCAGGCTGGGAGAAGGTTACACTGGTACCTGCAAGCATGAACGGAGCCCGTAACATCTCACAGGTCTTTGCAGTTCAATGAGGGGCCTATTAGTGCAATGCCTCCACTCAAATGCATTCTGCTCTTGATCACTACTTACCTTATTTGACTGTTACTTACCTTATTTATTAACTGCAACAGGCAAAAGCTAAAAGCGTCCCACAGGAAACCTTTCAGAACCTACAATTTCTGTTATGGGAGAATTTATAGCCCAATAACACAGTGCTTTAAAAATTGACTACTAAGAGAATCACACAGGCACTAGTTAATATATATTTGTAATGTCCTTCATGAATCTGTGCACAGCAATCACAAACAAGGGAGTTCATTTAAAAAGTATGGATTATATGCATAACATCTTGGAATTAACATAGAACCAGCAGACGGGTGAAATCAATGTAAAGAAATATATGCCATGTGTCTCACGTTAAACATCATTCCTGGCAGAAGTCTGTGTTAAAAGCACCTTATAATAATCTTTCTGTGCTGTGATATCTCTTAGCAATTCTTTGTTCCAAAATCCTACAGCAATACTGAAAACGAGAACTCTCTGCTAACATTAAATCAATGTGTTGCTTAATGGCTCATATTAACATCTCCATCAGGAAGTAATGGACCTGTAGTAGTTCCTATAATTGCCATATATAGATGTTTTCTATCCTAAGTATGGTATGTGCCCCCATTAGCCTAGAAACATTCCCTGCTTCCAAAAGTAGCACTACCGATCTTAAATGCAAGCTCTGCATAAAACTTGCCAGTTCAAATCCAGTTAAATAACAGAGATCAAAAGTCATTTGCATTCAGACAAGCTTTGAATTGCCATTTTACAGAGGAGAAAAGGCTTGTGTAATTTTTATTTATTTCAGGCTGAATCCTTTGATCCGACATCTCCCTCAAATCTGCTCCGATGCATGCTGCCGTATGAAAGTTGAGAGCGCTTTACCCACTGCAGCCTGAGCAGAGTTTGGCCTCTGGTTTGTTATTGCTTTTCAGCAGCGCAGACGGTGACCTCCAGGGCCACCCTGTGCACCCTGCGAACCTTCAGCTCCCGCTGGTCCTCCAGAAAATATCTGCTAATGGACAGTGGGAAAGGATCTTGCATTCATTTTGTGCAAGCAAAATTGCTGGAGAGATTTCTTTTCTTTTCTTGAAGTGAGGTCGTTTATGTGTCCTTTGGAAACCATCCATTGGAGCGCTGATGTCAATGCTGAATTGCAGAGAGGAGAATCATATTAGACTTTTCTCGAGGCACAGAGTGAATTGACATAAATATGAGTTATCTGTTAATATTGTTGTTATTGCTGCCCGGCCTAATGACTGTGACTCCTATCTCCAATGCTGGCCAAAATATTCAATCAAGGGAACTGTGTTTTACCCCTTTGGACAATAAAAGTTGCTGCTAATTATTTTTTTGAGTCAGTCGATTCATTTTATTACCATTTTGTTTTTGTTTTCTTTGTGCTGATATTTCTGAAGCATTTCATTGACTCTGGAAAAAATAGCCATTTGAAATTAATACATTTCATTTTTTACAGTGAAAATCATATTGTGACTCCAAATTCAAAATGAATTGGCAAAATTTAGGAGTTTCTCTGTTTAAGTTTGAATTGTTCTTGATGGTTATTTGCAAGAAAGAGGAAAATTTCTTAAATGTATTCTAGTAGAGTTGATTCACAATTTTCTTTTTAAAATCCATCATCATTAAAATAGTTGCATTCTTTATTTCTTTCCTGTTGTAGAATGAGATGCATAATTTTAATTTTCTTACAGGACAGCCACTGTTTTGGGTGTACATAACTCTGTTTTTAAAAGCTTGCACTGTTTTCCACTACTAGTGCTTAAAAAATGGATCAGACAATGAAATTACTTCTTTAAAGATATTTTCTTAAATTTTTTCCAAGCCTGTCATTTATTCAGTTTTTCATTTCTGTAAAGAAACTGAGTTTGCTTTCAACCAATTTTTCAATATTAGAGCTATGGTTCCATGTCCTAAAATTGATCTTATTTCTTCCTTCTGGTTTGTTGGGATTTTTTTGTATTACTGTCAGCTGAGAGCTGCCTGCTAGACCACAACCCTACCTTGCTAGATATTGTGCGAACACTTAAAACAAGGCAACCAAAATCTTCTAATCTAAATCACCCAGGCAAACAAAGCATGAAAAAAAAAAAAAAAAGAAATCTGATCCTTGCTTTATGGCTCAGGTACTGAGACACATTGGAGATTAATGGTAAAGATCATATTGGAGTGGTAGGAAGATGAACACCTCCCTAGTTGTATATCTACACATTTACAATGGCCAACCAGTCCCGGTGCGTCTGGGGAGCCTCCTGCTGTAACTGTCCCCTGAACCACATAGCAGGAGTTTATCCAGGGCACACAGAAAATACTGCAGTGAATTAGTGCAGAAGCACCCTTCCTGACCCAGCTTATTGCATCAGAGGACATTAATTGTTCATCCCTCGTCTGCCTGCACTCATGGTTACTGACCTGGGACACTCAGCCTCCTTCAAGGCTTCACCAAATCAGCCCTTCTTCGCTTCCTCATCGTCTGCTCTCCTACCTCAGGCTCATAGCTCTGAAAACACATTATTATTTTAGTCCCAGTTTAAACAAGTACGTCAGGCTCTTCACCCTGAGCAGCCCAGATGTACACCCAGACCTGCGGCAGCCTTACCTGGCTTTCAGGCGTTTAGGAATTGGATAACATTATTCAAAGGACACCACATAATTCACTGCAGCGCTGTTGACTTCACTCACTCTCTCCCGACCTCTTTCTCCAAGTTTCATCCCACTCAGCTGAAATTCACGTCTCCTCTGTGCAGGGGAAGGAGGTGGTAGGAAGAACATGAGTATCCTTCCCTGGTGAGGTCCCTGTGATGGTGGGTAACCAGGACAGGGCTGCTCTTATAGCTGCAAGGCTCCAAGGGCTTGGGCCGACGGCCAAATTAGCCCTGGTAAGCTGGTATGAGTCAAGGCCCTATAGGCTTCGTACCAAGGTGACTTCTCTGCTTGCCTCTGCTGTTGTGATAGTCTGAAACATGGCAGTGAGGAAGAAACCAGAATTCTCTGTCAGAAGCATTTGCATCATCGCATATATTATGTATTTCACTTTCATTAAATTATTTTAAAACATCTTTACTACTACTTTAAATTATTATATTCACATAATATCTATAACACATTAGGGTTTTATAGTGATGTCTTAAATTGCCAGGAAGCATAATTATTTTTCTGTCTCTCCTCCCCAGACCCTGTGACCATTCCAAGAAAGGATGCTCATGGACTGACACTTCCCTCTGTCAAAATATATTTCCAAAGCAAAACTGGGTGACCACTGCAAGTGACTGCAGTCCAAACCATTGCTGTGAAGTTAAGAACAAGACTAGTGTTTTTCTGGAGTGGGTTCTTTTCTGAATACTCACGGGACATGACTCTGCCAAGCAGAAACCATAAGCATTCACACTGCCCATCTCCGAGATGAGGTCAGGTGCAGCTGTCACCGCTACGACCACGCTGACTTCTTTCAATGTAAGGATGTTGACTGAGCCAGGTAAGATGCTGAGGAGTAAAGCTGCCATGGCTGAGAAAGGTATTAACCCTCTGGGAGTAGGGACAGGTGGCAGCAGCTATTATTTTACTTGCTATACATGAGACCAGGCAGCATATAGGTGCCTACGCTGTCAGTGAAGAAGTCCCTACCACAGCTTTTGATGGATCGCGTCAGGGAGGGGCAGCAATCCAGCTGCGGCATCCTGGAGCTCAGTGAGGTTAATTTACTCTGGTTCTCAGCAGGCTGAAATAAACCCAGTCAAGCTCTGTATGGCTAAACCTCTTTTTGTGTTTTGAGTTTTTCTAGTTTATTTTGCAGCCTTTACTATAAATGTGCCCCAAGTTGCATGATATAATTTGCTTTCATTAGCATGTGATAACCACCAGGCACGAGACCCACCTGTGCTTATCAAATCAATCCATTTACTGCGTTGGAGAGTGAGAGAGGGATCATACAAAGACGTCTTTATTTTCTCTTAGGCAGAATATCTGACTTGCTGTTTTTCTTGCTTTCTTCATGATTAAGCTGCTTTGAGAGTGAGTATTTCAGTTATGCCCGCAGCAATTCCTGTAGGTCTCCTGCCATTTTTTCTTGAAGTCAAAAGTTTGAAGCCATGCGGCATTTGTATGGGATAGCTGGATATTTCCGCATGGAGCTTACAGCTTTGATAGTATCTGGGTTTCCTGCTTTTTAACCCCTTTGGGTGCATGAGTGTAAGACTTGCAGAGGTGGAGGGAACAGAGGTAATCGATCACCTTGTATGCGTGCTGCCTTTCCCCTTGTTATGAGTATTTGCGTAGTACTGCTGAGAGCAGAAGGGAGATCGAAGCACGTGATGTTTTTGGAAGCGAAGGGTTTTATTCCTGGCCCGCAAATTAGTGATGGTGCTTCCGTTTCTTTGAGGTCTTAATATTCTCATGATCCTGCAGGAAGGTAGTAACCTGCTTAATGGGGTTAGGATTTAACTTGGGCGCCAGGCAGTTCTGCTGATTGTGTAGCAATAAATTTGTAACGATGGCTGGAGGCATTGCTGGAGTGTACCCTCCGGAGCTTCCGAGACTAAGAGCAGCTGTCTTGAAGAAAGCTTCCTCAGGCATGCTCAGACAGGCACGCTGGTCTGCAAGCTGGCTCTGAGATATCCATACATACTGCAAAGGGTGGAAGATGGAGTGAGACTGGATGTGATACCCCTTTTGCCTGTTCTTGGTGTGAAAACCTGGCCTTGGAGTAGGAGAGACACTTCTGTTGTTGCAAATTGTAACTGGGTATCTACCTACTATGCAAATTATGCAAATGAGTCAAGTAATTACATCTAGAAAGGAGTATAATTTCATACTGCTGTTTTACTAAGTCCTGCACATCTATGATCTTAGCAATTAGGCCCTCTTGGATTTTAGTCTTAGGAATAGTATTCTATCCTTCACTAACGTTGATGGGCTGTTATTGTTTTATCTGGGGATCTCGACTCTCCTTTCCAGCTTGTTTTGAGCCTCTGGTTCCTCTGAAATGGATATGGGGACTGGTGATCTTGAGATTATTGCTCCAGGATAACTTGCTCCTGACATTTGGAATGAAATAGCAAAGCAGCTGATTCAGCTCTTAAAAATAGCGCGGAAGTTCACTTTCATAGCAGGTATTGCTGATGCAGTGACATCATGGATGTATCATTGACTTCCAGAGGAGCAGAGCAGAAGGTTGCTCCATTAAATCAGGCATAAAAAATGCAGAGAATTTTTTTTCCCTGCCTGTTTCAGAGCTACAGAGCAGCGGGCTGCATCTCTCCTTGCAGCAAGCTGGACAGTCTCTGTGCAATATTTCTCATACTTGCCTCCAAATGCACGGGAGAAACATGACCAAAGAAGGCAATATGATAAAGAAAGAGGCTTTCTTCAGCTTTTTCACTGCTTGATGAACGTGATCACGCACAGGTTTGATGTGGCAGCTCCAGCAGAGAAATGCAAGACCCCACTGCTCTCCGGATCTGCTTTCAGCTCCGGCTCAGGGAAAGCCTCTGGCTGGGGGCAGTAGGTTCAAAGTCAGCTTTAAAGCCAGGCAGCTTGCTGAGCTGACCCAGAAGCTCTCTTTCACAACTGGCAGAAAAGCTGGAAAGGGAGCTGGTTTTGTCATGATGTCTTGATCTCTGAAATGCGTACAGCTTAGGGGAGACCAGAGAGGGGCAGAGGGGTGCCTTTGGGCATCGAGGTCTGGATTTTAAAAGGTATTTTGGTATGTTTAGATGTCAGATGGAGGTCTTGAAAGCCTTAGGGCACATTCTTTCCAAGTTTTGCAGGTGGGATTTTTTTTTTTTTGCATAATTACAGATATCTCTGCCTGACCACACGCCTAGACCCTGTTAATGATGGCAGGAGAGAAATCAGTGCTTTTAGAGAAAGGTTTGTCTGATTGCAAAATAGATGAGGTGAGAAACAGATCATATGAATCATCCAGTAATGATGCCCACTTGTCTCTACTGACTATGAAGAGAGCTTTCATGACTAGCTGAGGTTTAGAGACTTCTAATGTAGGTTTCTGAAGTCATGGATCCCACATTACGTAGTGATATAACTTCAGAAATGCCCTTGGAAATACTCTAAAGCATATGGGGAGTTACTGAGAAAGAGAATGGGCAAATTGGCCAGCCTGGACAAATAAATAAAGAAATGTGATTACAGGAGGACAGTATCTCTGCTTCTACAACTCCTATCCATAGACGTTCTCAATAAACTTTCTAGACCCTACTGAGTGAGTCCTGACAACTCCCATCTGCAGCTGGTGTTTACCAGGGCTTCCATCTCAACTGGCACACTCAGAGGCACAGCAACTGCGTTTCCTTAACATCCAAGAGAGAGGATTATCCCCTAGTCCTCCTAAGAGCACCATCAATAACTTCTGATGAGGTCACAGAGAACTGGATGCTTTTAAAGATATGGTTGAACTTCAGTGAAAAGGAATTAAAATCGGACCCCCTCAGCTCCCTCTGCCATAGCTTTCTATATGAAAAATGGGAATAGTTTCACTGTTGATAGCCTTTAACATTTTGCTCATGTAGATCATAAATTCTTAAGAATGGGTACTATCTCTTGCTACTTGTCTGTACAATAAGGGCTTAATCTCAGCGGGAGCCTGTGGGGTTTTGAGTAATTCAAATAATGTAGTATGTGATTTACTTACTTATAAGGAAACAGCTCATCTGATTCTGTTCTAGAATTTAAAAAGACCATGTACCCTATACTCTGCCCACCACAAAAATGACAATAAAAATTCTCAAATGTACCATATAAAATGGTCAGATTTATGAGAGTGTCTGCTTCTTTTTGGACTCAGTTCTCACAGATGTTTTGACAATAATTCAACCCCACTCTTCCCCCACCCCTGCCAAACCTTAACAAACCTCACTGTGTTGGAGCTGCAAACAATTTCTTAGATATATAGCCCTAAAATAACTATTCCAGGCAGTATGCTTTTTATTAACTTAAAAAAAAAAAAAAAGACATAAAGTCAGAGTTTCAGTATTGCTAGCTTGTAGCCAAAGAGCATGTATCTTTTAAAGGGGTAGAATACCTAATATTAATTTCAAAGATATGGGGTCTCTGCCTATGGAGTTCAGGATATGCAAAAGGTTCAAAAGAAGTTAATCAAAATGAAAAGTTAAACAAAAAGTTAAAGAGAGACATATACAAATGGAGATTGAAAAGATGATTTTAGAATGAAGCAATAATTCCTTGAAATGGGACTAAAACTCTGTGCCTTAATAAAGTGCCAGAAAGAGCACTTCACGAGCAACCGAGAGGTGGCTTCAGGCACCAAGTGATGAGTTAGCAGAGGCTCAGTCTCATGGGTGATGCTGTGTTCAGTTACCAGGAGCAGGGGCTGACTGTAGCTCTCCCTTGCTCCTCCCATCCTCGGGCTTGATCTGCGGCTTGATGGTGGCACACTGTCCCCTGGGAGCTGCTTCTCACCTCTTCTGGCTGGGAGGTTGGGAGCTGCTGCCAGGGCGGAGACGATGGGGAGCAGCCCTGCTCTGGCACTGATGCCTAGCTTAAAGCCTTGCCGGGACTGTCAGCATGTGCGAAGCCTCACAGAATTTACTGTTAAAGTTGCGCTTTTTGCTGGCTGGTGTCTGGCTTGGTGGGCATCTGGGAGACTTCACAAGCTGGGATTTACACCTCTGTGCCTGCTGGAAGGTACAAATGGGCTGTAAACTGAATGCAAATGAATATTGGAAGTCTTCCTTATCCCTGACTACATGTTCTGCTTTCATTGCTCCCCTCCTTGAGGAAAGGGCTATATTGGGAAAGAGACACTGCAGATGTAGCTGCAATAGGGTGAAGCATGGCATCACTCAGGCAAGAGGCTGTAGCCTGGGTCAGGTGCAGAAGCGCTCAGTCATGGGGTGATGGATGCAATTAGAATCATAGAATGGTTTGGGTTGGAAGGGACCTTAAAAATCATCGAGTTCCACCCCCCCTGCCATGGGCAGGGACACCTCCCACCAGACCAGGTTGCTCAAAGCCCCATCCAGCCTGGCCTTAAACACTTCCAGGGATGGAGCCTCCACAACTTCCCTGGGCAAGCTGTTCCAGTGCCTCACCACCCCTATTCCAGGTACAATTTCAGTGGCACAACTCTAAATGTGTGCAGAAATATTAAAGTCATTGAGTTTGGATGCAGACAGCAAGGGTGTGTTTGTCATGGCTGCAGGTTTGCACTATTGGCATTGGTTGCAGTCCCACTTCTCTCACTCACAGCCTTTGCAGACCTGCTTTTTGCTAATGACACAGTCATACATCTTCTCCTTTGCTAGGATTTTGTCCGATGCCACTGGACAGCCTCAGCTCACAGCTTCACCGTTGAGGCCCTGCAAAGCTTAGCTTGGATTTAAGCAAAATATACCACAGCTTAGCACAGCAACAGTAAAGGTTGGATCTTACAGAGCTGGAAGGCACACTTAGGAGGTAGCTGGACTCATGAGGGATTTGGGGGCTGAAGTACTTCTGCAAAACGTGGTGAGAATTGGTTGGATCAGCAGATGTTTTGTTCCTGTGTAAACAGATACCACATTGTTTTACATATAAACCTTGCCCTCTCAACTTCGCAAATATACAGTGTACAGCAGGACTCGCTTCATTTTCTCATTTGATTACCTATGTCTACTTAGTAGGAACTATGGAATTCCACAAACTAATGCAAATACATTAAAAAACTAATTAGCTGGAACTACTATGTTTGGAAAAAAAACTTAGTTTGCCATATGTGCATGGCATCAAATATCCACTTTGGTTTCCATTATGGTGATGGCTTTGTATTAGCAGTAGTCGCAGATTGGCAGACAAATAAGAAAGGATTGCAAATGCAGCTTTAATTGATGAAATAGTTAATCTGGAAATTAGGATTCTGTCTCTCTGCAATTTTCAGTCACACATGGTAAGTTTCCAGCTCTTGAAGTACGTTTTGTAGATTTTCTGCTGTGCATAATTTAATACGGTTCTCTAAGCACCTGCCTCACAGCCTTGTCCTCCCCACAATGACTGACAAATTCTGAATCAAAGTGGGAAAGCAAAAAAAATCCTCTGCTTCTAAAATGGGCTGAATTACCATCTGGATCAGAAAGGGTCACTCCTCAGTAGCCCCACAGGATGCAAATGGGCTGGCTCACTCTCTGCTTATACCAGTTCTATCATGCTGGTTCAAACGGCTGAAGAAATTAAAAATGGGACATATTTTCAACTGGTGTAAATCAATATAATTCCAGCGCCTTTAGTAAAGCCATGCAGACTTACACTAACTGCCCCACAGATATTTTAAGGCTAGAAAAGTTTATTATGTTCAACCAGTCTGACAACACAGGCCATAGACTTTCATCCAGGAATTCCTGTGCCGAATCCAATAGGTTATGGATGAAATAGAGCATAGCTTTTCGTAAGACATGTAAGGTTGGAAGATTAACCAGTATAAATGACTATAAATCCAAGATTTGCCATGGTCTGTGTGAGCTGAGATTCCAGAATTAAACCCAGCTTAAGGACTGTAACTAGGAGAGCTCTCATTGCATTTCCCTGTTAACTCTTTCTAATTGCCTCAACTATAAAAAATACGCTTGTGTTTGCAGTTTGAAATTCCCCAGGGTTGAGGTCGTCTATTGGATTTGATTAGGCCTTCATCAGTGATATTTGAAAGCCCTTCTGTATCTGATATCTTCTTCTTGCACAGGGTATTTTAGCTCCTGATAAAGATATTCCCTTTCTTTTTCCTTCATTAATATGATACAGTGAGCTCCTAAACTCACGGAGAACCACTCCCTGCTTGAACAATCAAACATCAGCCCATTTCCAGGTAAAGAAGATGAACTTGAGGGGTTGTTTTGAAATTCTGGACTTGTCTGTGGGCAGCCCCCCACTCCCCGGTGCCGGCGCTGCTGCATTTGAAACCCTCTGGGGTAACAGCTGGTGGTGGAGAGGGAGCTACAAAGCAAAGTTTGTGGTTTTCCCCGGGTTTCATGAACTATCAGTCCTGTACCAGGAATAGTGTGCCCAGCAGGATTAGAGCAGTGATCGCTCCCCCGTACTCGGCACTGGTGAGGCCCCACCTCCAGTACCGTGTTCAGTTCTGGGCCCCTCACTACAAGAAAGACATTGAGGTGCTGGAGCGTGTCCAGAGAAGGGCAACGAAGCTGGTGAGGGGTCTAGAACACATCTTATAAGGAGAGGCAGAGGGAACTGGGGCTGTTTAGCCTGGAGAAGAGGAGGCTGAGGGGAGACCTTATTGCTCTCTATAACTACCTGAAAGGAGGGTATAGTGAGGTGGGGGTTGGTCTCTTCTCCCAAGTGAGAGTGATAGGACACTATCAGTGATAGGACAAGACGAAATGGCCTCAGGTTGTGCCAGGGGAGGTTTAGGATGGATATCAGGAAAAATTTCTTCACAGAAAGGATTATCAAGCATTGGAACAGGCTGCCCAGGGAAGTGGTTGAGTCACCATCCCTGGAGGTACTTAAAAGATGGGTAGATGTAGTGCTTAGGGACATGGTTTAGTGATGGACTTGGCAATGTTAGGTTAGCGGTTGGACTCATTGGTCTTAAAGGTCCCTTCAACCTAAACAATTCTATGATTCTAAGTAACACAGCAGGATCCTGGCCTGGCTGCCATGTGTGAGTGCATGACAGCCCAGATGCCAGACTGTTATGCTGGGATGTGGCCGATGTTATTGCTGCTTTCATCCCTTTGCTGCATCCCTCCCACTGGTGCCCTGCCCAGCCATGCCTAGCATGGTCTGTATCTCCAAGTTACAAATAGCTAGAAATGGTGCTACAGCAGCAACTTGTTTTAAGGACAGACCAGTTAACTGCTGGGGAATTTACCTTCTTGATGTATGCTTTAGGGAGAATTTTAGTATTTTTTCAGCTATTGTTATTATATTGTCTCAACGACTCCTTAAACTGCAAGCTTGGGCGGGTCAAGATGCTGAGAAGGAACTCAAGGCTCACACCGTATCTTTATGGAGATATTGATATTATAGGCCCTGATGAGCGCTAAAACTTCCTATACCTGCTGATACTGCCACCTTCTGTTCAAAAGGATAAAACCAGCCTCATCGGTTTGGGGTGGCTAATGCTTGTGTAGATTCGACGTATGACATACTCATTTATGGACTTTATGTGATGGGATGTACCTGTTACTGAGGACAGCCCTGCGACCAGCAGGTGCCACTTGCTGCTGCAAAGGAGCTCCAGCCTGGTGGCCAGTCTCTCCATGCATGTGGGGAAGGGATTTTTGGGTTCTCTGCCCTTGGAGCTGTTAACAGTGAGCAGAAGTGGAGAGCAGTCAATGAGACACTCACAAGGTCTTTCTTTTTGACATGTGCTATCTGTGCTGTGCTCATTATTCACAGTGGCCTGAGGAGGGTCAGCTGTCACCTGAGATTTAATGTCACCTGAGATGGTTTTACTAAACTACATTCAGAGAGGAACATCTCCAGAGTGTAAGGAGCAATAAAGATGACCAGAACTGCCAAAGATGGAGATAAGAAAGCACCTGTCAGGCACTTCCGTCCATCTGCTGAGAGCAAATCTACCATCCTTCTCTTTGCTGTGTCGCCAGAAGCTACATCTGTGTGAGATGACGCCATGAGAGCCTGTCCCTTGCTTATAGGTACTAAGGGTGATGAGTGCTTTAGAGATGGACATGTTCAGGTAAGAAATGTGCAGAGCAGTTTGCTATTAGGGCTGTGAGCAGACCCTCAACTTACGGAAGCTGGCACAGTCTCTGTTGTTAGAGCTCCCCATAAATTTCAATGGAAATGCACCAGCCTCCACTATTCAGGATCTGGCTATGATCCTCCCCATCCTCTACCTCCCAAGTGGTGCCACTTCACATCTGCTTTGTGTAGTTGTCAAAGACTGGCTGACGGTGCAGGGCAGCGGAAAGCCTGTGCCAAGCTATTTATTTGTTTACTTAAATGGTTTTATTTTTTTTGAATGGTCACATTATAAAAAAAGTGTGATCTCATCAAACAAATAAAGCTAACGCCTATGCCAACAGCCAGGGCTGAATGCTACATCAGCCACTAGTGTTACCAACACTTAGTGAGAGCAAGCCTGACTGGGGAGAGATTGATTTAATTGGCTGCTTTGCTCCAGCTTTGCCCCGAGCTGCCCACGCTTCCATCTGCTCTATGTGCATCATCATCAGGAGCAGCTGATGCAGAACAGACCGGACGTATTCACAAGTCCTAATTCCTATACGTGAAGCGTCTGCTGTTCTGGACTGCCCTCTGGGCTCTCCAGGACGTGGATGGGGCAACTGGGGATGCAGCCCACTCACATGGCATTGCATGGTGAGCACCAGGGAGACCCTCTGCTCTGTCTGGTTTGGGAGATGAAAGCAGCAATGCTTCAGCAGATGAGGAAACAGCTCCCTGGTTAGGAAGTGTCGAAGGTATGAATTCTACTTGATTTGCAGCAGAGAATTGAACCAGGGCAGACACTTGCTTATGGAGGCAATTTCTCTGGTTAGAGCTGCTCTGCTTTAAGCCAGTAAGATATTTATTTACTTAGTGATCGATAACTGTACCTTGCCAGTGGCTGAGCACTGGCCACATACAAACCGGTTGAAATCCATCCTCTAAAATCTCCCAGGTAAGGGATCTGTATCTCCTACTTCCCAGGTGAATATCCGGGCCTCAGGCAGGACTCTTGCTTTCTGCAAGTTCTATTTTTTGGGAGGGAAGGCCTAGATGAAGAACAAAAAATAGAATTTTACTTTTTGTGAATGAAATTGATTTCTCATGTTTCGGGTCAGTCTTTTATCACAACCAAATCAAAAATTCTTGTACACATAAAGGAAGCAAAGAATACAAAATTCTAGAACAAAGGTTATTTGAACAAATTCCCCACTGCTTAGTGGTGGCCTTGTGGTTAATGTGGTTGCTTAGGTACTGAAATATATGACTAGCAGTCACATCCCCACCCTTTATTTCCAGCCCCTGCCTATAAAATAGATGTTTGCCTGTTTCTTGGAGCTGTTGAAAGGTACCATATGTGAGAGATTATAGGTTGCTATACTCTTGTGTAGGTGACAGCTGAATGGCGAGTACTTAGTCACTTTTGCACATGGATAGCCAGGTATGTTTTCACAGACTCCCACAGTCGGTCTGAAGTGTCAGCTGTATTGATGGTTTCGTGAATGAAAGATAACTCTTTGTTTTGGTTCCATCCATCCACCCACCCAGTTTCTGCTGGGTTTGAGGGATTTCAGCAGAAATACACTTTTCTACTACGTACAGCCTTCCAAAATGGTGTATTTATCACAAACAGAGCTTGTGCTAAAAGTCCTGCAGAGAACAGTGTGAAAATTCCTTCATTGCTATGTTAGGCTTTGGACCACATCTTCAGGTCAGTGATAAATATTTTTTTGTAGATCCATACCTTCTCAAGCATTAGAAGACAATGACTTTCTCTGGAGCTCTTCTGTGAAAAACCTTCCACCAATGTCAATAGCACTTGTACCCCAGTGGTTTCTAAGTATTAGTCAGCTTCTTCAGTGTAGGTAAGGAGCAAAGGATGTGTGCTTTTGATCTGTCTCGTGATACGGGAAGGGACCTTTTGGCTCAGGACCTATCAGCAGAGCAAATCGGAAGGTTCCTGCATAGGAAGTTAAGTTCCAAACCATACCTGTGAAGATCTCCCATAATGACTCCACTTACAGTTACAGTAAGTGCATCTCTGTGCAAATCAAATTCTGTCACCCTCTTCAAAAGTTTTAAACCAGAAGAATTCTCATTTTGACCAAATCAGATCTCTTCGGTCTGTCTCATTACTGTGTACCTTTCTCCTGCTACTATTATCCTCATTCCTATCTTTTGAAGTCAGGTCCGTGAGTGTCAGTATTTCACCATAACAGGTATGCTAAATTTTGCAACGTTGCTTTTTTTGGTTACATTTCTGAAAATGTTTTCACATCCTGCAGTACCCTAGCTAGTCTGATGACACTGTTCTGCCTAAGATGGGACATATCTTCAAGGTTTCTAGTGTCTTGGCTAAGTTTTAGGGCAGAAATAAGAGAAGTGATGCTGGATGGCTGGAGGCAACATTGAAACCAACGCTCCTAGTTCTGGATAGGTTACTGGGGATCCTCTTTTACCTCTAGAGTGCTTTTGGAGTAACAAGCAAGCCTGATATTTTCACTTGCACCTCCTTATCCTTAGGCCTGTTGGCCTATGCTCTGATGCTTCAGTTACGTTGGTTGAAGAGATTTCTGCTTTCAGACCCCAGCTGCTCATCTCTGCCAGAAGTTGCCATGGTCTGAGCACTGTGTGCAATTACTTTGTGTCCTGTCAACATCCAGATGAGCCAGGTTCACAGAGGTTCCTCTGCTTAAATCATTTACACTGGCTGTAACGGATTTGGATAGTCTCACAGGGTAAGTTGAGCCTGAAGATCACTGGGGACAGTAAACTTCAACTCTGGGTGCTGAAAAGTGTCTGAGGTAAGACTGTGGCTTGTGACTTCTTTAGATTTAAAACTAGACCTGTAAGCAAGCGTGCACCATGATCTTACTTTTCCACACCCTCAGGTTAGGGTTACCTTTTGGAAAGGGATGATGTGACCACTCATAGTCATAAACCCCTTTCCCCAAGACTTTGTGACCTCAATTGTTCAATGTCTACCTTTTTTTCCAACAGAATATATAGACTTTTCTCCTGCTAGTGCAGTATTTAGGATCTTTTTCATCACTAGCACACATCTAATGTTGGGGAAGGAAATTATTGTTTAGATTTGTTTACTCTTGCACCCTCTGGGTTTGACAGTCTGTCAGGAAGCAGGTGCATCATTTGACAAATGCCTTACTGTGGTGTCCACCTCCTCTGTATCTCCTTAGCTTGTAATTTTTAATGGATTGATGTATGGTACCTAAAATGGAGGAAATACAGCTTCTTGACAATTCAATTTTTCAGTTACTAGCAAAGAAAAGAAAAAAGGTACTGAACAACATTGCTGGATCAGATGGAGAATTTACCAGATGCATCTGTAACTATGGAAGGTTCCTCATGTGTAGTTACTTTATCCTTTAATAACTGTATCATGCATTAACTAGATCTTTAAACATAGGATCTGTAGGGAAAACATTGCTGAATGAGAGATGCTGAAGACTTTCCTACTCACGACGGAAAAACAGAGGTCTGCACATCAATGCCTTTTTCAATTTCCTGGCAAAAAGGGGTGGAAGGGAAGAGAGCGTGACTGATGGCATTGGTGGGCAGTGGGGAGGTAAAAGAAGAGTGAACACAGTGATATTTTAAAGCAAAATTGGGAAAATGGGTGATTGGGGATAGAAATTCTGATTTCCATTCTAAGCCTCTCTTTTTTTAAAATTTTATTTAATATTTATTCACTTGTTTGGCCAAAATATTTTGTTTTTCTTGGCTTCCATTACCCCATTGTCTCTATCTCACCCAATGCTTCTCTCGTGTTTCACACATCTCATTTTCTCCTCTTGAATGTTTTGTTTCACCTTATCTTCAAGAGATTAGGAGAACCACATGTTGATCTTCCCACCTAGATGCAGTTCACTACTTCAGCTGCCTCTTGTTCCATCACTTGTCCAAATTGTTTTCCTTTGTGTAGTGGGTTCTTCATACGGTGACCGCTCTTTAGATCTTTTTGCTGCTTCTCTGCGGATACAACTACACTGGTTAGAAAATCAGGCCAAGGTATGAGCTGGGGCCTTGTACCACTGATTTTTCATGCTACATAACTGCTAGCACATGCCCTGGCACAGTTTTACCCCATGTCAAGCTCCCACCGACCAGACAAAGCCTAGGCATGGCTGGGGGAATAACACACATCAGGGAAAAAGTCCTAAATGGGAGCTATATGGTCAAGGTCGAATTGGGTTTGGTTCCTGCCTTTCTACACTGTCTTCCAAAGCTGTCCCAGCGTGCTTCATCTCCTTGGCTGTCCCCTACATGGCCTACAGCCAATGCCGAAATTTGCAACACCTATCCTGAGTTTCACGATACCAAAACAATATCCTCATGGACTCTAACAGCCCTCACGTACTTTGAGCTAGAAGATACACATAAAATAATAATAAATGTACATTCAGGCCACCTCAGAGGGCACAGAGCTATGAAGTTTGCTTGTGGTCGAGGTCAGCTGTTTTGCCTCCTGGTTTATTTAGCAGCAGAAACATAATCGACGTCTGTAAGGCTTGCTCTGCTTGCGACAAGGATCACTGCTGGTTTTGCCATTGTAGTGACTCTACATTCATTACCTCACTTCCTCCTCCTCCTTTTCCTCCTCCTCCTCCTCGAATGGGAGTATTTACCCTGGTTTTGCGGTTCCTCAACTCCCACTGGTGTCAGTTGGGTCTGAGTGCTTCAAAGCCTTAGTGTATTTGTGCCTCTGTGATTTCTGCTCTAGGCAGCATTCAGGTGAAAGGAAATCTTGATGTCTCTGCCAGTTATTTAAAGTCATCAAACAATACTGTTTTCCTAGTTGAGGATGTGATTAAGCAATTATTCTTGTATATAGCTGTTTTACTTAATAAAGAGCTCTTTTTTTGGCAGAGCTTAGGAAATGACAAGAGAGGTAAGCCAGTGAAACTGTCCATCGTGGTTACACAGCTGGTGTCCATTGGTAACTCAGGGCCACGTTGTGGTATGGTTCTTGCTAAATGGTGCACCAATGGTCTTCCCTGAGGGTCTGCTTCAGCCGCACGCACATTGCGGGTGGGAGAGGCTTGGGGCCAGCCGGCCACACGACGTGGGGAGCTAAGCCTCTTACACTTGGTCTGAAATCAATGTTACAGCACCGGCAGGTGCTGGGAAAGGTCTCCCCGCAGTGATTCATCTTTAATCCGGTGAGCTATCCTGTGCTATTACCAAAACCATTTGTGAGAGGATTTAAATTACATGCCGAATGGGGATCGCAGTCTGATAGAGAGTAGAGATTTATAGACAGTTCCTTTGCCCGTTACAAGCTACCTCTGTGCTGTTTCATCAGTAAAAAAAGTAGAGTTAAAGCAACTGAAGGCCTCGTTTCTGGGTACAAGAAGAATTACAGAGCTAGTTTGTGCTGGGAGGAGGCAGTTGCCATCTGCTGCCCTCCTTGTCCACAACGAATGTGGAAAGATGAGGAGAAATGGCACGGAGCTGCCTGATATGGGATAAAAAAGCAGTTATCAGAAAATGGAACCACATTTTTCTGCCATTAATAAATGAGGACCTGCTCTCTGGCCTGGAGGCCAACTGGCATAGTCTGGCAATAGACCGTGTAGCTCCCTGACATCAAGGAAAGCAAATTCAATGTGGAGCTAAACTCATGCTTCGCCTTTGCTGATAAATTCAGTTTGTTTCCTGCTGTTCAGCCGGAACAAATGCTTCCATTTCCCCTGCCCAGATATCAAACTCAGGAGCTGAAACCCTGGAAGGGCATTTTTTATTTGCAATGCTTAAAGAAATGTGTGTGTGTGGGGAGTTCATCAGTTAACCTGTTTTAGTCTCTGTTTTTCTGGCAAATACCTTTTCCTCTGATAACTTCTCATAGTCTCACAAGTTTTAAAATAATACAGCTATGTATGATGAGCTTTTACAGGCTTGCTTTTCCTGACATCAACAACAACAGTATTGGAGAAGCAATTACATAAGGTTTTTATTTTAGCTGCTGGCACCTGGATTAAGCTATTAATATCTACAGTGGACATCTAACGCCCATAGGAGTTGACTGTGCTAGACTTAGAGTTTGAAAACACAGCTGCAATAATTTTATTTGTTTGCCTCCAACAGCAAAGATATTTTTTTCTTATAGCAGAGGAAATAGGAAATAATGAGAAAAGGAGGCTAAACAGAAAACTAAATACTGTCATATCTATGCACTGAGGTGAAATTATGGGGGAATCATCTCCCTGTGGATTTGCTCTGCACTTAAGCCATTAGAGTTGTCTCAGATCTCTGCATCTGCTCTCTGCACACATTTACGGTTGCATGGCTCAGATTCAAAGCATTGCTCCATTGCTATACAGAAATGAAAAACAAAGCTCTGCATCCTTACAGCATCCACAGCTCATGTTCCCGACTTAGTGTCGTTTTTGCTGCAAAGAGAACTAACCAGAGAACAATGGTAAGGATGAGGAAGAGCGGATGCAAATGAGTGGAAAATATATACACCTCTGTGAACAAGGGTGGGTTAATCAGCTTAGGTAACGTAGCTGACAGAGGCAGCAATACCAACACTGAACACACACCAGGCTGGAGACAGTGCCAAAAGAAACTGAGCTCCAGGCTGGGTCTTCACTTGTATGTTCCTCTTCTCAGACCAAGGCTGTATGAGGCTTTTAAATCAGGACAATGCTTACCATTTGCATTTAAGGTTTCTGGAGAAAGAACTGTTATTAAAAGGTGCACTATTAAAAAAGAAAAAAAAATAGTTAAATTTATTGGTCTGTCAGTTTTTCCGTTGTGAAATAGATACTCAGAACTGTGGAGTTCATACACTAGAAGTATTTCTAATGTCTTGGTCCCAAATCTTCTCATACAAAAGAAATCCCCATCAGACCGTAAATTTCTTTATAGTCATAGAGTCATAGAATACCAGGTTGGAAAGGATCCCAAGGATCACTTGGTCCAACCTTTCCTTGCAAAAGCACCGTGTAGACAAGACGGCCCAGCACCCTGTCCAGCTGAACCTTAAAAGTGTCCAATGTTGGGGAATCCACCACTTCCCTGGGGAGATTATTGCAATGGCTGATTGTTCTCATTGTGAAAAATTTTCCTCTTGTGTCCAATCGGAGTCTCCCCAGGAGTAACTTGTACCCATCACCCCTCATCTTTTCAATGTGACTCCTTGTAAAAGGGAACCTCCATCTTCTGTGTAGTCACCCTTAAAATACTGGAACAATAAGGGCAACTCACTTTCAGTAAAATAAACAGTCCATTTTTACAAATGCGTGCGATATTTTTCTGAACAAGCACATTGCAATGGAGTCACTGAACACAACATTTTTAGACAGCTGCTGCAGGGAAAATCCAGAAAATGCCAATGGACTAATTTTACAAAGAATAATTCTGGACTAAGCTGTAGAGTCTGCTGAGGTTTAAAGGGAACTGAGAAACTAAGACCAGGCTCAGCCTTGTGAATCACTGCTGATTTCCAGCTATATTAAATGAAATTTATAACACAGGTGAAAAAAAATTGATTCTTTATGTATGATGTCTGTTTCTTTACTTGTTTCTGCTGTTGTTAATCAGGTGTGACTATACTAAGGTCATTGGAATTATATTGCATAAGCTTAGTTTGAGAAAAGATTTAGACTTTAGATTTTGTTTGACACTACCTCTGTAATAGCTGCAGCTCCTCGTCTTGGAAAGCTGTGCGATGGAGTTTGGTTGTGCTACATTGCTCACTCGATCCTGCAGCAGGCTTCCAAAGATGGGTTGGAAATAGCGAATCAGGACATCAATCCCACCTGAATAAAATTCATAGGTGAGAAGAAACCTGCCATCAATAAGCCTAAGAATCTCATTTCTGTAGTATTAGATAAGCTGGAAAGATGTTCTTCCAAGATGTTGTGGCACGATGTGATGATTATTAGCTCAATTCAGTGACACAATTACTACAGGCCATTTAACACAAATGTATCCCCTGTTGCTATCCATTATACTAGTAGCTTTAATAATGTCAGTGCGTACAGCTGAGAGCACTGCACGTCATGAAAGAAATATGATTATATATTACTAGCACGGCTCAGCCATACATTTATAACGCAAAACCTATGACAACACCTTACCACTTGAATGTTTAGGAAAAGGCTACCTTGCATGCCAGCTGCAGGCCACTGAAATCAGATGTTGGGGTTTTTTTCATCATCATTGTCAGCTGTTAGTCTCATGAAAAATCGTCCTGTCCTCTTGGATCAGGTTCATCTCACCTGTCTTATTCATCTATAAATTCATTGTCAGAGTCTGAGCTAATCACCTTGGACTCTCTGCAGAGTCACTCCAGAGAAATACGTATCTCCAAAGGGTGATTGTTCTCATCCTAAACCAGACATCTGGGATGGCACAGACGAGCTACACCTTTGTTTACAAGTAACTGCTCATCTATCCCTAAGTATAATAATCATTTTATTAGTTTATATTCTGTTCAGATAAGTCCACTCTTTTCTCTTCAAGCCTGCCTGGCATCCAGAGTGACCTGGGGGTGGCTGGAAAGCCATGGAAATGTAATTCCCACAGGAAGAGCAATCAGAAGTGGAGGCACTGGTCCATCCTGGCATCACGCAGCACTCACTCAAATCTCCGGGACTCACAGGAGTATGTGGGGTGTTACTCCACTGAGCTGCAGAGGGATTTGGGTACCTACTGCTAATTTAGGACAGATGCCTCTTAGTGTCAGCTGTCAACCAGAGCCTTTCTGGCAGTAGAATAGGGAGAAACACACAGAAAGCCCCAACCTCTCTTTGGGATTCTAACAATGGTAGCTGTGTTTGTTTTACAGAAGTCATTTAAAAGTTTAAATGAAATATATTAATTGAGACCTGGAAATAACCTTAACTGAGGATTTTTAACTGTCTAACTTGAAAAGGAGCATGAGCTAACTGTGCAGAACGGTTTGCAGAGATGGGTACTGCATTTCTCCTCTAATAAAGGGCAGCAGGAATGATTGTTCTCCCTAAATGCAAAAGGGAGATGGGGTTATGAACCAACAAGATACTTACATCGCTTTAAAAAGGCTTTTAGAGATGACATCCTGTGTAATGGTGGTGTAATGACACCTGACACTAGAAACAAGAAGGTCACTGAAGAGTCCCTCTCAAGGCTGCAATCTGCACACTGTCACCCTGGGTGCCTGCCCACCACTTTGGAGAGCAGGAGGCACAGAGGCTAATGCATGAGCCTCCAACCTTGTGCTTGTTAGGACTGTGGTGCTCTCACATCTCTTGTGCAAACCCCTTGATGCAGAAGGGGATCATGGAAGAAAGACTGATGCCCCCGCAATGCCAGCTGGCCCAGTGGCCAAGGGAGTGAGAAAGTTCCTTAAATTACATTGCATGAGAGAAAATGAAATGGGGATTTGCTGGGTTTATGATAGACTTTGCAAGTCCCAGTTTTAATGAAATTGCCTAGGAACCCCAAGTAGCTGCTAAGAAACCGCTGAGGAAGCTCATGAAGAAATCCTATTTCAATTTGCTTATTTAAGTAAGTAGAAAAAAGACCTCCTTATTATCTAATTTGTTGATGACTTCAGACACTTTCTGGAATGAATTCTTGCATAATTTACCTTATTGATACATTATTTATAAGTCCTCATTCAATTTCAGGCTTGGGGTTTGGATGTAAGTCTTACATAATGAGTAGCTGGTGTCACTTTGTGTCAGAGGAATCAAAAGGGGTTTTGACAACCCAGGGATTGTCACTGAAGCAGCAATATAATCAGAGTTAATCTTTCATTGCTGAATCATTACAAAATGCTCCCTTGCCATTACCTCATAGGAATCTAATAAATTATAATGTCCTTTATTGGTTGAAGAAAACAATTTCCTGAGGAGCATCGGTTCCTGGCTAAACTGCTCCCTAAACAGAAATCCAATATCTATGACTGGAAGCTCTGCTTTCATGACTTTCTAAGAGGATTCATAAAGGATTCATTAAAGTTCAATCCGGACACACTGATATGGGAAGACCCACGATGTTTGCACCATGAACTTCAAAACATGAGTACTTTGGAGACAGCTTAGTGGTGTACATTGAATTTAAAGAATCCACTGAGGCTTTGACTTCTATGTTACCCCTGGGAGCTCAGGACTTCCTATCACTTCCTGGCTAAGTGGCTTAAAAAAATATATACATATACTGAGAAGAGTATATGTATATTGACAGAGTCTCCACTCACTGTGGTAGGGAGACACCCTTTAGTGACAGGCAGATAATACATTTTGATAGAGAAAGGGCAACAATTGGTTTCTTGAGGTAATAAATCACTTTCTGTTGTTTAAAAGTCAGGTGGTAACTAGAAAAAAGACTGCTCAGCCTGTTCTGTTTTGAGCAGAAATATTCTGTTTCTGTCTTGTTTTCTTTACTAGAGCAGGAAAAAATTATTATCTGAGGTTTATTCTGTAAGAGTTTATTACTTAGTGTGTCAAGCTTTCAGTCACGCTGGCCTTATTAATGTAAGACTCATCTAATCAGTGTTTCCTGTGAAGTGTGCTGGGCATTTTAGATGGCATCAAATCCCTGTCTGTCATGATAAAATCCACTGTAGGAGTATTTGCTGCTAACTTCAGGCAAAGAGAGTTTTGCTCCTAGCTATATTTTAACACCTGTTTAGAAATAAAGATATGGGTTTGAAATGGCTGTTCTTCCCCCCCCGAAAAGAAATCATGGCTTCCTATTAAAAAATCACTAAATTTTTAAGTCTAGTTGCCAGTACTCATGGTGTGGTGTTCTTCATGGACTATATGTGAAGAATCATATGTTAAAGCTCCCATTGATGCCAATGTCCACAGTATCATCTAATTTATTATTTTTGGAAACAAATGCTTCATTCTTTTTGCCTGATAACTTTTGAGGAATTAGTGGGCACTATGATGAAATTATCAAAACATTTCTCCACACTCTTTAGGATCTGACACTTTTCTGAAGAAAAGGGAAAGTGCAGATTCCTTCCAATTCTCAGGCCTTTGCTTTGAAAAGAGTATCTTTCCCCCACCTCACCCCCTTTTTAAAAAAAAATTATTTTAGGTATTAATTTTTAGAAGCTCGGATTGGATTGGATGAGCATTCATACTGAATATCAGTAAAAAACCCCAAACTCTACATAAACAGACATCATTGCCCAGTTTCAAGCAAGCTGGCGGTAAGTCAGCTACCAAACGTTAATTGCCGGCCCTTTGCTGAATCCCCATTGGAGTCTGAAGCATATCATTCCCCAGCCCTGTTCATAATCACCCTTCCACACCATGGTCGAGTGGGAATTCATTAAGTGGTGTACTTAATTATGTAAATACGATGGCTTCTGCCCGGCCTCCGTTTGCACTTGTGAGTTTGTTTATCTCTTGATGGCCACGTTGGGCTCCGTGCAGGCTGTCTTTGCAAATGCATTGGGAAGCAAGTTGTGCAGCGCAAGCCTGGAAGTTAGCAAACACTTGCTGTTACGGATCAGTAGGTAGCAAAGCAAACTAATATGTCCTCGTAAGAAATATTCCCTCGGGTGAAGACAGTCCATGAAGAGAAAGTAAAAGTAAAAAATGGGGGTTGGGACAGGTACTTTATTTTGAAGAGTAGCCGTCAAGGACAGTTAAGTGCAACTTTTCAAGTCCACCCTCTCCTGTCACTCACAAGACACCCAGGCTTGAGAGCAAGTGTGGATCTAAGCCAATTCAGAGAACTTTTTGGAGGGCAGGAGCTTGTGCACATACTGTACCGTAAGGAAGGATAGATGAGCTACAACTTTGACTGCCAGCAGCTGCCCTGCTTCTGGCTCTTCCTGCTCACCTTGTGAGCTCTGTGCCCACCTACCACCAGGCTCTTAGCCAAGACCATGAACAAGATGTGTGTAGGGCATGGGTACATGCCATGTTTCCCAGCCACCTTGTTGCAGAAGCATGGACCCAGAAGTCTCTGGAGTGGTCTTTGCCCCCATATTGTGCAGCTAGAGGCTGGGATAAGGGGAGACAGCCTGACTGGAGGTGGCCACAAAAATTACCTTTATTTTAACCACTAGCCTTCGTTCTAGAACAGTGTTTGCAGAAAGGGGTTTGAAGAATATAATTTAAGGAACTTTAATCATATTTATGGGGAAATTGTCTATATTGACAGCAGCAGAGAAAAACATGGGTAAAAGTTGTGTTGCATGGAAGAAAACCACCAGAGAATTTAGAGATGCTGAACATGCCCATGCCCACTGTAGTCTGGTCAGGGAAAGGTGCCTACCTAAGAGTAAAGGTGGTGCAGATTAATTACAAGATGATAATCTAGAGAGGGGACACCCCTTGCAAAAGCAATTCAACATTCGATTTGGAGATCTGCTCTCATATGCAGTGAGTGTCCAGATATGGCAGCTGAATGCACATGAGATGCAGGTCCCCGAGATACTGATGCAGTCTGCCTTGTCCTTGCAGCCTGGGTTTCAGAGGCTGGCATCTCTGGTCTCACTCTGCAACCACCATACTTACAATCTGGCAGCCTGGGTAGTTCTATCCTTCTACCAGTGCCGGCACCCCAAGCAAGCACATTCCCAAACCCTGCTTATCCCTTGCATTAATGCACAGTGGACTTCTGTTCGTCCATTCAGAGGGACAAGCATTTTCCATTTCGTGTCATTTCATTGACTACGGCCCAATATGCTGCAGATTTAACAAGGATGACTGTGCCAGACTCCTGTTTTGCTAGTGTTTCTGAATACCTGAATGGCAGAAAAAGGCTGAATTCAAGAATTATGGAATTTGAATTCATGGACACCCGTTAGCTGAGTCACCATCTGTTGTTGTCTCAAGCCACTGTTATAAATGAAGGTTCAGAAGATATGTGTGCACAGATTTTAAAGATCTTTCTTTTGTCATGAGCCATTTATGCATAGGTCTGTCTTCTTCATTGGTCCTACAGAAGAAGACAGAAATAACAGTTCCATGGCTTGGAGTGAAAGGTTCATTTAGAACATGCTGGATGGCAAGAGACTTTTCTTTCAGTTCCTGAATTTTGGCAATAATTTAATTGCACTAGGTGTGTCAGCAGCTTGATTAATGACAATAAAAAAAAAAGTGTGTGCTGCTCAAGTTACTGGTACTGAGGCACAGCTCCTCCTGGTGCCCCGATTACCAGTACTGGGCTGGATGTTCAAGGGTAAAGTTCCTTCTACTCATCATGCTACCGATGCTACCTGGAGTAAGTGGGTTGCCTTAATCACACAGTGAGCTCGAATAGGAAAATAATACATTGACGCATTGTTGGGTATTTTATTCTATGCAACTGCTAGAATGCAGCCAAATTTGCTGAGTTACATGACCGTGATTGTCAGTTGTATAAAAGAATTTTGAGTTACACTGGAAGCTGGCAAAATGTTATGAGCTCAGTTTTTGGAGGATGTGCATTCAAAGCTTGTGTCTTGGCCTTGACCATCAGGCAGATAATTTTTGAGGTCTGGCAAATATAGCCAAAAGGGCACAGACATATCTTGCAGCATCAATTTCTACCAGCACAAGCCCCTGGATTTTGTGATGGTTATGAAACCATTCTGTCACGTTTGCAAACCTATTTGCATTGCATTTGCAATGAAAGAAGCAGAAAAAAAAAGAAAGGAGACACCTCAAAAGAAGTATAGAAAAAGAAAAATACACCCACTCTCTCTGTGGTTTCAAACTAGAGCAGAACATCAGAGATGAAAGGATCTGTTTTTCTTTTAATCTCACAGCGCAGCTGTCTCATGTGTTGTCTGCAATGTGTCGGTGTCACAGTAGCGAGTTTCACCCTTCTCCAAAAGCTACATCCCTTTGACAGCAGTGATAAACAGTAGGCAGACAGTCAGGCTCACAGGATCTTTGAAAATATCAGCTCCCTGGACCTGACACTCATTTGTACAGCATGGCTGTAAACCATATTCCAACTTTTCTGGCACCCAGGGATCCCGAGGAAGCAGAGAACAGCAACGCAACCCGCCCTTCCAGCTTGCTCCTGTGTGAGCGTCCCAGTCCTCAGCAGTGATATTTTTGACTTGCTCCTTTTGGTGTACATTAAGTCGTACAGCTTCACCAGGAGGGATACAGATGTCCCCTTTTTGCTTAGTCTTGCCAAGGAGAAGGCAAACCCCGATGACCGATGGTCATTCTTGCCCTGTGCTGTGCCTCCACCATAGGATAACAGCAGGCAAAACATGCAATGGGAATTCTTGAGCGTATTTTCTGAATTTGCAATGCTGGAAGCTCAGGGACTTCCTACATCCTTGTTGGGAGAGGGACATCAGAAAATGATTCTCCCTTACCATGTGCTACTCCCAATGTGATCTGGAACATCAGTGGATTAGGCACAATAGTAGAAAGTCAGTGAAGAATCACATCCTCATAATCTGGATAAGTTCCCCAATCCAATATTTAAAAGCTAATATTTTTTTAAAAAACCTTCATTGTGTCAGAGGAACTGCAAAGAAGGTTTGCTTTTCTTTAGGATTCTGATGCAAAAAAACCAATTAATTTAAACTTTTTCTCTTTATGAGTAGGGCAAAATTAGCACCTGGAGGATACAGTAAATTTGTCTAGCCCTGAGGGTGACACATTTGATAAAAAATAAATGAATACCACAAATCTTTAGCAATAAACTGGTTAATAATGTATTGATCTCTGAATTAAGGGACATGGTAAAAGTGCTATATATCTTTTGGAAGAGTACATCCCCATTTTCAGGCATTCTGCTTATTTACCCCAGACACGTAAATCTGTGTTACTGAGGAGAAAGTTTAGTAGAGGGTAATAGTGGCTGCTGATCCAAAATTTATTAGAGTGACTTAATCATGTAACTAGCACCAGCACATGCAAGAAAAAGTAAAAGATTGGCTGATTTTTTTAAAGTAAACACAGCAATAGAATATTTTTCTGACTCGTATAAAAAATAACAACTAGGTACCAATAAGGTGTAGACCAATCTTCACTTTCCTTGTTTACGCAAATATTGATTTCCATATATAAATATATGCATAGAGCTTAATTGTCCCCAGAAAGGTTAATTATCATGCGTAAGAATTAACTTTGCCTTTTCAAAGCACTGCTTTAGTGAGGTAACTGAGATGTGAACCTGTTACCGCTGAAATCATGGACAAAAAAAAAAACATTGAGAGGCAAAAATCAGGCTCCTAACTCGCACCTGAGCCGCTTCATGGCTAACGCAGTTGCTCTTGGTTCAGCAGCCCTACGCTTGCCTTTCTAGATCATGCAAAATCTCACTGTAACTCAGTGCCCGTCAAAATTGACACAGTTGTTCGGCTGCCTTTGTTTCTCTAGATAACGATGATATTACAGCACAACAAACCATAGCAGGCGCCTCCTAAGCCAGTGCCAGCCGTATTCACAGAAAGCAGCACTCCAGAGGTTTGCACGGCCTCAGCAACAGCTGCACAGGATGGTTTGCGTTAGGGCTGTTGGGTCATTGCTAGCCGTTATATTTCCAAAGATATGTGGAGGACTGGCGGAGCATTAACTAGTGAGGATAAGAGAGGAAAGACCACCTTCTTCACCTTCTCTTTGTTTGAATATTTTAGTAATTTAGACATCCAGTTTGCAATGAAACTGCATGAAACTTGTAGAGAGGAGAATGGGCTGCAGAAGGAAAAGTTTGAAGATAGCAGCAAGAAGATAGTTCTTGTGTTGCAAGATTAAATGCTACCTGCACTTGTAAGCATGAGTAATACTTCATTTAATAAGGCATAATTTACTTGACAGTTGCAAAATTCTCCCATGTACTCACCTAGCACATGGAGAGGAAACAGAAGAAAATAATGTGTGTGCTTTTCTGCTCCGATAGCAGCCCCGTTGCATGGAGTATCAGGAGTGCAGCTCACTCCAAGACCCTTGTCCGCAGCTCCCAGGCTACATTTTCAAAATGCACCAGTGCCATGACCGTTGTTGTCTACTGCCAGACCAGTCTGGCCGCGTCCACACTATTAAAGTCTTTATCTTCTAAATTAAGAATGGAGCTGCGCATGGAGAACGATCATTTGCCCAAACTAACCCTCAGTCTAAGGCTGGGAGGTTTATTGAGTTATGTCAGCAGTAGTAACTAAACAGAGACAGATTTTGAGTGTAAGCTGCAGTATGTGGTTGTCTACATGACCTAATTGCTTTAGCATCACCACAATGTCCAGGAATGCTTTGGAAGATATCATGGGCCAAGGAATATTCCCTATAGATGATATGGATGAGGCCACCCTGTATGGCAGAGGAAGACAGTCTAGCAGCACGCAGGTGAGCGGTGCTGTGTTGCTGGACCTTGGGGGCAGAGAAAGGAGGCTGGCCAGGGTAATGTACTGGTATTTTGGAATCTGGAATTCTGAAGAAGTACTGTAAAAGTACTGCAGGCACAGCAAGTGCTGAATAGATGTGTTTTTGTGGTTAGCAACATATTACTTATGAAAAAAACCCACAAAAGCAACACTATGTAAAAGCTGCAGTTAAAAAATGGAAACAATTATTCTCTCCATGTTTGCAAAGTAGTTTCTGTAAAAGCGAACGTTTATATTACCAGAAGTGTGCATGGACTCTATTTTTCGGTGTTTCTTATTATTACTGCAGAGATTTCTGTATTACAGAGGAATTTTTCTATATCCCTGCCTGTTGTGGAGCTGGCCCTCAAAAGGCCCTTTTGGTGGCAGAATGTCTCATGGTCTTCACACTCATCTTCTGCCACCAGCAGTATCTCAAAACTGATTGCATAAAGCCATGCTCTACTTCTGTGTCGTATATATGTTAAATAGAATGGAGGGCTTTATTCTGGCCTAGGATCTGGTTAGACGTCTCTACTGTGGAAGGACAACTTACACTATGGCTGATAAAGCTTTGGTTTAGATATAGAGAGCTCTTCTAGGGGAGTGGGGAAAAGAAAAGATCACCTTTAATATCATAGGGGAGCATGCTGAACCTTTGACAATGAGTCTGCCATTCTTTGTCTGCTGGTGTACTACTTTACTCAGTCATCTGACACAAGAAGGTTGATTGGACCGTTGCAGAGTAAAGTTTGGTTCAATATGAGAGACAGAGCTGAATTTTTATATTACTGGAACTGAAATCCTGACTGCTTCACATTTGGGGAGTGGCAACAACAGTCCCATTGACTTCAAAGGGAACTCTTCTCGGAGTTCTGTCACCGCTGGCTCTTACACCAGGAGTCCCATCTTCCACATGTATGTAAACTCAGCACCAAAACTGTTGTTTACACTCAAAGGTTCCAATAGCTTTGTTCTGAGTTTTGTTCATAGTTTGAAACATTTCTCCATTTTCCCATATTTTCTTTGTGGACGGCTCATTTTTCTAACGCTTTGAAACAGCCCAAAGGGTGAAACTCGTGCAGAAATGCCATCAGTCTTCAGTAGGATGTTCTATTGATTTCAGGTTAACAAACATCATCTTCAAAAGGCTAAAGGTAGCCTGATCTTAAGAAAACCAAACTGGGAAAAATGGCAGCAAGGATCTTGCAAAGCACAGTTTTGCTCAGGCTGGGGAAACGGACTAGCTAATCGAATACTGCAGGTCCCTCTCATTGCTGAGCATGGCAGCAGGATTCATCTGTTTATATTTTTATCATTTGTCAGCTTGATGGATGTGCCACATACGAGGAAGGCACATTGTTAGGTTTAGACATTCATTTTAATGGGAAGAGAATAGAGATTTCTCTCTCAGAGTGGGGATGTACTGAACAGTTCTGGTTGCCCTCCAGACAGACCAGCCTTCTCTAGGGTGCCATCTGACAAAATATTAGGTATGAACTATTCAGTAGGTCTAAGCATGTGGGTAAAGTTAAGTACCAAGCCGATTTTCTGAAAAGGTGGGAATTGCAGACGCAGGCTCTTAAGTGTGAGGAATAACATTACACTGTAAAGACAGGTCTTTTTCATATCTATATTCTGCGCACATTTGGAATTACATTTGCATTCAGCAGCTCCATGATGTTTGAAACAGCACAGGGTGAGGCTACACAGAAGGGTACGTTTGAACCTGAGCACTCTGATGCCTTTATATGTAGATTTACATAATCTCGGGTGTGTACTCCTACAGTTAATTACATGCATTCATCATCTTTTGATGACATATTTCCATTACATGACATCTTTCTAGTGTCACTGTGTGCCTCTCGGCACAGATTGGTTTCTTCTGAAGAATAAAAGGAGGTAATAACAGTCTTCCCACCATCACATTTTATGACCTGAACTTTTAATGTCCATAAATAAAAGTGATGAGGACTGTTGTGCACTACTAAGGCCTTGAAGTTTTCTCTGATTATTCTAAAGAAAGGTTTTGAATCATTCAAGGGTAGAGTACTATTTTCTTATGAGCTCAAGCTTTTGTTATGGGAAAACTTAGATTTCCTGCTGGTAGAGAATCTTCTTTGGAGATCTTCTCAGACCTTCTTTTTTGTGATAGGAGAGATCTTGGGTTGTTATGTGATGAGGGAAGAGGACATGGAACTGCAACAGTATGTCAAAAAGTGCAATACACAGATAATCCTTGAGTCATCACTTTCAACAACAGAGAAAACTGAGGCACAGAGCAATGAGGTGACTTTACTGAAGTCATCCAAGGGCAGATGCAAATGCAACGACTCAGCTCACCTGTCTCCTCTCAGCAATGCCATGTGAATTTTGAATATTGTCAGCCACTCTGCCAAACACAATAATTTTTGGACAAAGCCAAATAACAAATGTGTCAAGGGGATTTCCTTTCTTTTCTTTTCTTTCTTTTCTTTTCTTTTTTTTTCTGAGCAGAAAAAAAAGAAGATGAGTGGAGTAACTGTTATTTGTCATGAAATGTGTGTTCATCCAGGCTATAGGTGCTGTGCCTTCTCCCAGTAGACAAGTACATATTGCAAAGCCTGCATCACATCCTACATTACCTAGGTGGCTTTTTTTTGTTCTTTTCATTCTCTGTAGAAAAGGTACATACCAAGTGAGCCTGAAGATCGAACTGCTCTTTCTTTCACTTGATAGCAAGATGCTGGGTGTTAGGGCTTTGTACAAAATACAGAGTTTTTCTGCGCAGGTATCCTCAAAGCCAGAACATGTGACTTCTGTTACTCCTGAGACAGGGTGGGGGGAAAGAAAAGAATATACAGGCAAATAGGGAAAACCTGTAAATCATATTCCTCAAGGGAAAGTTTAGGCTGATGTTCTTTAGCTCAGAAATGGAGATGTAGATAGAGTACTAGACAAAGGCTGCACAGACTAACTACTCTTCCTGGTAAAGTGCTCAAAACCATCAGTGCAAAAGCCCACGAAAGACAAGGTGGTGTAAAGACTTCTGAAGAACTCTTTGAAGAAGGTTTGAGCTGGTCATGCTAAGGAGATGCAGCAGTGTCCCTTCTCTGCTGGCTAAAACATGTATTTGGCCGGTTTGCCTGCCTGCCCTTCTGCCATGCAGCAGGTGGGATCCTTTACATTCTCACCCACACGACACCTGGGGAGTGGCCAGGGGTCTCCAGCTCTGCCCACTGAGACGGACTGGCTGGTCATACAACTACTATTACTGCTTAGCCTCTGCCGATGCGGAAATGTTAAACTACTGGATGCGTCAATGCAATTTATGCATTCCTGCAAACTGGACATAATTTCAAATCCTGTCTGATCTCTAATACGTGTTCTGATATTTCCAGTCAGCAGCATGAGAAAAAAACCCACAAACCCACAATACACTTCTGCAGCTAACATAACCAGTAAATCACACCTCTTTGTCACACCAAATACGGTTGCTTGGCTAACACTGAGGCTTCCCAGACACACTTGAACTAAGCCTTCCCAGCAATCATGCTGCGTTCCGGTGAACATAGCTTCACATTTGTTGTAAAGGGAGATCGATGATACCATCCGTTTCAGCACAGCACAGAATTAATGGAGCATCTGGAAAATGAAAACAACTAGCATTCACTACTCTTTTGTCATGGAGAAAATGAGCTAATGATAATAATAATCTAGTTTCCAGACATTGCACACGCACCCCGCAATCTTAAATACTCAGGCCTGGAAATAAAATGTAAGCAACTTCATGCACATGCAACTGTGTCCAAGGCACTATCAGTAAGTGATTGAGACTTTGCAAATGTCGAAGTTAAGACTGTCCATGAAATTTTAATTTGCCTCTTTTCTGCGCCCATGTGCAGAAATGGTCTATAATTCCTTGGGCACATTTTATTTGGTTACATGGGGGGCATGACTTGCTTGGTTCACAGCCTAAACATTACTTTCAAGGGATTTGGACTGTGAGGGTAGGTTGATATAATCCTTTCCTTCTTTATTGCAGAAGTTGAAAAATATGTAGTGATGGAGGCAGATCAATATTCTGCTTCATTATTAGTTTAAATGCCAATCAGCATAATTCCTTTGAGGTCAGAGTAACTGAATGTGTTTTTACCTTATGCTCACAGGGTATGACCCACAGGAAATAAACATTCTAAATAATCTCAAAAGGAGTTCTCAAATCTCTAAGAGTTCACTGCCAAATTATAGGTCTACTTGGGAGGTTGCAATTCTGCCTGGCTTTCTCCTATAGTCTTGACACCTTATTGTCCAGCTCCTGTCTCTCTGCGACACTTCTTCCTCCTCCTCCCTTCCCTCATGTCAGCAGAAGGATGAGGTAGCACCCGAAAGATGTGGCTGGGTGCAAATCAACAAGTATTTGCAGACTAGTGGACAGCAATCCCCAGTATGCTGAACCTGCTGGGCCCAGACCCCAAGCCCTGTTCCACCTGCTGTCCTGCCTTCCATGTGGGCATGAGTCATTTCTCCTGCAGCGTGAGGGTGGAAGAAAGAGGCAAAGACAGTCTGTGAACATCCCTGTGATGACTGCAAAGCAATAGCTCACCTCTCCCTTCTTTCAGTGCATCTTGAGGGAATTTAATGTCCAGAAGGAGCTGAGGAGCTCAAAACAAGACAAATTGCTGCAAAACATTGCCTGACAGGCTGCCTCAGGAGGTAAAACAGTGTAATGTGTTTGCTGAACGTCCTACCTGGGAGCAGGTAGAAACAGGATGTATTGGGAGGTGGAATGGGGGGTGATGCAGGGAGGCTCTGCTGGAGCACATTCAGTACTCCTATTATGGTCCTTACACTTCTCTTTGACTCCATTAGCACTGAACTAAAGAGCCCCTTGCCCATGCAGGTGGGAATTCCTATTTGGTCTTAAAGTGCAATCAACATGAGTGATTACAAGCCAGGCCCTTCTGCCAGCCCAAGTAGACCCCCCGCACCAGTCTGCTGGAGGCATTGCTGTGTCATACATGGGCCCTGAACTGGCACGCTCAGGGTATGCCAGCATGCCTGGCCCTGAGAATGCTTCTGAGATGCCGTACCCTGACTCTGCCAGGATGCAACTCAGGTTCAGCCCCTCTTTCCTGCGCTGGTTTCCATGGATTTCATCATATATACTACGGATTAGAAGGGAGCCAAGGCACAATATTTTTAAGGTCGCTCTCTGGAGAACTCAGGGACTATTATTGTAGGTGGCATGGTGGAAAAAGTCTTATAGAATCGTAGAATGGTTTGGGTTGGAAGGGACCTTAAAGAT
>RSEF01000001.1:2448770-2466613 GCA_003993805.1 Himantopus leucocephalus | reverse complement strand
CTTTAATGTCCCTTCCAACCTAAACCATTCTATGATTCTATAAAAGGATACTAGATTAAGCAGAAGTGGTGTGGATCGCATGCTGAATTCAGGTTTGGAAGACCGAGAGCTTGTGAGTGCTAAAAGGGCATTCAGCACATTACAAAACAAAAAGGGGCTGGACTGTGGGTATTTGGAGCTGAGAAATTGATGGATTTGCCTCTGACTGATGTATTTTTGTTACTGGCCCTTGTAGAATAAAAGAGAGGGGAGAATAAAGCAGAGTTGCTCCGCTGATGCTTCAGACTGAGGGACGCTAGTGTGCTGGCATATGCTAAAACTAAATCTTCACTGTCATGCAGGAAAATAAATTTGCAGATGGAAGAGCCTCGTTCATTCGTGTGTCCATTTGAGAAGATGATGAACAGCTTTCTTCAGGCAACCAAATATTTTGACGTTTGCTGTCCATGTCTCTGCATGTGAACAAAATGCGTAGTGCCCTTGGAGGTTTGTGGTTCAGCAGCACATACCGCCAGCCTGAGCTCTTCGGCGCTGCGGCTGCCCGAAGCATTGGCGGTGCTGCCTGTTGCTGGCTTTGCAAAGGCTTTTCCTGCTGAGTGTTGGAGGATGCCTGAGAAAAAGCATTTCTTAGTAACTGCCCTTGTGGCTCTTCTCAGTTTACACTAAGCTTGTTGATATGGGGACCGAGCAGAGTAGTCTGTTGTGCATTTTGTTCACATCGAAGCTTATTTTGTAGTAGTTTGTTGGTGCAGATAAGCCGTGCGCATTTGTTGGAACATGAGTGTTACACAGAATAAAGATTAATCTGTGTGCGGTGCGCTTTCTGTGGTGCTAGGAGCTGTGATGTTAAATCCTGTTTTGGGGCTGGAGTGCATTTGAAGCTCAAAAATAGCATGTTATGAAGGGAGGTGAATCACTTCATAGTTTTGCAGCTGATCATCTCTCTATAGCATTTCTGTACCCCTGTAGTTATCTGTTGTGCCACATGATGTGTACTACAATGGTGTTTGTTTTCTTCTGCTGTTGAATAGCTTAGTAAACATCGTGTTCTTTCAGTTCACAACAATGAAAGAAATTTATTAGCTTGTGAAGAAATTATGGCGTGTTTTTCTGTCCTTTTACATCATCTGCCTGTTGTTTTTCTTGTGTTGTTTGAGTTCTGGAGAGTTTGCCTTGTTTTTTTTCCCCAACCCTCCCCACCCCCCCTTCCTCCCCAAATTACTGCATCACACTGTAGGAGTAAATTTACAGAGGAGATAAGATTGTGTGGTACTTTTGCAGTCTGGACACCTGTGGATCTTGGATAGGTCTATGAAAAACATTGATTCATCAAAACACAAAGAAATAGCCAGCACTAAGCCTGTAGCGTGAGAATATCTTGTTACACAGCGTATGGAGTCTGCTGGTGTTGCTTGTTGCTGGGACCAGATAAATTACATTGGTTCGTAGAGGAAAGTTTCTTTTATCCCTATCTAATGTGTTGCATTTTCAAAGCACCGTATNGGTCTGCTGGTGTTGCTTGTTGCTGGGACCAGATAAATTACAGTGGTTTGTAGAGGAAAGTCTTTTATCCCTATCTAATGTGTTGCATTTTCAAAGCACCGTATGTATTTACTACGGTATATAGTGGCTACAGTCTGTAGCATTTTCTGCATTACAAAAATGAGACATTGTGTGACTTCCTCAAAGCTCCTTAGTGTTTTAGTGAGAGAAGCATTTCGTTTTGCAGCTCAGAGGAAAATGCCGAGACTGAGGTCTGTGGAGAGAAAAAAGTTTTAATGACTCAAGTGGCTTTTGCAACTGCTTCTGAATACCATGTTAAGCATTTATAGGTAAGCTTCCAGAAGTCTGAAATCTTGCCTCCCAGTGTTTTGAATTACTCTTCAGCTTTTGGTGGCTACAGTCTGTTGAACTGCTGTAAAGCAACAGGTGAGAACAGATTTAAATGTGCTTTTAGGTCCTTGTTGTGCTGACATGTCTGTGACACTTTGTTCCTTCATCGGTGGTGCTGAGGAAGGAGGACTCTTCTGGAGCTGTGCAGTTCATTCCGCTTTCTAGAAAGGTACAGCCTCTTGCAGAAATGGTAGAGATGGCAATTATATTAGATGAATGTGAATACATTTTCTCATGTATTTACCTTTGGAAACTAGATATTCCTGTCTTTGGTGTGAGCTGTTGTAGCAAGCAGCTTAAGGCTTTAGGCATCTTGCAGAATGACAGTGCTTCAGGACTCCTGTAGAAGTCTTTCCACCTACTCCCTGTGCTAGTTATTTGAGTTGGATGCTGGAAAGCGGAGATGAAAAATGCTTGTGATCTACAGATCAAATTCTACCAAAATGAATAGTCTTTAGAAATAGATATGGACTTTTTTATTAATCTAATTCCAGTGTAAATTCACTGACCTCAGGGGAAATAGCAAGGTTCATTTTTTTTCATGTATGAAATATGTTGTACATCCCATGATAAAAACATTTCAAGCTTGTGTCTGATCATCTTCTCCTCTATCCTGTTTTCCGTATGCGGAAGTGACTCCACTGAATTAAGCATTTTGCATTTGTGTAATCTGTATTTTTAACTATGTAAAATCAAAAGTCAATGAGATTTGGCTCAATGAATTTCTGTTTTACTGTAGCATAAAAATGTCTCTTAACAGACTTAACATCCAGTTGGAATTATTCTAATCCTATTGAGCTCTTGCTAATGAGACAGGCATATGCAGCCATCCAGCTGCCAAGTACAAATTACAGGTATCTTACAGGGGAGGCGGATTCTCATTTAGAGAAATGAAAATGAAAAAACAAGTGAACTGATCAGGGAACCCTACTGGAGATCCCCACTGAGTTCATAACCTGCACGTACTCCGTTTCTAAATTGACATTACTTCTGTTAGCATATGTTTTGAATGCTTTTGCTTTTCAGGGAGTTCTAAAAAGCTAATGTATATTTATCATTGTTTCATAATCCTGTCCTGTTTTGTAATTCCTCCTTCAAAGTTCTTTCTGCAAAGTTCCTTTCCCAAACAATTTTGATCCTTTCTATTTGGCAAACAGCATGTTGACTTTTCTTCTTCCTTGCCACACATTTTAATAGAACTGAAACAAGCAAAGATGCCCTTGGCATACTTGTCTGCAGTGTTAGCAGGAACATATATAATCTCAAGAATATTAAGTATTCCTTGCTTTGCTTTTTTTTTTGTGCAGAGCGAGAAAAAGAAATGGCTCCTGTACCAGGGGGCTTAGGTAGGAAATTCAGGTGTACAAGATAGTGTTTCAGATTCAAAGTGACATCGCTCCTTTTTGTAGTTGCAGATGCTGCTAGAGTTCAAGGATTTAATGTTCTGTTTTTGAAGGAGTAAAATATGTGATAATGAACTACTGGAGTAGAGAGAAGGTGGTGAATTAGTTTTGCTTTAAGTAGGTAAAGTGCAGGGTCATCTGATTGATACAGTGACTTGAGAAGAACATGAGCAGAAGGGTCTTACTTGTGGCTGTAAGCAGCTGTCCGTACTCGTACTGCTTTTGAATATGTTGCAGAAATTTCTGTGTTACAGCCATGGTGGACAAAATGTAAATTATTATCTGGGAAAAGGTTTAATATGATTTAAAAAAAAAAAAATCCAGAAGAGGCATTCTCAGTTTTATAGAGAACCTGTTTCTGACATTTTGGCCTGAAACACCTTCACTTCCTCTTACTTATATATTGCTATTTGCATCCATTAAAGAATGGGTTTGCTTTTCTCTAACTGCTCTTTGATGGTTTTCAGTTCATGATTGTGGGATGGATCACACATGCACTTCTTGTCTGTTCTCCAGCCTTTAATCCAGACTCCCATGACTGGAAATAACCAGGTCCTAAAACCAAAACCTTATACTTCTGAAACTTGCTGGTCTTTCAGTAAAATAAATGAAAAAGCAGTCTCTGATGTTGCTTTTCTCCATTTTGATCTTGGGTTGTGATTTAAACTTTTATCCTATCCATAAAGAAATAATCTTCAGGTATTTAAGGCAAACTCGTGTGTGTGGAGGAGAAAAAAAACCTGTTAGGCTTAAATACTTTGCTGTGTAGAATTATTTATCCCTCTTGGCATTGTAAGTGGTCCCTGTAATGTTTTCAATTAGAACAGACTAACAGGGCTGTAAATACAGGTAAATTTTTCTGGTCAAAATGATGAGTATGATATTTTTAGTGATGCTTGTTTCTACAATATTTCCCCCAAACAGGTAATTACAGAAAACAAGAGGTTCCCAATACAGGTGTTAATTCTGGGAAGATTTCCCAGCTGGTGCATCCGACAGAGCCAGCTGGAAATCTCGGAATGTGGCAGTTGACTGAGCCTGAAACTTCCATTGAGTTCAAGTCTTGCACTTTAGGATCACAGGCTGGAAAAATATGTAATGGTGTGTTAATACGGTCTTGTCCCTGGTGAGCACATCCCTGGGATGTACAAAGCAGTGTTTCACCAAAGTCCGTAACTCTTCCCTTCTCCCCCCTCCTGCTGTCTGACAGCACAGTGGTTTTATGTGGAACTCTGCAAGGATGGGTCATGATTGTCTTGTCTTTTTGCAGGTTTGGATGATGAAATACCCTGGTAGGGTGAAGGGAAGGCCCCGTGTTGGCACTTACTCTGGGTGCGTTAGTGTGTACGTGTGCAGGAGGTGGGTAACATCACCTCCAGCACCTCCAAAACATTACTCAGCTTTAGCTGATCTAAATTACTGGAGTCTTCCATAGGATAAGACCAAAGAAATGCCCTGTTGAGGCAGATTAATGGTTCCTGCAGTGTGGTAGATTGTGTCCAACAGTGGCAATACCAAATGTTAGAGAGATGATGCAGGTCTGGCCACTTGTTGGTGTCCAGTGTCTCTGTATTTCCCTAGTGTCCACAGTTGTTGAGGTAGGGATGTTGGAGAATACATTCTGGCTAGTTTCTTTGAGTATTTATTTTGACCTGTTGTCTGGGAATATATTTAAGTCCTTTTTTTTGAATGTGCTGATGCTGTGAGCCTCAAATCCTGCAGCAAAGTTCAGGACTTCACTATCTAAAGTGTGCTTTATCCTTTTTTAAACTGATCTCTTGTTAGTTTCAATGAGTGCTGCTGGTTCTAGTAGTGCGTGATTTGGTGGAAAACTGTTTTGCATTTACATTATTTGTTTCGTTTCTGACTTCTGCAGACATCAGTCATCTCCTGTCTGCCTTTTCTTTTCCAAACTGAAGAGTCTTGGCCTCAGCATCTATGCAGAGAACAGCTGCTTCATCCCCTCTGTTGTTTTAGTTGCCCTTCCAAGGGCAACAGAAGAGAGAGGAGACCAAAACTGTACACATCACTCCAAGTATGGGCGTAGTAAGGTTTTCTGCAGCAGCAGAGCTATTCCTTTGTCTTGCTGTCATCTTGTTGGATTCTGGGCTACCGCTGCGTATTATGCTAATTTTTCAGAGAAATGTAAGTGTAGAAAAAGCCTTAATTGGCAACTGTGTTCCCAGCGTGTGCTGGTGAGGTTCCTGAAGTCAGGTTGGATGGACTGGAGCTTTGAGACCTCTGTATTCCTGTTTGCCCTCTTTTTAATATGGTTTGGCAATATTTTCGTGCTACCGCTGGCTGCGTTGTGGGTTTAGAAGATGAGGTCTTTGGAATTTAGACTGTGTGAGAAGGTGTGTAGTGCTCAGCCAGAGGGGCTGCTTTTTGCCCCCTAAAGCATCTTGATTCTGCTGAAGGTGGCAGCAAATGTATGTTATATCTCTAAGCAGACAAATAGCAAAATGACAACTAAAATTGATACTTTCAGGTAGACATTGTCATCATTCCAGTAGGAATAAGCTTGTGGTATCTCACAAAGTCTGATTTCCAGCTGTACTAGNATATCTCTGAGCAGACAAATAGCAAAATGACAACTAAAACTGATACTTTCAGGTAGACATTGTCATCATTTCAGTAGGAGTAAGCTTGTGGTATCTCACAAAGTCTGATTTCCAGCTGTACTAGCTTTATCCTTCTTTTGACATGTTTTGTGGTTTCTAAGATACAGGTCCTGTTGTGACCTCTCTCTGAGGCTTCATAAATGTCTACGTTTTGGCTGTGCAAATGTCAAGTGTTTTTAGCAAAAAATATTTTTCCTATAGAGGGTAAGGTTAAACTCAATTACAAGGATGAAAACAACTGGGCGCCACAATTTGAATCTGCTTAAATATGGATGTGAGTGGAAGTTGTTAGGAAGCCGAAGCTGGGCAGGAGCTTGCTGGAGCTTGTGGCACCCTCTGAGATTAGAGTGATGCAGTCTTAGCCTTGGAGAAAGATCTTTAGCTTTTGTAACAAACTGCTGGCATTGCAGATGGGTTCAAGCCAAAGCTTCAACAGCTTTGGCAAATCACGAATTTCGAAATTGAATTTTGTTAATTAAAACTAAAAACTTTTCTAGTCTGTCATATAGGCCAATTTGGTTCCGCTTCTACACTCTCTGTAGCAATCCACGATTCTCCTGCAATCTATAGTGCAGGTTAGAGAGAATCGATGTTTTCATTAACTACTGAGACAAGCAATACTGTTCAGCTTCAAACTTGAACAATATGTCAATTCCTAAAAAGGATATACATTCCTGTCCGGTGTAACCGTGCTGAAGAACATTCTTCTAGCAAAAATAAGCAGTTCTTCACAAAGAAAGCGTATTCATCTGCAAGAGCTCTTAATGGAGGATGATTTACTGCCAAATGCATTCTTGCACATCCTTTCTATTCATCTATTATAGCATGAACCCAAACCTTGCTGCGTCTCCCAAGTACTGTATGTTTAATATTGTTGCATTAACTGTATGCTTAGCTTTGTTTTCTAGCACATCTTCATACATTACTTTCTCCGAAGTGTTTACATGACCTCTGCTAACAGCATTGGAGTGTTCCAGTAGGACTTAGAGCATGCAATCGCAGCTCACTGCTTTGAGGAACTGGTGCTGTGTGTTCCCGAGGTGAGAAAGAGAAACTGGGCCACAAGGACACGGTTCTGCCTGCTCAGCCTGTTCCACTGAAATGCAGACATTTACATCAGGAGTCTGTAGTAGCTAGGAGCTGTGAGCAGCTCCTGCTGTAGTGTCAAGATGCAGTCTGCAATGGGGGGGGGAGCTGTAAGTGCGATATCGGAGATCTGTGGTAGAGCAGAGGCTGTAACTCCAATTTCTTAAATCCAGGCTTATTTTTGAACCGCTGTACTACTGTTCTTACTTCCCAGGTACTTTTCAGAATCATAGAATGGTTTAAGTTGGACGATCATAGAGTTTCAACCCCCCTGCCATGGGCAGGGACACCTCCCACTAGACCTGGTTGCTTCAAGCCCTGTCCAACGTGGCCCTGAACACCTCCGGGGATGGGGCAGCCACAGCTTCTCTGGGCAACCTGGGCCAGTGTCTCACCACCGTCAGAGTCAAGAATTTCTTCCAACTGTCTCATCTAAATCTACCCTCTTTCTGTTTAAAACCGTTATCCCTCATCCTGTCACTACTCTCCCTGATCAAGAGTCCCTCCCCAGCTTTTCTGTGGCCTCTTAAAGAGACTGGAAGGGTCTCGAAGGTCTTCCCGGAGCCTTCTCTTCTCTAGGCTGAACCCCCCCAACTCTCCCAGCCTGTCCTCCCAGCAGAGGGGCTCCAGCCCTCAGAGCATCTCTGTGGCCTCCTCTGGCCCCGCTCCACCAGGTCCATGTCTCTCCTGTGCTGAGGCCCCCGAGCTGGAGGCAGCACTGCAGGGGGGCTCTCCCCAGAGCGGAGCAGAGAGGTGGAATCCCCTCCCTCGCCCTGCTGTCCAGACTTCTTTTGAAGCAGCCCAGGGTGTGGGTGGCTTTCTGGGCTGCCGGTGCACGTTGCCGGCTCGTGTTGAGCTTCTCATCAACCAACACCCCCAAGTCCTTCTCCCCAGGGCCGTCCTCAATCCATTCTCCACCCACCCTGTATTTGTGCTTGCGATTGCCCTGGCCCATGTGGAGGACCTTGTACTTGGCCTTGTTGAACTTCATGAGGTTTGCACAGGCCCACCTCTCAAGCCTGTCTGGGTGCCTCTGGATGCTATCCCGTCCATCCAACGTGTCAATGGCTCCACACAGCTCAGTGTCATCAGCATACTGGCTGAGGGTGCTCTCAATCCCGCTGTCCATGTCACTGCAAAGATATTGAACAGCACCAGTCCCAGTACCGACCCCTGAGGAACACCACTGGTCACTGCTCGCCACTTGGACATGGAGCCATTGACCACAACTCTTTGAGTGTGGTCATCCAGCCAGTTCCTTATCCACCGAGTGGTCCATCCATCAAATCCATGTCTTTCCAGTTTAGAGACAAGGATGTCGTGTGAGACAGTGTCAAATGCTTGCATGATATTAAAGTGGTTTTGCATTATATTAAAGTGCTTTGCATACATTACAAATTAACAAAAATATCTTTTTTGTGTGTGAAAATGTGATTTAGGACACAACTAAGAATGTTTGGGAGTCAAATATTAATGTAGTAACATTACAAAGCATTCCTGTGTCTGTAGCTATTATGAAGCATGGAACCCGAAATGCCACAAGTAAATTTTATGCACTGGAAGAAGCTACGCTGTCTGTGGAATGGTGCGTGGAGGAATCCTCGTTTCTGCGTGGTCTTTGCGCAAGAGAAGAGGTGCAGCTGCATGGTGCCATGGGAGGTGTCCCTGCCCATGGCAAGGGGGTTGGAAACTAGATGATCTTTAAGATCCCTTCCAACCAAAACCATTCTGTGATCCTCTGTAAAAACATGTGGCTCTTGGTATCTGGGAGCAGGGAGGAGGGTGTGAGGCACCCACTCTTAAGAGTCTGAGGCGTAACAAAAGAAAGAGAATCTCTTCTCATTTCCGTGTGGTATCTGTTACGGCCTTCTGCCACTGCCATCTGAAAGTGTAAAACAGTGTTAAAACTGTGTAAAATAAAATACAACACTTGGGTACATTGTCTTCTTTTTAGGGCATTGTAGGATATATTTTGGCTTTAATTCCTCTGTCCTCCTTGGTAGTGCGTGTACTCCTGTGCTCCCGTCCTCCTCTTGTGCCATGTTCCATATGGTAGTACAGATTTCCTTGCTCACTTGAGTTTTCTTAGCTGTGCTTTCTGGAATTGCGATCCCCTGTGAAATGGCTTTTTTTTTTCCTTTTTAAAGATGGAGTCCTTGAGTAGGCGGTGCAGCCTGTTGTTTTTATTTGAAGGGAAGAAAGAGTAGGGAACTGGAAGTTTTGGGTATTTCTCTATTGACTTTTTGAGAGAGAGCGAGCATTTCTTCTATGTTTAAGTTCTTTGTTTACATTTATTTGAGCAGAGCTTCTGCATGGACCTGTTGGAGCAGGTCCAGAGGAGGGCCACAAAGATGATCAGAAGGCTGGAGCACCTCTCCTGTGAGGACAGGCTGAGAGAGTTGGGGTTGTTCAGCCTGGAGAAGAGAAGGCTCTGGGGAGACCTTATAGCAGCCTTCCAGTTTCTCATGGGGAGGGACATTTTACAAAGGCATGTACTGATAGGACGAGGAGTAATGACTTCAAACTGAAAGAGGGGAGATTTAGATTAGATATTAGGAAGAAATTTTTCACTCTGAGGGTGGTGAGACACTGGCCCAGGTTGCCCAGAGAAGCTGTGGCTGCCCCATCCCTGGAGGTGTTCAAGGCCAGGTTGGAGGTGGCTTTGAGCAACGTGGTCTGGTGGGAGGTGTCCCTGCCCATGGCAGGGGGATTGGAACTCGGTGATCTTCAAGGTCCTTTCCAACCCAAACCATTCTATGATTCGAGTTCCTACCTACTACTTTCCTAATGGTATTGAAGAACTCGGAAAAATCTATCAAATACAAACCCTTCATATGTCCCGCTTGTTGTCATTGAAGATACTCTTAAGTAAACCGTAGGGAAATATGTTTGTCTCCTTTGCTATTTTTCGATGATGTGCAAGCAGTTCTTGCTTACGTTCTGGCTTTTACGGTAGAGGACAAGTGACAGTTATGGCAAGGAAAGTTGGTATTTTCTTTCTTACGTGACAGCAGGAGATGCTGGTTTCAGTTTGACTGGACCTCATTGCTTTAAAAGATCCAAAGTGAAAACTATTATGGTAGGAGGGAGCAGCAGGAGCGTTCAGCAACAGGTTTTTTGTCTCCTTCCAACTACTTGACCTTCCCTACACAAATAGCTTAAGAAATCCAGAAAAAAACCTCAAGAAGTTGTCTCTTGCTCCTGGCACTGTGTTTTTTCCACAGTCTTTGGGGATTGGAAACAATGGCAGTTCTAGCCTTTTACTATTTCTTTACTCTTTCGGTGTAGCATGCATACCGTCTTAAGATGGTGCCTCAGTTCGGAGGCCTGAACTTCTGTGATTTAAATGGAGTAATAGTCTCCACGTGTTCATGCTCTACTGATTGTATTTTTAAAGACATCTCACTTTCAGCAAGTAGATGCTCCAGATTTCTTTGAAAGTTGTGATTGTTTCATGATGTTTGAGCATATGATCCAGAACAGTTTGTATGTGATGATTTTTTAAAAAAACAAAATATCTTTATTGTTGGTTATTTACTCATCATAAGTTCTTTAAAACAGTTCAGAAGTTGTCAGTAGAGCTACAGAATTCATCCCCGCTGGTTCTTAAGGTTGTGTTTAGGTCATAACTGCTGTAACAAATGTCTTTTTTCACCATGAAGTATACAGTTTCCAGTGTCCGTCCGGGTGATTTGAAACAGAAATCTGTATGCACAATAGCTACCCTTCCAAGGATAAAGGAAGAGAAAAACTCAGGATGACTTTTTTCCAGAAACCAGCTTTTTGAGTGCTACCTACTGTAGGATATAAGAATATGGTTTTTTGGTTACTGCTGTCTCCTGGGTCTTTCTGGTGGTGGGTTCGAGTGGTTCCAGGGGTGGGTTTCTGGATCTGGTGACAGGATAGGTCTCGAGGGGGTGAGTGGGGTGAAGAGAGGGAGAAAAAGAAGATTGTATTGATTCTTGAGTAGATCTCAGAAATTTGGAGTGATACCAAGAAAATTCTGTCTCCTGTGCCAGTTCCATTAAATTTTCAACAGTTTTGTTGGAATCTCAAACTTCGTTGATTTAAAAAGAAAACAAAATAATTAAAAATCTTACCAGATGATGTTACTCAGAGGTTAAAATAAATGAGGGGGAGAAATAAGGGCCCGTGACACTTCTTAGCTGTACTGGTGTACGTTTGAAAACAGATTGGCGATTGGAAGGCACGGGTAGGCTTCTGATGGATTTTTCTATGTGCTTGTGATATCCCTGGTGTGCTTTTGGCAGGTAAGTAGTTGTAACTGCAACACTCCTAAACAAACAGTTGCCCTGGTCCCCGAGTCCAAAGTAGAATTTCTTCCTTATGGTTCTTCGTAAGCAATAAATCGGGATATATTTCTTATGGTATACTGTGCACATGTTAACGACTCTCTGGAAATATGATAACTAAAAGATAACTTTCCCTTTTCATAAATGCAGTAGTGTAGTAAAAAAGCTCCGAAGCATCTGAAAAATTGGGGAAGTAATAAACCACGATATTTATGGGTTTTTATTTTCCTGAAGTACATTGTTCTCTATTGAACACCAGACAGGCACATTTACCAGAAATAAACTTCACTCAGTGAAGTGTATAGACTAATAAGAGTGACTGGTTTGCGGTAGGTAGTGCATTTTTTGGGCAAAGGCTAAAAAATTGTCCTTATAGATAATTTCAAAATATCCCTATTTTTGTAATCTTTTTGTCCTTAGGACTTTATCTACCAGTGATGATGTTGAGGACCGAGAGACCGAGAAAGGCCGTCTGGAAGAAGCTTATGAGAAATGTGACCGGGATTTGGATGAGCTTATTGTCCAGCACTACACCGAGCTCACCACCGCGATCCGCACGTACCAGAGCATCACAGAGCGCATCACCAACTCGCGCAACAAGATCAAACAGGTGAAGAATAACTCACGTATTCCTGTGTTTGCATCCGCTTGATAGCACGTACTCTGGGTACAAATCTGTGCAACTCCTCTCTCTTTTTCTTGTGTACTGTCCTTTTAGTGGTAGCGTAATGTTGTAAGCTCCTGTTTTAAACTTTTATTTCTCTCTTCCCTTTTCCAGCTACTTGCCATCATTCTGAACTGAACTAAAAAACCTAATTGAGAAACACTGTTACCCACTAATTCTGAACTAAGCCTGATTTTTCAAGTCTTTCTGTGGCATGGCTAGGAGAAGGCAATCCAGTCCTAATACGGTGGTCCCTGGCCACGTCTTACTAGCACCATGTTTTCCACAGGATCTCCCTGTTGTTTGAGAACACAAGTAATTAAAAAGCAAAATGGGAGGTGGATACGGAGCGCAAAGCGTCGTGGTGCCCCCTGTTCGTTTATTGTCTGGGCATGTTGCTATCGGGTTTTGAAGTCTAAGGGCTGCTAAGCTAACACCTCTCCATCTAATCTGTTCGTGTTTTGATATGTTGGCCTCCAATCACCTCCTAAATAGTCTGAGTGATTCATCAGCTTGCTTTTCGCTCAGAGAATATGAATTTTGGTGCTATTTCCAAACTCGGTTCTGTTGTGTGAACGTACATGAACTCTGTGCCCCCGTATCTTTCTGTATTTTGAGTGCTCACACTTCGGTAGCGTGCCAGTAAATAACTCTGGCACTCTTTGTTGTGGACTTGTTCCATCTGCTCTCTCCCTGCAGCGATAGATTAGTTCTTTGGACTCCTGTCCTATCTTTCACTTCCTGTGTAGTTTGCTATACCTAAACTTTGCAAACGAGGCACCAAATCTGTTCCATTTTTTTTCCCTGGCTCTTTGGAAGTCTCATCTTAAAACCTTTCACGGCAATGCTTTAGTACCAGTAGGCTTTTACCCTTCTGGGACTGTGTACTGACCCTTCTGGCTTTTAAAATTCACTTAGCATTTTCAAAGAAAATGAGACCATTCTGATGCTTTCCAAGGCTAAGAGTTCATTCTAGGATTTATGTACAAAGCTCAGCACTTTGAAAGCAGAGATCAATTGCGCTAAATTTGAAATAAACTATAGCCAGTGGCCTATTTTCACAAGGTATACTAAGCTTTGCAGAGGTCAAAACAAACATAGAGGGGTGTGACCTTTTGATCCCGCCTAGGAGAATGACTGTAAGGGTGAAAGACCTTTTGATATTTAAGTTTTCTTATTAGTTTTGGTCAATATGTATTGAAGTAGCTTTGACCTGATCTCACGGGAGGCCCCAGATCTGGTTTGTCATCAATCTGTGTTACTCTATCAGACTTTCTTTTGATGTTCTCCTGCTGTGGAAGGTGGATGAACGCACAGGTGTTTACTTGCGTTAGGAATCGTGGAAGCGATAGTCCAGATCCCTCTGTGTATCTACCTTTCGTAGTCAATTCTTGTATGAATTCCTGCTGGGAAAGGCTTGGTTTTGCATCTGACTTCAGAGGTGTTACCAGTGTAAAACTGAATCATGAAGTAGAAACAGTTGGGTCCACCAAAGGGAGGTTTTTTCTTAAAGATTTGCTGTTCACTCCTTCCCCTGCTCCCAAATGTAGATATAGTTGATCTCGTTTCTTGCGAGGACAGGAGTAGGAATGTCTTGTGAGATTCCTTCTAGCCCCATGATTGTTTTGCTGACCTAATTTGGCTCTGTGTAACAGCAGTCCACTGATGATGGTGTGCTGGGTCAGTGAAACATTTTAAATTAAGGTGTTGAACAGGGATTAGGTCTGAAATGAACTCTATACATGTTTTCGTTTGCCTCTGCTTTTGCAGCAAGTTATGACACTCTTATGTCGGCTTTTCTGTTGGCTGAGGATTTTTTCTATGTTATTCTTCTCAGAAGGACGTTTCAGAGTACAATGTTACTGTATTGAAATCTTAGTCTCTTCTGACTCTGGATGGAGGCTGTTTTATGGAGCTATTGTTATTTACCATTTGTCTGTATTTTGGTCTGTCCATGTGGTTCGTGTGTATTTTTTTTTTTAAACTGCCTTTAGATGGACAAGGTAGGAGAATGTGCGGCTGAAATGGGATTTCTGGAGTGCTTTGAAGGCTCATTATTTAAAAATAAATTGAAGGGCCTACTTCTGAGAGTCTCTCTTCATGTGTAATTCAGTGAGAGTTCAGCCTGAGAAAAGGTTGAACCCTAAGTATTCATAACTTATCACAAAAACAAGAGTAGTGTGAAAGCAATGTGTGAAGCTGTGTTGTTAATTGCTTCCACATTTTAATATGTATTATTGATTTGCATTATGCAAGAAAAGCTAGGTTATACCGACCTTACCAGAGGATATTGGGAAAACCTGAAAGCAGAGAATGCAGGCTGCGCGTTTGAGCAGAAGGGAGAAGAAAAACTCTTGATGTTTACTGAATGGGGTAGAATAGTAGAGCCTTTGCCACTCAGAGGATGGCACGAGGCTCGAAAACAAACTGAATGGAAAATACCAAGCTGTTTCTCTGGGTGATGTGAAGGCCTTGATAAATAATGGAAATCCTGACTTGAACTGTGTCTTAACTGCTTTTTGTTCCGATGGACCGTATCTTTTAAAAAAAAATAATAAAATGGTATTGCTCTAGGTATTAGGAAAATTCTTGTGCTCTTAGATAGTCATGTTTCAAGAAATGGACACCAAATTTGAAGAAAGGAGGAGATGTGCCAAAAGATTTAATAGGCAGATGGAATATGTTTACAGCAGAAAAATTAGTAGTGGCTTGTTTGCTTTCGCTGAAAATTGGATCCTTGTTATATGCCAAAATACTGAACTGATTTTTGGAAAACGTGGAAATAAGCCTTTGGGCATGGTTGTAGGATCCTGCGTTTGTTCATGTTATACTTAGGTTAAATTTTCACGAGTGGTACAAAGCTTGCACTAAAAAACATTTGACTATGAAAGCAGTTCTGATTTGTATGTACTGTATGTTTCCCTTTGGCCAAAGGAATATCCAGAAATTTTAAGGAACTTGGATTTGGTTATAGTTTTGTGCTATTTTTGGAATTCCTAATAACGTAAATGTGGGAAAGGGCTGATCTGTGTTAGAAGCGCCAGTTACAGGGACGGATTTAATTAATCTTTTGACATGTTGCTTCTAGGTGAAGGAGAATCTGCTATCGTGCAAGATGCTGCTGCACTGCAAGCGGGATGAGTTGCGCAAGCTGTGGATTGAAGGGATTGAGCACAAACATGTCCTGAATTTGCTGGATGAGATAGAGAACATCAAGCAAGTGCCTCAGAAGCTGGAACAGTGCATGGCCAGCAAGCACTACCTCAACGCAACAGACATGCTGGTAAGATGCGGTACCTCATGCTGGGCCAGTACGCACCAGAAACACACTGGTCAGCTGTCTGATCATCTGCAGGCAGCTCTGCCATCTCTGTTAGTATTGGCTTTTTTTTCCTGCTTAGTTTCTTCTTTTGTCATTTGCTGTTTTGTTGTATTGGAATTTCCGTTTGGTTTTGTTTTGATCCTTTCTGACTGGACTTAGGGTCACAGTCTCCCATCCTGTTTGGTTAGCTGTTGTCTTTCAGAGCTGTCTTTACCTGTGTACTTGTCCCGATCCTGACTCATCTGCACATAGGATTTCCTTTTGCTTTTGCAACCTGGTGCTTTATTTTAAAATGAATTTCGCCGACACCTGCCTGTATCATCATCTTCTTTCTTTATATGTTATCAATTATTTCAAAACTTTTTTTGTTATGGGCGAACTATCCTGTTTCTCTCCTATTTTGTCTCCTGGAATGCACTCACAGCTTTGGTCGTTATTCAGAGAGGAGGCTGTCTTTCACCGTTTAAGTGTGTCTGCCTCTCATTGTCTTCCTCTAAATCTTCTACCAGGACTCTTGATCCTTTCTACTTATTTCCAGCTCTTTTTTGATATTTTTTTCCTCCCTCCCTTCAAGATTTTTTCCTCTTCAGTTCCATATTTTCTTCTTCAGTTCCATTTTATAAGCATACCTTTCAATTCCAGTCTTGTGGTGGAGGTAGAAGTTTCCTGAACTTCTCTAATAACAATCTTTTTTCTTTTCCTTTTGTTTCTCAACGTAACAAGCACACTCTCTCACCAGGCTCCAGTCCTTTCTTTCCTGGAACTGTCTTCTAACAATAATTAAAAACTTCACAAGGAAGGCGATCCTTCCCTTCTACTTGGTCCTGACATGTGGAGTGCTGAGTCCAGTTCTGGACTCTCCAGTACAAGAGAGACATGGAGTTCCTGGATTGTATCCAGTGAAGGATCACAAAGATGGTTAGGGGACAGCAGCATCTCGCATATAAGGAGAGGCTGAGAGAGCTGGGACTGCTTCACTTGGAGAAGAGAAACCTCCGGGAGATCTTATCAATGGTTATAAATGTCTGATGGAAGGGTGCAAAGAAAACAGAGCCGGACTTTTCTCAGTGGTGCCCAGTGACAGGAGAAGAGGCAATGGGCACAGACTGGAACATAGGAAATTATGTTTGATGTAAGAAAACACTTTTTACTGTAATTATGATTGAACACTGGAGCAGGTTGCCCGCAGAGGTTGCGGAGTCTCCTCCATGGAAAATTTTGAAAACCAGACTGGATGTGGTCCTGGGCAACTGGGCTGTAGGTGACCATGTTTGAGCAGGAGGGTGGATTAGATGTTCTCTAGAGGTCCCTTCCAACCTTAAGCAGTCTGTGATTCAAGAGTGAGGGCAAGAGAAGTATGTCTGATCATATTCTTCTTTGTGTTTGCCAGAGAATGCCTTTGAGGAAATCTTTTCATTGCCTTCTTTTGTTTTTGTTTTTTTCTACTTTACTGTGTCCTTTGTATTTCTCTTAGCTGTGCCTCTTCACTTCTTTTTAATAAATCATTATTCAACAGGATAAGGAGCTGGAAATCTTAGTGTTGTCACCTGATATTTGTAGAGCCCAGGCTTGAACTTTAATTTCCTTCTTTCTGTTTTATCTCATTTTACCTGAAGTATGGCTTTCTAAAACTTAGCTTGTTCCCTCTGAATCATATTCAGCAGTTTGAAGTCAGCCTCCTCATCCCTTTCTTTGACGGAATGTGTAACCCATTCTGGATTTTTGTTGTTGCTGTCACGTCCTCTTGTCTGATTTCACTTTGCCATCACCTTCCTGTTCTTTTCTGCTGTTCATGTTCTCTTTTCGTGCCACACCTGGTGCAATCATCTTTCTATAATCTACAATTTTCCTTTTCTTCCTTTTTAAAACCATCTTCCAGGAACCCTCACAATCTTACTCTTTGGAGTGTCACTCTGAGACAATNCCCACCATATTGTAAACAGTCTGGGATGGGTAATGTATCCATTTCTTGTGTAATGCAGAGTGGAATTTTTATGGTAGTTTATAAAATGTTATGTAAAATCTATTAGAACTCCTGAAAACAGATCTGCAATGCAATGACTTGAGGCAGCATATGCGAGAAGAGCACAGTCAGGTTTTGCCAAAACTTTTGTCAGGTTTTTGATGTAGGAAATTGGAGTGTCGTATTAGTCTGATATTTTCAATTATGAGAGATGAAGAAGGAGATGTAAATTAAGGGCGTTCAGTGTAGGGGGAAAACCACGGTATTCAGAGTTAACGTCACTGTGAGTTGAAATGTTAACCAGTTGGTGCTTGCTTTTACTGATGGACTTGCCAGTTTGCTTGTCTTTTGGGGTTTTTGTTTGTTTTGTTTGTTGTTTTGGTTTGTTTTTTTTAACTAAAAATTCTTTTCAGAAGGAAATTCCAGAAAAGTAATTAATTTCCTATCTGGAATATCAGATGGGAAGTGTAAGAAGAAAAATAACTATACTTAGGATTTATCGTATAATATGCTGTCCTGGTTTGAGCTGAAACAGGACCAGTTTTGTTCAGTAACTTTGCTTCTTAATTGGGCCTCTT
>RSEF01000001.1:2431298-2448670 GCA_003993805.1 Himantopus leucocephalus | reverse complement strand
TTCCTGTGAAAAGGCAGTGGGCAGTCTCCAAAAGGGAGAGCAGCAGAGCTGGTGGCAAGTTGGGGTTGGAGGCATAGCTAGCACTTGGCGTGGAAGCACGAGCTTGATTGCTGGAAGGCAGGAACCCAAATTCTTCTGGAAGACGTGTTTTGGATGGGCTACGCAACACTATAGCTAGAACTTGAAGCAGGGGGCACACTGCAGGATGGGCAGCAGTGGGCAAGGACAGAAGGATTCTTCCTTGGAGAGCAGTTCCACGTGTAGTCTGCCCCAGAACTGGGCTGCATATTGAAGGGCAGTACGCTCTGCCTGTCAGTTACTTAATTAACTTAAGTATTGTAGAGGTCTGTGGTGTTGATCTAATTGTTCTGGCTCTAATGTTGACCCACGAGGTACCCATAAGGGAGAAATTAATATTTTCCGTTTGTTTAAATAATCGAAGAGATGAAATGCTGAAAACAGTTGAAGGAAGAAATGTTGTTGAATCAAGTAATTAAAGGTCATATCATAATACGATTAAATGAAAATTGCTTAGGCTACTTTCTTTGCATTTCCTGGTTTTTATGTGTCTAGCTTTGCAATTTTAATGAACTAATACCGCTTTGTCAAAGTATATAGAGTTTTTTAAAAAAAATCTTTTAATTCCAATGGACCGTGAAACACTTACTCTGAACTTGATTTATTGGTGCGGGAGTACAGTTGCTTTGGGGTGGGATTGTGTCAGGTAACGAAACACCATGAAACTGCAGAAATACATCCACAGGATAGGAGTGAGGATAACGGCTATTTCCAGTTGAATTTTTTTTTGTTAAGAGGATGACAAGAAGGAAGAATGAAGGTAGAAAGAAGGAAGTATGGAGCCCTGTGACTAGTCTTCACTTAAGTTTAACTTGTGTTACAGAGCTAGGAACCGATGTGTATGTGTGTTTTACTCATGAGCACGTCCTTCTCCTTTAGCCTGCGTGTCTTTGTCCCAAGAAATACAAAGCTGAAGTGACGGTAATTTGTTTCTCAAGAAGTAGGCCAAGGAACGCTCCAACACCTGCTTTTCTTTCTTTTTTAATGTTAAGGACTTCTATTTCAGTTTCCTTATGTCAGGGAGAGAATAATACATGTCTCCTGCTCTGCTTTCTGAAGTGAGGAATAGCATCAGGCTTTTCTCAGAGCTGACCGCTTTCTGGCTGCAAATTTGCATCGTTGCCAGTTTGTTCGGTTTCTAGAGTGGAGCTAGTGGCTCTTATTGTTGCGTTCAATAAAACGTTCGTGGCGCGGTACCCAGCTGTACAGGAGAGGAGATTGCTTTGCAGGTAAATTAGGTCATTTTCAATTGTGCTGACGCAGCATTGTTAAAGCATTCCGAGTTCACCACCGGCGTCCTTATGATGCATTAAATGTATTTTTGCACTGCTCCGTAGACTGTAAGATCTGCATTGGTTAATTTTTTGAGGAGCACCAGGAACGTACTGGTCTAAACTGGAGATGCTGAGCAGCTCCGTTGTCTGCATGCCAAAGCATTTAATGAAAAAGTGTTTGTTTTTTTGGGCTTTTTTTTGTTTGGTTGGTTGGGGTTTTTTTTAACTGCAGGGCTTTGCAACACAACTGGGCTGCTTGGTGGGTGAGAACATGGTCAGAAGTTGAAGGCGTTTTAATAAGTGGAAATGCTGTGCAAAAAATGCTCGTAAAGCTACTGAGGCAGTCGGAAGGGAGAGAGGTGGCGTAGGAAAAGAAGTAGAGGAGAGACTAACCCTGGGTAAGATATTTGGGAGAACGGTGTATGAGGACGAGGAACCTAGCTTGCTGTGGGAAGCGGGAGTCAAACACGGAGCTTAAAATATTGAAATGTTTTCTCAGGAGCGAAGAGAGGATATTGCTCTGTGTGTGTGTACACACGCATGTATTTGGTCTCTTCTTGGAATGTGTCCTGCTCGGTAACAGTGTCCCCTGCGCCTTTCTGTGTGTTTCATGTTAATCCTCTACGAAGGCATTTGGAGTCATTAACATCTTCCCAGAAAACAGTGGATGTTTGTCGCCCCAGGCATGGTTTTTGAGGAGAGTTTTCATTTTTGTTACTTGAATGTAGCTGCTACCTGTGGCTTTCCTCGGCGTAGTAGGAGAGTCTTTCAGTTAAAAGTAGCATTGTAGTGAGCAGACTTCTTAGACTGTAAGTAGTCTGGAATAATGAAATAAATTAAAAAAAATTGCAATGCCGTTCTCGGTATGCATTTTATTTACTGTCTGCCTTTCAGCTGGAACAATGAAAATCAATAAAAACAGTCTTTCATTTTGTTTCTGCATTTCTTATTGCAGAGCTGGGATTCAGGTACTGCTGTGGAACAGTTTTTGTATTTTGGAATTAGGGCCATAACTTTTGTTAGTTTGGGATTCTATAGAAATGCTTTTATTACAAAACTTAAATTTTGGCCCTGCTTGAAATTCTCTTTCTTCTGAATTACAAAAATAGTAATAGTTTCCTGATACTTCTTGCCTTGAAGTCTTCCCCCAGCTAACATTGTCTCTTGTCGTTGGTGACCTTATAGATTACAAAGAAGCCTTTTAGAAAACCGAATTGCCAAGCTGACATCTCAAGGGTTGTATCTCATTTCACATTACCTACTGAGGTGTGTAAGTGTTTGTGCTTAAAGGAACTGCTTTGTATTAGTTTGTAAGGATTGGCAAACCTCGTGATTTCTGTTAGCTGCGCGGTTGAGGTATGGATGAGAAAGAAGGCAGCTTTGTTTTTATTAAGTTGATGTATGTTCTCGTGATTCGCACATAAGCATGGAAATAATGAACTTTCTTCTGTCTGCTGCTCCTTCATTTAAAATACTGTACCTTTCCGCTGATGCTAGGACTTAATAATATTATTTGTCTGCCTTCAAGGAGCATTGTAAAGCTTAAGTAATTAAGTTTGGTAGAATCCTTCTAAGTTCCCTATATGAGAAGCATCGGTGCTATGTATTGTTAGAACATTTTTCACCTCTTTTCTGGATATTTCTTTTTTTTTTCCTATTCTCTTTAAATTCTGTTTTCTGATGTCTGATTTTCTTCTGATTTTTTTTTTTTAACATAAACTTGCTAGGCTAGTTTTAAAGACAGAACGTGGAGAGTTTCTTTCCCTTTGAAACATCTTACATTTTTTTCCCTCAGTATACTTATCGATAACTTTATCTCCTTCTTTTTATCCTTTAATTTCCATTATCTGAGGCAGTCTATTGCATTAAACTGTTGGTGCCTAATATTGCTTCATTTGCATTGACACGTGCTTGACCTCAGCCCCTCCGCTCTTTGTTAATGCACCAACAAGCATTGATATCTCTCTAGAGTATTATCGTGTGGCTGTTAGCTCGACTAATAACAACCATTCATTTAAGCTGATGAAAGTTTATTAAATAAGAAAACACGCTGTAATGAAGGTGGAGTAGAGGTGTCTAGCGTCTTTTTATGGTGAAAGTAAGCCGCAGCTACGCGACAAGACTCTGTCCTTAATGAAAGGCAGAGGCATCTGTAACATTATGATGTATGCTTTTGGGAACGGGCATTTCTGAACGTTAAATTTAATCCTTCCTGATTATAGCGTAGATGCAGTGATGACAAGTTCTTTGCTTAAGGCGATTGCTCCTGCCATTTAATGATGCATCCTTTTCTTGGGAGCGCTCTCCGAACAGCTTGAGAGTTTTGTGCCTTAGTTTACATTTGCTTCCTTTTTAACTCATGAACCTAGTCGTACTACATACGTTCCGGTTAATATTTCTTTTGTTATCTTTGCTGTTGGTAATTTTTATTATTGAGGTATGCTATGGACTTTATTCTGTGAGCCATTTACACTTTTATCACTTTATCTTTGAATACAGCAGATGTTTTTCCAGTAATCGCTGGCCTTCCCGTGAATCCTTTTTTAAACTCTGGATTTTATGAACATAATTCTGCCCATAGTAAAATATTGCAACAAACACCAAGAGAAATTATTGAAGATAGATTGGGTTATGGGATAATATAAAATAATCTAGAGAAATCTGCAACTCTAAAGCTAGTGAATGGTGGGCGAGAAGGTATAATAAATTTAGTTTTTAGTAAAGCGTTTGAAACATTTGTGGTGAATTTAACCCAGAAGTTTTCCACTGGAGTGAATTGACCTATGTCTGGTAAAGTTTTTTTACTTTTTGCTGCGTTCACAGTACCTACAACTGTATTACTGGCCCGTGGCAGCGCCCCAGTGGGATTTAATACAGATGTCTGAACAAGGTTGGAGCGAAGGTGGTCTTTGGCCAGTACAGTGGTTCCTGCGGAGGGTGTTGAGAAGGGAGAGCGAGGACAGTGCAAGCAATAGCGATCCTTTCCCAAAACACTCCCAGCGTTCAGCACTTGGCAACATGCAGCTTTTGATGGAAAGGCTGGTGTCTTTTGTGTTGAATAGCACTCAATAGATGTTTCTTCCTTGAATTTGTCTCTGTCGCTCTTTACACCGGTTTAAACTTTTGGCTTCGACGTTGTCCTTTGGCAGTGAGGTCTGAGCTGAGTTGCCTGACCCGCTTCTCGTAGATGACACCTAATCTTCGATTTGCTAATTTCATCTGATTGCCCAGGAGCTCCTGAGGATCTGAGGCACACAACTGTTGCAGGTACTGGGGCAATACGTGTCTCATCTCCATTGAGTTGTCACTCTAATGGAAAAAGTCTCGGGCAATTCTGTGATGCCGATAGACTTTCCCATTTCGGGGAAGTCGTTTGACCATACTCGTGTTGAAATTGCTCATGTTTTGGGTTAAAGTCCAAGTGAGCAGTTGGATAATCCTTTTTCGTGGTTTTTAGCCACTCTGTTCCTTGAGCACTTCTTTTGGTTTCAGCACTTTATTACTGGAAAGACATTGATGAATTACAGCAAGTGGAGGAGGAAGTGGAGTGATTGATGGGTGACAGGACTAAGGCAAATTCGAAAGAATTAAATTTATGTAGCTGGAGTAAAGGACAGCAAGTGAGAAACATAATTTTATAAATATTTTAAAGTTTGTAGAGGAAAACATTGCTGTTTAAACACTTAAGAAAAATAAAGGACATTTGTGCTTTGTGTTATTGTGTTTATAAGAGATTTGCTTTGTTTTCATAAAGTAGGAGCAGCAGTCTTATTGGCAAGAGAGACAAAAGTAGTTTTGTAAAATATAGTATAATTAAAGCAGTACTATAGTTGTAGGGAAATGGCTGTGTCATCTCACAGACCTCCTCCATACTTGTAACTGATAACATGGAAATTTCTTTTTAAGGTGGGGAAAAAAAAAAGTAAGACTGATTGGATGATTGATTTAGCAAAATTGGGGAGTTGGGCTTGTTGGAATTTGATTCTCTGGAAAACGCTATTCTGCTCTGTTAGAGGATTAAAAAAAAGAATTGTGCTACTCCTTAGCCTTCATATGTACTTTCTTACTGCCGGGCACTGTGCCATATGGCAGCTGTTTGTTGCCTCCTTTTGCAGAAGTTGCTGCGTTTTGGTAATGTTGATGACTGTGCTGGTGAGAATCTTAATATAAGGTACCGTGTTTAAGAGGAAAAAAAAAAACCCCACAAACAAAAAGTAACCTTTTTACCTTGTAGCAGTATGTACATTTTTCCCTGTCCTTCCCCCAGCTTACACTGACTGCTTATCTCAGGATGAGCTGTTTTCTTGCAACCCGAGTGCTTTTTTCAGTGTGTGTGGCTCAGAATCTTTCAAACTAATCTTTGAAACTTCTCCCCCTCTCTGCTTCAGTCAACTGCGTCAGTCTCCCCCTTTCTGCATCATTTGGTCAGCAAATCCTTTATCTCAAGAAGGGGAGTGACCTCAGCTATTTCCAAAATATTGCAAAGGAATCACCTTCTTTACTCCTCAGGCTTTTATAGCTCTTTGTTTACTTTTAGCTTGTTAATTTGTATAAGATTTTTTAAAGGTGAACAAAATTGGTAGCAATTTCTTCCATCATCTTAATATCCAGAATGTTAATCAACGCGCTGTACTGTTCATCATCAGTGTTTTACAGCTCCTCATTAACCCTCACATCCTGTGTACCTTTTCCCCTTTTCCTATTTTTAAGGGGAAGGAGGCAGTGGCAGTCAGGAATAGCTGTCTCTGATCTGTGTGCTTTTCATATTTTCCACGCTTTTTAGCTAACGATTCCCGGCTTTGGGACCACTTGGGTGGCAACTTTAAGTTCAGAGTTGTCTTAACTAGCTCACCTTCACTGGATTGCCTTGATACCAGTTCACACTACGCTGTACACTGGCCCGTGGCAGTTTGGTAGCAGACAATTCCCAATCTTTGGATTGCAGCTTGGGTCCAAGTTTTCCGCATGTCCCACTGTTTGGATGTCCCACCCTCAAAGGCAGTAACTTTTCAGCTTCATCCTGATTCGCCTTGCAACCGAAATAGTGAACAAATTTACGGATGAAATACAGGCGTACTTGATAAGACTTACGTCAAGCTTCTAATTAAAAAATATAAATGCAGTTTAAAAGCAGGCTTAATCAATTACTTATTATGTGTTTCCAGCAGTGGAGGTTCAAAGTACTCAACAGCGTCCTGCTTTCTGAATTTTAGCCCCTTCCACAAGGATGATGAAGGGACTGGAATATCTGTCCTGTGAGGAAAAGCTGGGAGAGCTGGGACTGCTCAGCCTGGAGAAGAAAAGGCTCAAGAGGGATCTTAACAGGGATCTTAGTGACAGGCTAAGGGGGAATGGTTTTAAACTGAGAGAAGGGAGATTTAGATTAGATATTAGGGAAGAAATTCTTGACTGTGAGGGTGGTAAGGCACTGGCGCAGGTTGCCCCGAGAAGCTGTGGCTGCCCCATCCCTGGAGGTGTTCAAGGCCAGGTTGGAGGTGGCTTTGAGCAACCTGGTCTGGTGGGAGGTGTCCCTGCCCATGGCAGGGGGTTGGAATGAGATGATCTTGAAGGTCCCTTCCAACTCTAACCGTTCTGTGAATGTGTATAAATACCTGAAGGGAGGAGGAGGCAAAGAGGACGGAGCCAGGCTCTGTTCAGTGGTGCCCAGTGACAGGACCGCAGGCAATGGGCCCAAATTGAAACACTGGAGGTTCCCTCTGACCATCAGGAAATGCTTTTTTACTGGGAGGGTAACCAAGCACTGGCACAGGTTGCCCAGGGAGGTTGTGGTGTCTCTGTCCTTGGAGACACTCCAAAGCCATCTGGACATGGTCCTGGGCAGCTGGCTGTGGGTGGCCCTGCTTGAGCAGGGGGGTTGGACCCAATGACCTCAGGAGGTCCCTTCCAACCTCAACCATTTTGTGATACTGTGATTCTCTCCGTCATCCAAGGAAAATCTGGGAGTTTTGCAGGCAAAAGAGCCTCAACTTTGGGAATGCTTGCTTAATTTTTTGCTAGTTAACACAAACTTCTGATTAGTGATTTGGGTTTTGAGGTGGGGGAAAAAAGAGAACACAATCAAAAATGAGTTAAGTAAACATGTTTTCTCACTCTTTTCCAGGTGCAATTTAAGTCCGACACCTTTACTCCCCTCTGTTTTCTCAACTTATTTTTTCCATGGCTTATGCTCAATCTGTCGCAGTTCCTCTGATGAGATGATGTCATGTCAGTGTCATCTGTAAGGGTTTCTTCCTGCTACTCTGCTTCTTACTGGTTTCCCCTGCAGCACTTCGGTTCTTCAGGTTTTCCTCTGCTACACTTTTCCACAAACTGCGGTCCCTTTGAGGGATTCCCTGCTCCAGCATGGGTCACCCCCATGTCACAGTCCCTCAGAGTGGTCCCCCTCCAAGAGTGTGTCTTCAGCCTCTTGCAGTTGCCGGTTTCTTCTTAAATATGCTGGAGCAGAGGTTCCACCCCAAACCAAAACAACCTGCTGGAAAATTCCTTGTCACGTGTACTTCAGCATCCCTTAGATACATTTGCGGTGTTAGAAGGTTTGAGGGTCAGTTCTCTAATGTGTCATCCGCTCTCAAATTTATCATGTGTTAATTTTTTTTTTAATAGAGACCGATCATTTGTAGGTTTTCTGCCTTTTTGCCCGGTGTAAAATCCCAACAGCTGGAGTGTGAGTACCCTCCTGTTTCTTAAGCAAACTCTTCAGGTTAGATCCTTATCTCGTGCAAGTCAGGTGCATATTGAATTCCACGAACAGCTTGTTTAGATCTGACTACACACATTTAAGCCATTTTTGAGGCATTTTCCTTTCCTGTACCTTTTGAAAATGGGTTCCTTGTAAAAGCAGTAGATCAATTCTCCTCCTTTTAAATGTCAGCATTGTCTTTATTCATCTGGCAAGGCAGCTGCAACCTTCTAGGCTGCTGCTATTTATTTGCTGTTTTATTCAGGGGTTCAGCTTTTTTCCTTTTGTCATACTGCTTTGTGTATGAGTTGACTTTATTTTTTTCCTTCAAATTGTGACCTACCACATTGTTTTCCTTTACCCTTTGTCAGTTTTTTGTTCATGTTTTCATATCTGTTGTCTGAACTCAGAATAGGCTGGTATCCCAGACGGAAGGCATTTGGTTTTCTAGCTTGAACAACCATTATACTGGTTTTTGTGCCCTGAAGAAGCGCCTAGTTGACGGCTTTCATTTTATTTCTGCTCATAGAATTCCAGCACTGTGGAGGTCTAGAATTAAAAGAAAAAAAAATCCAGTCTGTTCACATCTATTTTATGATGCTTTTGGAAAATTAAAATACTGTTGAAAAACCTTTTAAGAGAATATGTAGGTTTAACTGCAAGCAGATTGGAAAACTTTGGCCCAAGTCAGGAAAGAAAGAAGAATTTTAACAAATATCTTGCTAGTCCTTACATTCTAGTTTGTTGTAAAATGCTAAATTAAAACCTTCCAAATTGGATGTTATGATAGGCGAATGTTTAGCTACATTTTCTTTTTAAGGCAATTAAGCCCTACTATAAACTGACTGTGACCTTTAAACAAGCTGCGTAATGGTTCTGGTGCTATGGTTATTTTCTACAAACTTGTGATTTTTAGCTCATACGAAGCAGAGCTCTTTTTTCAGTCTTATTTCATTGATGCTTTTTTTCTAAAGGGTCACTGCTTAATAATGTACTTATGACCTACAATAGTAAGTGGATATAGATAAGTAGATTTTAACATCAGAACTAACTATCAGAATATGGAAGTCAAATTCTCTTGTAATCCAAGCCAATATTTTAATTTTTATTTGACTAAATACAGTTATTTTGTATTTATTTAAGTGTGGCTTTCAATGGGAGAGACAAACTTCTTTCAGAGTTTAAAAAAAAAAAAAAGAATAAAAAAAGGTGGTGGTGGGGATTACCTCGCATTTCTTTTGGTACTACTTCCTCATGGTCAGTCAGCTTTTTAAAGAAGAATAACGCAATGTTTGCCTGATGATTCACCTTTCAGCTGTTTTTTCTTGCTGTGGCTCCTCTCTGCCTCCCAACCCCTGCCAAAAGAAAAATGTTGGGGAGCTGTCTTATCTATAATTATCTTTGTGTCCAGGTGCTCAAACACAATGCCATTATCTACCGCCAAGCTCCCACCCTCAGAAGAAAAAATAATCACTTATTAATTTCCATTTAGCTAAGGCAGGCAGGTGTAAGAAAGAGGCTTGAAGGACTCTCAGGTGCTTTTTCTGGACCCTTGAACCACTCGTCGTTCTCTTCTCTACGTCTAATTTTCAGGTTCTCTGAGAAAGGCTGCTATTCCATTAGCAGTCTTAACCAGAGTCTTGTAGTGATAGCTCTTCCCTGTGACATACAATTCTACATCTATTAGTCCTTTTGTTAGTATGAATAGCGCACAGTAGGTAATAGGAGTATTAAAAACCAGGTAGCTACTTGGGTAATCTAGTCTAAGCTGAGGGGAGAAAAGAAAGGGGAGAAAATCTAATTAAACGTGATAACTTTTCATGTTTTATAGCATCTTTAATCTTCATTATCCAACACACCTACCACGGTGAGGATAAGGAGCAAAAAGCACGGGCGGTGTATTAATTGCACCCTCAGTTCAGTGTATGTGCGGGGCGGCAATGACCGGGAAAACAGAGTTTGGTTCCCTCACTCGCTTTTTGGATAACACAGGATTGTGCCGTATCACACTGTGTGTCCTATTAGTTGTATGTCCCACTCCTGTATTTGCAGGGTTGTAGCGGGCAGATGAAGGTAAGTCACTATGCAGTTGTGAGACTGCGTCTGGAGTACCATGTCCAGTTTTGGGAGCCCCTCTGCAAGAACATACCTTTTCTTGTATGGGAAAGGAACCACACGGGAGTGAGTCCAGTGGAGAGCCTCCAGCGTGGCTGCGGGTTAGAAGCACACAAGGTAGAAGAGCAAGGTAGAAGAGAGAAGAGAGTGATTCGGTTTGTTCAGCCTGTGGAAAAGAGTGGGTTTTTTTGCTGTCTGTGACCACCTCAAAGAGTTAAAGGAGAAATGGAACCAGGCTCCTCTCAGAAGCGCACAAACGAGAGGTGACCATCACCAATTTCTGTGGGAGAAACCGGGGAGAAAATTTTTCCCCGTGAGAGCGCTTAAGCACTGGGAGCATGAGACCAGAGAGGCTGCGAATCTCTGTGCTTGCAGATCTCTTAGTTAGATCAGCAGCCTGACGTAACGTTGACGTTAGCCCTGCTTTGAGCAGGGGGCTGGACTGGAAACCTCCAGAGGCCCCTTCCGATCTGGGTCAGTATATTATTCTAGCAACGCTATGAATGCTGATTCCTGTCTTCCAGAATTTTTTGACTCGCTCAGTCAAACAGTAGATGTTGAAGTCTGTGCTTGCTGCCGTTACACGTCAGTGTTTACTCAGTGACCGCAGCCTGCTTATGAGCTGCTACAGTTATCTCTCATCCCATCCATCTCATATGGGATTGTGCCGTTGTGTATTTGGGATTGCTCGTTGGTAGGTGCGGATAGCCTTTGGCCTCACCGCTATCCTTAATGGCAGGTGCCATTTAAGATGGCTCAAATGCCTTTTAATTTTGATGTACAACAAGCTCTGGAAAGCAGAGAGGAATGTGGTAGAAGATAGCAACCAGAGAAGCTGGGTCGTTCTAGCAATGGACAAGAGGATGGTTTATACTACTTCTCTAAAAGTAGAGGTTTTTAATTTCCCAGCACGGCTTCTCTTGAAGTGAGCATTCAAAATGCTGCTGGGGAACTGAAAAAAAATCCAGAACTTGCTATAATGTACTGAAAATATGAAAACTGATGTGGAAATGTTTTAGCTTGTAAGGTTTTTCTGTTCTTAGTTGTTCAAAGTAATAAAATTAAAATCCTAATAAGCGATGCAAATCATTAGAAGTGAAGGGCTTGTGGCTGTCTTAGGACTCCAGGTAACTTTGCAATAAATGAGTGGAAAAATCATAGATACAATTGAAATATAAGATCCCTATTTTTTTAAAGTTTAGTATTCAAGAGGGAGGGAGACAGTTGCCTTTCAAAATGTGAAAAGCTTTTTATGTTTAGTAGTGATGCTAGCAATATAAATACGTTCAACCCCCAACACTTCGGTTTCTTTCTCGAATGCACCTTTTTCTTGAGTTGTTCTTTGTGTCATAAGCAGAGGAGCAGCATCTGCAATAAAAAATGGAAATAAAAAAATAGGGTTTTTTTTCTCCTAAATTAAGGTTCTCTAAGTGGTGGAGTCACTGCTAACTTGAGGAACACCAGTACTTCTTTGCAGAGCGGTATTTGTGTTTTGCTCTGACCTGCCACTGCTTTGTGCAGCCCATCTCCCACTCATCTGTCTCCTTTTGCGTATCAGGGTTTGAAATGAGAAAAGGTTAAGAACAACTAGTGGAAATGATATGCCCAAGTTGAGTGATGAGTTGATGATACAACAGTAAATAAATCTCTACGATTTTCAAAGTTGAAAGTATTTTTATCATACATTTGGGTCTCTTGCATAATACAAGTGATGGTGTGTTACTAGCTGAGTGGGGGCATGAAATTCTGCTCTTGATTTAAGCTTTGCCAATGATAGACATAGTCCCCGTTATGAATTCAATTTAAAAAGTCATCTTTCTTCCTAGTCTTGCTCTCAGTGCTCATCTTATTTTTCTTGGCTGCACGTGGCTGTGCTCTCGGCTGACCCACAGTGGTGATTTTCCAAGTCTCGTTGTAATCTCACTGTTTCTCAAGATAGTTGATCATCTTGTTAACGTGGCCCAGATGGATACTTGGACTTCAAACAAAGCCAGTTGTAAACTACTTCTGCTCGTGTTTCCAAGTAGTCAACAGAGCTGTTGTCTTTATTACTGCTCTTCCTATTCACTTTCTGCTGCTCCTTCTTTTCCATCCATCTCTGTAACTCTTAATCTCCCTTCTTCTGGAGAACAAAGCCTTTGTGATGACGGTGTGGTTATTTGCTGAAAATGAGTTTGAAGGACTGATCTTTCCCAGGATAGTCGGGTGAAACACAAGCTTGTCAAAGTTTTTCTCATAACAGTTCTGTTGTTAGATCTATCTGTAGAATATTTTTAATTTTGTGCCTTCTTCATAGGCATCTTTGCACTATTTTAGTTGATGTGCTACCGTTCTGTGGTAGGTTATCCAGCATCCAAATTAGACAAGTGTTTTAATCTCGTATTTTGTATTCTGAAATATAATCTGGGATGCTGCTTTATAGCTTGCTTGTTGCCAGGATCATCTTTCTGTAAGTAAAAACTACAGAAGGGAAAAATGTTTGTGGTTTTTTTTTTTTTTTGGCACAATGTTTATCCTTGTTGCCACCCAAACCAATTGGAGACCTTCCCTTGACTTCCATGAACTTGCCTTGAGCCTGTAGATATTTTTCGAGACCCAAACTGTTCTGAACATCAAAGCTTTTCTCTTGCGCTCTGTCTTGATAACTGGTGGTAGTGGGAAGTGAAATACCGGAAAAGAGCAGTTAGGTGAGGCTTTGCTGGAGTGGGGCTGCCTTAAGTTAAAAGGCTCTGAGTGTGCATAACAGTGAAACTGTCCCGTGTTATTTACCTGTAGAGTTCCATCGCTGGGAAGGTGGCATTTGTCAAGGGCATAACTTGCAGCTTGTCCAGCTGCAAATACGAAGTGCAGAAAGGCCATCAAAAAATTGCCCGACAAACCCCACCAAAAAACCCCAAAACCAACCCAGCTTTTTCCAGAAGAAGAAAGTTCAGTGCATAACAGTGTGGGGTTTTTGGTTTTTGTTGGATTTTTGGGGCTTTTTGTGTTTTTGGGGGTTTTTTTGAAGTACAATAAATGATTGACTGTTCCATTTGTTTCTTAAAATATGTTTTTGAGAGCTGTATTTTAGTTTTAATAATTAGTTTTGAGAATAACTAATGCTGTAGGAAAGGGGAAGATAAAAGTAGAGTCGAATGATCTGAGTGGAAAGCTTTACATTTCTGTTGCCTGTGTTTTAGATAATACTTTTCCTGAATGTCTTGGAACCTTTTTAATGTCATTTTCTTGCTTGCTTTCAGTTCTTCCCTCGCTGCATTTTCATCTCTCAGCTTCTCGGTTTGACAAATGTTGTTCCTGATCTTGTTCTTGCTTTGGTGAAATTGCTGACAGCTTTCAGGGCAGTGATGAACGCCTGCAACTCCCCTGAAGTGACTGGGGGGGTTAAAGCGCCTTTGGAATTGGGAAGTTTGGGGGTACGTCTCTACCTGCCAAAGGAGGAGGATAAAAATTAGCACTTAGACTTCTGCCAAAGGTTTCCAAGCTGTGTCTGTGTGCCCGCCGAGCCTTCTCTATTTGTATGTACTGTGGCATGCCAGCTTCTTGGGGAGAAGCAAATTCGGAGTTTTTTTTTTTTTGCTTTGTCTGCAGTGTGGTTTTGTGATGTGTTAGGGCCAAACTTGAAAAAACTGTTCACAAGTAGAGACTGGGAAGAAAGAGGATGGATAGTGCTTTGTGTCGAGTGATAGAACCCCATAGACGCTATTGAAGCTGTAGTGTTGGTGGGCTTCCGAGGAGCCTCTCCAGTCCTCTGTGATTATACCGGGCACGCATTCTTTCTCAAGACTGAGCTCTGTCCTCAAGACTGACAGCGAGCGCACGCACTCACCACCATCCGTGCAGAGAAGAGAATTTCACACTTAGGGACTTCTTGGCAAAGTTTTCCAGGAGGAACGAAAAAGTGCAGCTTCCTTTTAGAAACTACTCTGAATTAAAAAAGCCTGACTGCCCCAAAGCTATTTCAGGGTCATTCTTGACTTGGAGGCAAACAAAGCCATACATTGTTCATAAATGTTCTCTCACTATATTTAATACTTACTGGTATTAAGGGACCAGACCTTAGCTTGGCTGTCTGCTTACTGTGTCTCTTTGCTTTTCATTTTTAATGTTTAGCTGACAGGTTGGCTATAAACTTAAATCCTGAAGTGCAAGCAAATGTCTTATTTAACTAAGAGTATCTTCAGTTATTAAGGAATGACATTTTTTTTTTCCCCCCCAATTTTAAATCTACGCTTCTCTCTATGCAAAACATGCTATGCTATTTCTATTTTCTTACAACAGCAGCACTGAGACTTTGGAAACTGCAGAGGGATGCCATTATTTTTTTTTTTTTTTTTTTTAAGTAACTGTGGAAGTGCTCTGTTAAAAAGTTAGAAAAACAAGTAAACTGGGAGAGATGCAAATTGATAGTGCTGCTTTTATGCACTGATCTGTCATTCCTGGTGGCTTTTGTCCACTTTTGTTTTTGGGATGTAAATGGAAATGAGGTTCCTCAGTCTCGTGCCCGCTGGATGTGGGCTTGTCACTGTTGAGGTGCATCAGCAGAGAAATGTTACCGATGGCCTGTTCATGTTACGGCGTGTCTAGATCCCTGTCTACTACTCTGTTGCTTGTATGAAGTTATTTTCCTTAATTTGAGCCTTAATAATCGGACGTAAAAAAATCCCACACTCTTTCGGAGTTCAGAAGTACCTTTGAACTAGCAATAGCTTCGTGTATCTGATGGCTGTGTTTATTTAAATTGTGTAGTTCCGCAACACGGCAGCTATGTAGGATAGAAGATGAGGCCTTCTAAGCTTCCTCAGCTATGTCATGTCATCGCTTTAGGCAAATAAAATTTAAGCCTTTTTCTCCCTGTTTATAGAATTGAGAATAATGTTTTGTTGGTGTTTCCGTAATGAAAAGAATAAAGACAATCAAACATCATTGTCAGTATCTTTTTCTAACACTTTTCTACTTGATAATCCTCTTATTTTGTGATAAAATGTGCTTTGATTTTTATTTAACGAACTGTGTTTTAACTAACTTGTTTTTATACATATGCTCAAAATATTTGAAGATTGCTCATTAAATCTGAGTTGTTTGGATATTGGACCCTTTTTATATAGAGAATTTTCTTTTAGGAATAGAAATAAAGAAATACTACTTAAGCACTTTCTGCTTTAAAAGGGTTTGTGGGTAGAATGATCATGGTATTCAGACACTATCCTAATCAAAGAGAAAAGTACTGAGAGATGAAGGAGTTGACCTTTAAAAGTTGTCATGTGTTTGCCTTCCAGGTGTCAGCGGTGGACTCCTTGGAGGGTCCCCTTCTTCAGGTGGAGGGACTGAGTGATCTGAGACTGGAGCTCCACAGTAAGAAGATGAACATGCACTTAGTCCTGATAGATGAACTACATCGTCATCTTTACATCAAATCTACTAACCGAGTTGGACAACGCAACAAGGAGAAAGGGAGAATAAGGTGGGTTTGGTGTGATGCTAACTGCAGGCAACAGGTCTGGGAGGGAAGAGGACAACATTCTGCCTTTCATAAGTAGAAGCTTTCTTGGGAGAGTGCCATCATCTTACTCCTCAACCTTTCATTTTTGGCAAGCAAATTTCTCATGCTTGTGGCTGTGGAGAGCAGAAAAACTCCAAATATGTTGATGTACCTTCAAGCCTGTGAACAGTCTGTTCTTGTTCTTTCACTTTTGCTTAGTGATTCTGTTGGGTTTTTGCTGCTTCCCACAGAATTATGATGAGGTCAATTCCTCTTAGCATTCTTTTCCTTCTCTGATGCATATACCTTTCCTACAAATGTCATTATCATGAGGCTCAGGTCAGGCAAAGGGAAAAATTTCTCATCTTTCTAGCAAACGTCCAAGGTTTAAAAGACGTCCAGCTAACCCTAAGGTTATTAGCCGGAGGCCACAATATTGAAGTGCCTGAGCAGTGTCTTGGCTGTGTTGTGTTTTAAAGATGTTGAAACTTCTTACCTGGTTGGTGCATCTGATCAGTGGAAACTCAGCTTGAGTATAGGTGCCTGGGTAATTTTCCCTAAATTTTCAAAGTTTGAGAGCAATAGAGTTGTTGGGAGGGAAGGAAGTAAGATAGCGGCTAGAAAAGAGAGACACAGTATCGGAAGATAACTTTTACGGAGCAGGACAGGGGCCGGGAGCAAAAGAGGAGCCAGCATATGATAAAGATGCAGAAAAAATGTAGATTAGCATTTTATTATGAGAAGGAATAAAAAAAAGCTTACCAAAAATAAGAGAGGGGACATTACATTAAATGAATTTATGAAATAAAGGGTTGATTGAAGTTGAAATTTCTAGGAAGGAGGATTGCTAGCAAGTCATCAGTCTCTTCCTTACTCATCTTGTTAATTAAAAACAGACACAAAGCTTTCGTGTACCCAGACTATGCGACTGCTAATTAACTGCAGTTTTGTACAAGTGCTACAGGGACCCTTATCCTTTACTTGTTTTCCATCTTTTTTCACGTTCCCTGTTGCACATTGTTGATATTTGATAACATGAACTCTTGCGTCAAGGACAGTCTCGTCGCTTTGTTTTAGTGTTCTGCCCTAGACTGTCTGTTCACCAGGATGCAATAATGTTTGTAATTATTTCTTGTATTGGCTTTTTTTATCTAACATTGCTAAGCCGCAACGCATAGCTAATCCCTCTAAGTATGGTATTGTGGGTGTATAGGTGGTTGTTATGCGGGGTAGTAAGCTTAGCTCTTCTCTTTGCAGGTTTCTGTAAGCATTTTGACCTCTAAGGGAACACACTGAGCTTCATTATAAGAGCCTTCTCCACTTCTTTCTCTTAAAAATGATTTCTTGCTTGTGCTTCACTGTCACATCCAGCTTCGTGCCTTTCATTATGCAGCTGGGGCAGCATGACACATTTTTGGCAAATAATAGTATGTGAATTTATTATGAAAATGACCAAGTAGAAAGTCTTTCCTTTCTGAGTAAAAGATTCATTTGGAGAGGGACGCACGAAGTGTGCGCAGAACAGGAATTTGAAGGGGAGGAACACAGTTGACACACTGGAGGGGAGGGATGCCATCCAGAGGGACCTGGAGAGGTTTGAGAGGTGGGCCTGTATCCTGGGCTGCATCGAAAGAAGCGTGGCCATCAGGTCGAGGGAGGTGATTATGCCCCTCTGCTCTGCTTTTGTGAGACCACACCTGGAATATTGTGTCCAGCTCTGGAGCCC
>RSEF01000001.1:2419607-2431198 GCA_003993805.1 Himantopus leucocephalus | reverse complement strand
TTAAGGTCCCTTCCAACCCAAACCATTCTATGATTCTGTGGTTACTGATCTGGATGTTGGGGCAGAGCGTACCCTCAGCAAGTTTGCAGATGACACCAAACTGGCAGGAGTGGCTGGTGTGCTAGAGGGTTGTGCTGCCATCCAGAGGGACCCGGACAGGCTGAAGAAATGGACTGAAAGGAACCTTATGAAGTTTAACCAGAGGAATTGCGAAGTCCTGCCCCTGGAGAGGAACAACCCCAGGTGCTGGGACATGCTGGGGATCACGAAGCTGGAAAGGAACTTGGCAGAAAAAAAGCTGGTGGATATCAAGTTGAACATGAGCAGCCAGCACAGTGCCCTTGCTGCAAAGAAGCCTGGAGGTATCTTGGGCTGCATTAGACAAAGTGTTGCCAGCTGGTCAAGGGAGGTGATCCTTCCCCTCTACTCGTCAGTGCTGAGGCCACACCTGGAGTGCTGGATCCAGTGCTGGGCTCCTCAGAGTGAGAGAGATACGGACATACTGGAAAGAGTCCAGCAAAGGGCCATGAAGATTATGAAGGGTCTGGAGCATCTGTCTTATAAGGAAAGGCTGAGAGAGCCGGGACTGCTCAGCCTGGAGAAGAGAAGGCTCAAGGGGGATCTCAACAATGTGTGTAAGTACCTGAAGGGAGGAGGCAAAGAGGACGGAGCCAGGCTCTGTTCAGTGGTGCCCGGTGACAGGACCGCAGGCAATGGGCCCAAATTGAAACACTGGAGGCTCCCTCTGACCATCAGGAAATGCTTTTTACTGGGAGGGTAACCGAGCACTGGCTCAGGTTTCCCAGGGAAGTTGTGGCGTCTCTGTCCTTGGAGATACTCCAAAGCCATCTGGACATGGTCCTGGGCAGCTGGCTGTGGGTGGCCCTGCTTGAGCAGGGGGGTTGGACCCAATGACCTCAGGAGGTCCCTTCCGACTTCAGCCATTTTGTTTGATTCTGTGATTTGGTGTCATCTTTGAATGGAATTCAACAATGAAAACCACTTGAAATCATTAAGTGACACTGAAATTTAGGTTTCCAAAAAGGTCACTTTAGCTAAAAACGTTTCAAGTTCTGTGTCAAACTGATCTGGGAAGGGCTCGACCGGGCTTCCTGCCGTCTGGGGTTTCTGCGGGTTCGCGTGGTGCTGGGTGCAAGAGTTGATTGCTGAGATGGGACAACAAAGCAGTACGTTGAAGTTGGTTTGTGGTTTTTTTTTTTTTTTAGCGTAAAACTGCAAATTGAAGTTTAAAAGCTTCATTATGGTGGAGAAAGGCAACTGTAATAATTGAGATTATAAAATATTCCTTCGCTGACATCGCATTTCACGTGTTATACTCTCGGGGAGGGTGGAGAAATTTACTTCTTGGTATTACTGAAGAAATCCTATGGAATGCTTCTCTGGTGTTTTCTAACTGTATTACTTTTGAATATAGTGAAGCTGTTTTTAATTAAAATAGGACCTTTTTTCCCCTCTCTTCTCTTTGATGAACCACAAAAGAGAAGAGGATAATCAGATCAAATCAAACCCGAATAGCAGACCCACGTTTTTGAATAATTTTGTAAAAAATAATCGTTGCAAACATCCATAAGATAATTTAATTTTTCATGGCTTCTCTACATAAAGCACGTGCTTATGGCGTGAGCGATGATCGTGCCCCTTTAAAGGGACGCTTGTTTTACAGAAGCGTTTCAGGTGGAAACTGGTGGCTGTAGCAAGGTAGGAATAGGTCCTGGCAATCTTGCGCTTTTGTCTTGATTCAAATGAATAACAAAGTCACTCGTGTTCTCGGTTTAAGAGTAAATACACATGAAGGTTTCGGTTCTGAGAGCTGATCGGTAGGGACATCTTCTTTCACCCGTGGCGCTCCTCTGCCCACAGAGAATAGCACGGGGGATCGCAGTTCTAAAAGTGAACTTCTTTACGAACGCCTCTCTGCTTTGATGCCTTTTCCAAAGAGGTAGGGCACAGGAGGGGCTGGTTCCTGGGCCAAAGCTTTGTGGTCAAATAACCCCTTGATGACATTAAATGGCAGAAGAGGATGTTTGAAGTGGGGAAGACACAGGAAAAGAAGAACGTCTTCAGTTGCCCAGGGTTGGAATCATGTCAGATCTTACGGATTAATGGGCCCCCAAAGCTGCCCAGGATACCTGTTTAATAGGCAGAATGTGCAGGGAACACGGTCCCTACTGTTTTATCAAAAGACCAGATCTAACAAAACTTATATAGCAGTGTGTTGCTACTAGATATTGAGCTGTTCACTTTGCTGTTGTTTTGTAAGAGATGTAAATCAATGTCCTGACTATTTGAGGGTGTTCAAAATTGGTTTGCTCTTTTGAAAATGGAAGAGCGTTCGTCTTCGTGTGCTGGCGGAGTTCTCAGCAAGATTGCTGCCTTTAGTCCTCTTAAATGCTGTCCTCACATTTGGATACAGCCGTATTTCCTCCCCCTTGGGTTTTCATTGTGTGATATTAAGAATAATTTGCAGCCTGCTTACAAAGGGGCTGCAGCGTAATGATGGGGACCTGTCCTCTAAAAGGTTTCTGAGGCTGTGAAATCTTTGCATTGAACTCAGAGCAACGAGATATTTGGTGGTGTTTTTTTCTTTTTTTTTTTAAAAAAAAAACCCCAACCAATAAATTAAAACCTTTCTTCCTGTAGCATTTCCAGTGTTGTCTTTTCCACAGGTCTTGTTCCGAAGAGCTTGTTTTCCGTGTTTGTGCCTGGCATGCTGTGTTTTTTTTTTGAGAATAACAAGTAGCATTAACGAAGTGGGTAGACCATGTACGCAACGCACAAAGTGCTTTGTGGCCTCGTGGGTTGAAAGGTGTGTGATAGATGAGAGCTTTGAGCAGAAACGTGTGCATCCAGTTGGTAACTTCTAACTGGTATTATTGCTTATGTGTGTCTGAATTATCTCCTATATTCTTGCCTTTTTTTAATAATAAATTACTGCAGTCTGAGTGTTTCTAGTTGCTTGCCCCATAACTTGCCCAAATTTAATTGACAAAAGCATGTGTGAGAGAGGAAAAAAGCACTATTTGATCTCGCTGATGTCGATTACCTAAAACCTGATGTCATTCTCCGTTGTGACGTTGTGATGACCTGCCAGGATCGGTTCTCACCTCACGCGTACCTGGCAGTGTGGCAAGAGCGCGGGAACGGTGAGTTTGGTTTGAGCTAGAGGTGCCGTGTTTGGGATTACGCTGCCGGGAAGAAACGATCTCTGCTGTGGAGGCTGGTGTAAGCTGACACTGAAATAAGTGTTATCTGTTTATCGTGGTGCTATTTATAAAGTGGCACCATACGGGCTCTCTGGGACATTGTTTTCTTGATCTTGTGCTAACTTACACGGTGCTGGTGCTCTTCTGTTCAGAGTGTCGTAGCTTTAGACAGCTACAGGGCTGCATGCTACTTCTGACATGCCATTTTTCATTTCTTGCCATGTCATTTAAATCCTTCTGGTGGATCTTTTGACATGTATTCAGGTTCTTGGATAAATTTTGATTTAAGTAAAATAAAAAAATAAAATCTGTTGAGCAGTAGAAGCCACGGGAGTCATCTGTCATCCAACAGCCCTTATCAGAGTTCAGTACCAGTAAGATGAAACAGCCATTAGGTTTTAATTTCTACACAAGGATATGGTACGGTGGATGGCACAGCTTCAGCCGTATTCTTCAGTGCCGGTTGTCCATGTACTGCCACTCCGGCTGTTAACGAGCTGCGTCACTGTAAACCTTCCAAGATGCTTTGGTTGAGTTTGCCGAGAAGACATTTACTTCATATACGTGCTTGAATATATTTATTAAATGTTTTACCCAGCCTTTAACGGAGACATCCTTTTGTTGTTGCTGGGTGTTATCTGTAAATTAGAAATGTTGATTAATGAACATACTTAAAACAAGTATAGTACCTCTTGCCTTTCTCTTCCTTGTCGCTTAGCAACAGAATTTCTCCCTGTGCAATCCCTGCTACTTCAGGCGGACTGTATCCACTGTATCCACAATATCCTCTCTAATTCTTCTCGCTTTTCCTTTCTAGAAGCCTTACTAAAAGATTTGAGTAACTTCATCAACCCCCTGACAGGCGTAATAAAGCACAATAGGATAACATCAAATGATCATTTACTTTGTCGGTGTAAACTTTGCCGAATGCATCAGTAGTCTGTTAAGCTTGTTAATGTTTATAATGAAAATACCTCTCTTGTGAAGAATACAGCGAAGAAAAACAGCTGGGTTAGAATTTTAGGGCTTTTAGTTCCTTGAAACACATTTGGGGGATTTGTAGCGCTATAATACCTTCTCATTTATGGACATCTTAATTGCATCAGACTTACTCTGTTTCCTAACCAATATGTAACTTATACCATGATCTCTGTTTCTAAATTAATCAAATGTGCAGAATGTTGTGCTTTATCTATAGGGGACCCCCCAAGCAAACGTAAATATCCACTGTTTGCCCCCAAAATTTGAGTGTCGCTGGTTTCCTTGTTTATTCCTTCGTTGCTCAAAGTGGTGGGAGTTCTGTGAAGGCAAAGGAGTTTATATGCTGCTTCTGCATGGTACTAAGTGTTGGTTTTAATAGTTTAAATCTTGGATTATGCCTTTTAAAATCTATTCCAGTGCGAGAAACGAGCCTTCTGGAAATTAAAGAAGATATGGAACTGGATCCAGAGGAGAACAGCACTGTCTTCATGGGCATACTCATCAAAGGGCTGGCCAAGCTGAAAAAAATCCCCGAAACAGTGAAAGCCATCCAGGATCGCTTAGAACAAGAACTCAAGCAGATTGTTAAGCGCTCCACAACACAGGTGGCGGACAACGGTTACCAGAGAGGGGAGAATCTGTCTCAGGAAAATCAGCCTAGGTAAGGATATTTCAACTGCTGAACTTCGATTGCTGCAAAAAAAAAATCTGGAAAAGGGTGTAGTATCTGTTAATTTCAGTTTGAAGGAACGACAATAATATTTTTGCAGTAGCAGAGATCTGAAGTGGTAAAATTTTCATAAATGCCTGTGTCTCACTGAAAGACGGGTGCGTCTCGAGCACCTGAAAGGCTTGGGAATTTAAGAAAAGTATTCAGAAAGGGGAGGCATTGTTGCTTCTCAGCTAAAGAGGTGGGAAAGGGAGATGCTTCCTTCTGCGCTTGGCCCTAGAAGAGAATCTTTTGGCAAAACAGATGTTTGAAATGCAGATTTGAGGGTGGAAGCACAGTAGAAGCCAGCATTATTTAACTAGCAAGAGGTGCATAATGTTAAGCACTTGGGTTTTAGTTTATTTTTTTTTTTAACCTAACCTTTTGTTTTAAGCGGCTTTACACCAGATTGACTCGTAATGCTGTCTCAGATTGCTGGTATGTATGGCGTAAAGAATACTTGGTGCCAAAACAAATACTGTCGTCTTGTGTTGCACTGAATCATGGCTTTGCACTGGTGCTGATGCCAAAGAAATCTTTAGGTTCCTACGTAACATGACTTGAAAAGAGAAGATTCAGCTCAGTCATTTATTCCAAGTGTAGCAGAGTCCAATTAAGCTGATGCAGGTGCAAAGCTTTGAAATCATATATGGAACTAATTATATCAGTAACTATATGGCCAAGTTTCTAATTGGTTTGCAGCCCCATTTACATTATTAGCAAGGTGTGGAAGCCAACTGAGAACTGTGTTTCTGGCGTTCTTCAGGATTCACTAGAACTGTTCTTTGGAAAATAGGACTCCATAAGGACTAGCTATCACTTCTAGCTGAAATATTAATTTGTGATACCGCACATTGTAATGATCATTGTCCAAAGGGAGTTAATGATGGAAAGGAAAGACGAAAACAAAAACGTGTATCTTCATTACATGTAACGTTAGTAGTGGAAAATCACTCCCAAGAAAAACTTCAGCTTGATAAAGACTTCTTTTTTAATTCCTATCATTATCATTGCTGTGGAAACAATTATATTTTGAAGAATTCATAGAATTATGGTACTGATAACCTGGTGAAATTACAACACGTTTTTTGAGTGGGTCAGAAGGCGGAACTTCAGTTTCTGATGCCAAGATGGAGCATGGCATATGCTTGATGCTTGTTTTACGAATCAGTCTTGAAGTTGTATGGCTACTGGTTGTTCATTAAAATTGATAAATTGGATCCGATCATATTTTAATGACATTAACCTGCCCAGAGGGTTGGGTGAGGTGCAACGTAGGAGTTTGTGAGCCTTTAAGATGCTTATATTCTAGAGCTATGGAAAGTGTCTTGAATTCTTGTTGAATAAGGAGATAATTAGAACTGATTCTAAACCTAAATTGCATGTGAAGTTTACAGCAAGCAGGTGGATTCATTTATATTGAAAAGAATAAATTATAGTATGGAAAGGTATACCGCCCCTTAAATTAGCTACAGTTTTAAATCAAAACTAAGCGACTTCCCTGCTGTCAAGAAAAAAATAAATCTGAACAACAAGGTCCTCCTATTTCAAGAGAGCTCTGTAAGACCCCAAATTTGAGCATGATGCAGTGCCCAAAACTGCTTAACTATTCATTAGGCTGTCAGCCACGACGCTTACTTGACCTCAGGATTCAGTGAGTAAAATGTTTTTCAGTTCACCTTAAAACTAGTCACACTTGGATGCCTCTTAGTCTCTATCACTGAGCTCAGTGCCTGTATTCAGCTACTGTACTTTAAATGGTATCTGTAAAAATTCTCACTTCTGGCAAATAAAATGACTAATGAGATGACAGAGATGCCTGCAGGGTCTGAGGCCGTAGATTGAACCTTCTGCTGGACAGGTTCCCTGCGGCTCACTCAGTGCGCACAGAACAAGTTATATGCATTTCTTCATCGCTGTGTGGTGGCTCTCAAAGGTTGGCTCTTATTTTTTCCATATGAAGAGGGTGGCGTTTCCCTCCAGTTGAGGATAAGGCTGATAATCTGCTTGTGGAGGTTGGAGGTTCTAGTGTAATTCTTTTTGGGACCCTATATAAAAATTATATTGAGCCCTCTCATTGTACAAGAGAGATATAATTTCTAGAGCCTGGCCAGGAAAGTTGTACATCTCGTAACAGCCTCTGAGTCTGAAGAGATCAGACACTGATCTTACATTTTTCTTCTTTCTTTTTAAATGTGACTGCCTTTTGCCTCCTTGCCTAGTATTCATCCCTGGAGGTATTAAAAGACATGTAGATGTAGTGCTGAGGGACATGGTTTAGTGGTAACTTGGCAGTGTTAGGTTGACAGTTGGACTTGATGGTCTTCAAGGTCTCTTCCAACCAAAATGCTTCCATGATTCTATAAGCTTTTCCATTTTTGCTTGTGCCACGGCCTTTTACATTTGTTCGTAAAACCATTGTGACTTGACCCCAAATTTTTAAGATCAAGAATTCTTTTTTTGTTATGACTCTAAAGTAACTAGCTCCCAGAGAGTAATGATGTCTTTTATGCCCTTCCGGGTGCTCTTCTCATTGAACCAACAAGAGGTGGGCTCTTGGATCAGCTCTTCAGAGCTTCATGAAGAGTTTTCTCATGTGGAAGACCCGTAGTCCCTCTAAGCTTGCCAGGAGCAAGTCTTGTCTGTGTTATACAAGGTGTTACGCACCAGGCTTGTGAATAAGCACGTACATGAGAGTGAGCAGTGATTACAGTGTTGATAATGTGTGGCCCATTTGGTCATCGGTCCTTTGATTTGATCACTCGGTCTAGCTGAATAGAGAGTTGGTGTGAAATCAGAAGGGCACATTCACTGAAGACGACAGTAGCCTGGCTGAGGACCGTCATGTAATGGCACAAGAGTGTTTTTCACCAGTGGGGTCACAAAGAAAAGACTTGCATGGCTCTGTGATACAACTGATTTTCAGGTGCAACGTGGATGCAGTCGTGTAGGATAATAGACTTAGAATAGGCCTAAATAGACGGAACTTTGGCTGTCAGATACTTTGCTATGAATATAAACCCTCTTTACTAATGTGTGCTTACGCTCGTGAAAAGTGAATGATACAAAGATAGTGAAACCTGTTTAAGGGCAGTAGCAGGTTCCTGTCACCGGTGGAAGATAATTTCCAAAACTATGCTTGGATCTCACCTAGTTGCAGCTGACCTTGGCTTTGATTTAAGTGGCCTTTTTTTAAAGTCTAGGTAAGCTAGCTAAAATTTTTAGATATCTGCGTTTGGAACAAGTTTATGAAAAAAAGGCTTAAAGATGGAAATTGCCATTGACTTATCCTTAATGAGAGGCTCATCAGAGCATGCTTAGTTCCTGCATGTTTAGAAATATGTGTCTTGGGTTGCGGAGGACAAGGTGTATCATAGAAGAGGCCATGTTGCGTTAGCTTGGAGTGCTACATCTTAATGAACCTGTGGGTCTCTTGTGAATTATGGAAGGCTGTTGAATTTGGAAGAATAATAATATGGGCATATGCCTACTTGAGGACCAGATTTATAGGACAAGATTTTGGTAGGGATACATTGCCATAGCTTTACTTTTAGTTGAAAATCGTCTCAGGAAGAGGAGGTGTATTGACAGTTTTGCTACTAAATCCTATCGATTGGATTCAATGCACTTTTCCCTACATGTTCATAGTATATGAGGCTTTTTACCTCATCTCAAGGATTTAAAATAAATACAGAAATTATATACACGCTAACACCCTGACCAGGCAAAGGATATTATTGCTGCTAAAATGCATGAATTGTCATTAGTGACCTCATTCAGGTGTCAGCAGTCACTCTGCATCAATTCATTCTCCGTTATTGCCCAGACAATAGGAGATGCTTCCGGGTGTGTGTCACTGTCTCTCAACATAACCCCTTCACCGAGAAATATGATAAATATGAGATTGCTTTGACAAATTGCCTAAGCCCGTCTCCTGTCATTCTCTCTATGCGTTCTGCTGAGGTCACTTGGTGCTGCAACCCCATGTGCATAAAATCTAGGCCATATTATTTTATGCTGTTTTGTCTTGTTGGCTGTCTGACACGGACTGTGTCTGTGTCTCTTTTGGGTCACCTTGTTTCAAAAATGACCTGACAGATTTAGAAGACTTTTAGAGAAAAGAAAATTAAGATAAGAGGTGCTGACTAATTTGAAAACAGGGAGATGTGGAAATACGATGTGGTTGAGAATGGAAAATGTGGTGAGGTGGTAGTTAGCACCACTGAAGAATGTGGATGGGAGAGATTTCATGTCTGTCAGTCCGTAACGTGAGAGTAGGAAGATGTTGGAATTTCAAACCAAATAATTCTGTTCAGTATAATACTATTTTACTAATGGCTTCATAAACAAGTTGATAATGTGAGGTCAGGCTCATCTAGAGACAACAAAAATTAATTTGTCAAACTATCCTGCTAGTTCAGTTCTGCAAAATTGTACTTTCCTGGGGCAACAAGGGGGTGTATGGATAACTAAATTTTCAATAGTAATGGATTGTTAACAGAAGTTGGGCTTGCACTGGTACATTTTCTCAGTGGCATAGAATTAATTTGCTCCCATAACGTTATCTTTTTTGTGATTTCGACCAAGGCTGTATGTATGTTCCTCCAACGTGACGTTCCTCCTGTATCCAAATTCTTCTACATCCAGTTTTCCTCCTATTTTTGTCTGGTTTCTAGCTGAAGAGCCACTTGCCCTAGCTGCCCCTCCGTCACTTGCTATGAGAAGTTCTATATATCTCTTAGGGGCTGTCAAAGCAACGGTTCCCTCTCCCATGTCCTAGAGTGGGTTGGAGAAGACACTTGCTTAACAGCAATGGAGGGTGTTTTTCAGGCAGCCTCATCTGCGTGTTGCCCTGTCCCCTTCACTGATAACGTCGGTGACGGGCTAACAGTAGTTAAGGAAGGAGGGAGATGTATAGGTTTTTCCACAGTAGCACCTTCTCAGTTTTGCTCAGACAGGGTAGTTATTAAGCTTTATACAAAGCCAAAATGGAGGAGGAGAACGGGTTTTCTTCCACGCTGGACTTTCCCATATTGAAAATGTGATGCTGTTACTGTTGAGAATAGCTGTCTCTTCTGGTGCTGTCTTTACCATCACATCGTGCGTACTTGTGTCTATCCCCTGCCAGCATCTTACCTACATTTGTAAAGACCTGTAAAAAAAGCGGTGTTTGCTCTCGTAGTAGCAACAACACTTTTCGTTAGGCATTTGTTGCTATTCTTAAGTATGAGGAAAATTGTCTGGCTTTCTTTTGGATTCCTTCAGTACGTGTCTTAGTTCTATATTCAGGTATGACTATAGAAGGTATGGCAATAATAATGTCTCTGTGGTTCTTATGAGTACCCTGACTCCTAAACACATCTTTATTTTTAATATGACATACATCTGGCCACTTGAGCTGTTCTGCTCTGTCTCACTGTGCTTTCCCAGACTTATCCAATGGCTCGTTCTGTTGAATCAAGGTGCTCTTCTGCTGCACCGTTTGAGTGGTGTAGTTGACATCATTGGTAGGTGGATGGCCCATGTGAGATCCCCAAGAGAGTGCTGTGTAATGCTGTGCGTGTGTATCTAGACATGTAAAACTGTAGTACGTGAATGAGACACGGTAAGCTGATAGCATGTTTTTTAAACAATAGCCAGGTTCTGTCCTTTGCAGGCTAGAAGTTCAGTCTAGGATTGCTGGAGGGTAAGGTAGGTGGTTTTAGCCATGCCATCACGCCGAGCCGCTCACTGTCGGGTGGTAACAGCAGCAAATGTGCAACAGCTTCTTAATTACTCCAGTGAACTCTCCAGCTGCTGGCTTAAACAACTGATGAAAGCGGATGTATGCAGATACTCAGCCCTCTGAAATGAAGTGGCTGAGGCATGAACACACACCTTGTTAGCGATTGTGAACTAACACAGAAGACTGAAGTGGGGTGGTTAAGAAGCGGGTGCAGCTCCGATTCTGCCGCAGATCTTCTGTCCCGCTCTGGGGATCGCAACTTCTGATGGGAAGACACAGCAAGCATGTGGTAACTCCTAAGCTGCTGCAGTTAAATGTGATGGAGCCTGTCTGTCAGAGCTAGAAGTGCCTAACATATGGATTTGGGAAGTGTTATCTTCACATTTTGTTGGGGTTACGTGTGTACTTGAATTGCTCATTAAACGGCAGTGAACTTGATCAGAATTTATCTTTTCTCAAATAATAAAAAAATGTGATGAGTCATTGCCTTATCACAAAATATTTAGGACTTTGCAAAGGTACATTAATTACAATCATTAGGCAGTAAGCAATCTGTAAGAGCAGGTAAAGTGTAGTACATTTAGATGAGGTTATGCTGTAGCACCTTCCACAGAGTAGTAAAATCTTGATAACTGACACAGTTGATGAGGCTTGCTGTTTTTGGGTTGTTTAAAACCTGCCACACTACTCATTTCATAATTCAAAATGAGTGTCTTCTATTCTGTTTGTACGTGTAAGTCAATTTTTATTGACTTGAGATGCTTACTTTCTTCTGGGGAAAAAGCAGGTAGTTTCCCTCCCTGTCTGCAGCTCTAGCTGCAGTTCCCAAACTTAAAATGGTCTCGGATATTGTGGTACTGAAGTGTAGTTACTGTGTAGTTACTAATCATAGAATCAGAGAATGGTTTGGTTTGGAAGGGACCTTGAAGATCATTGAGTTCCAACCCCCCTG
>RSEF01000001.1:2403479-2419507 GCA_003993805.1 Himantopus leucocephalus | reverse complement strand
CTTTGATATTTGGCAGTTGGAATGAAAGCTGTGCCTCTTGAATCCTGGGCCATCGCCAAATGCTTTTGAATTTATACAACTGGGTAGCACAGAATTTTTTTGCAGCCTTTGTTTCAGCGGTGGCACTTGGAAGCCTTTTTTTTTTTCGCCCCGCAAGCTGCAAGTTTGCTGAGAAGGGCTAAGAAGGTTGTGAGGTGGCCGTCACACCTGATGTGAAGGCTCTGTTTGAAATTGCGGAGAGGAATACGGCTATTCTAAATAAGGCGTGCAAAATTTCCAGCCTGTAAATTGCTCGTTAGCCTTCATCTTCTTGGAACTGTTAATTAATGGGATGATGTAGAAGCAATGGAAAACTGGCAGCGGATACGTGCAGTAGCTTTCATTTTAACCGTTTCCCTGGATTCTTGAACAGTTTTGTTAGGTCTGATACGCTTTTTCTTTTTTTTTTGGTTGCTATCAATGTCCGCCGCGCTTTATTCCTGCTGTCAGCTAGAATTAGGAGAGACTACAAGTAGTTCATCAGCATTTGTAGACATGTTTTATAGGACTATAAAACCACGTCTCTTTTGATGTGCTGAGCTTATTCACACTTGGTCCCTGTGTGACTGGCTTTAAAGGCAGCGAGTCGTACTCTTACTAGCATCGTAAAAACGCTGTGAACGGGAAAAGGCCAAACGCTCATCATGTCCTCGCTGCAAGGCGTCTAATCTGACAGCAGCGCATGAGGGATTCACGCAGGCAAGTTCCTGCTAATGTAACAGAGTAGCTGATATCCCAGGGAAATGTTTGGAAACTGTTTTGCTTAAAAGCCTTTCGGCTCCGGTGCTGTGTACTTGCGTTTACCGTGCGTGACATTTACAAAACCGTAAGGTAGAATCTTTCTTTTTCCTGAAGTTTACCGTCTCTTACTGTTTTGTTCCCGATACGAAATCTCAACTCTGTTTTGGGGGGCCTACGTGCTTTTTTTTCAGGAATTATTTGTGACACAGGGAAACGGCAGAATTGCATTAGCAAAAATCCTTTTTTAAAATTTCTCTTTCCGTTATCTTATTTTCCTTGTTTTTTGCTCATGGACAGGCGTGTTTGCAGGTGAGCCCCTAGCAATGAACTCCTGGGACTGAGGCCACGTGTGTCAAGAAGCTCAACCCTGTTCAGATAGAAAAGAAGAAATTAATACCCTTGCAGCCCCTTCTGAATGAAATGGATATAGCCTTGATGGGTTTCTTTCTCATTCATTCTGCCAACCGTGCTACTTGCCTCTCATTGCTCTCCATGCACACACATGCGTCCCTTTACGCCTCTCCTCCCATCTTTGTTCCTTCTTTCCCTTTCTTCATCACCACCGCGCTCAGCCTTGCTCTAGGGCTGGAGCCGGAAGAGAACGTTTATGGAGGTGCGTATGGGAGGACCTGACACTGCAGGTGGGACAAGAGCAGCTCATTGTCACTTGCGAAAGCAACCGCAAGTCTGCGCCCATACGCTTGGAAGCTGTTGCTGCTGCAGCTCTGGACACATAGGCACCACTTTGAAATGGGTTGTGTATCACTAGTAGTATACATAAAACATTTTAGGAACATCTACTTCACAGCATGCTTCTCATCATCAAAGTGACTCAGTCATCTGATCTCACCGGGGTGATGCCATTCCGTGTTTTACACATGGGGGAGCTAATGCTTGAATGAGTGAAACAAACTGAAAGGTTTGGAAGTATTTCTGTTATTTCTAGTGTGCCTGGTTTGATGCTTTAGAAAGGAGGGAGTATATTGTGTGAGGGTTTTGTTATTTTTAGTGAGAGTTGCTGGGATTTTTTTTGTTTGTTTCTCTTGACATGGGTGCTCTGCGCCACTGAGAATGAGGACATAAATATGCAAAGCACCCAACAAAAATTGGAGATGACTGTTTTGCTGATGATGTGTAGACTTCTATATTTCGCTCATTTTCTACTTTTCTTATGATTGTGCTGACCAGCTGCCTTTCGAAGTGGCTTTATTTTGGAAGTCTGCAAATAGCTGTCAGTGATTTTGAGTAATATGTCATCAGGTTTATATATATATATATATATGCGTTTCAATGAGCAGTGTGAACTCTGGTTATAGATAATGAAGACTTGAATCTGAAGTGGTTGGACTGTGATGCTTGAGGGTATGTACATGACTGGCAGGACATGGTGAGAAAGCATTTAAGCGTAGAATCAGCCTTAATATTTTTTCTTAATTACTTAGTTTGCATTTATTCTTTGGCTGAAGCGATTTCTGCTGGACAAGGCTTTTGCCAAGTTTTACCCGAAGTACTCAGCTGCGAGAGGACTTAGGCTCTGCTTCTATATATATTGTGCAAATGCGTATGTACAACCCACCAGCAAGTGGCTGATGATTCACCGGTGATCTCTGGGCTGAGAGAGGCTGAAGAGCTGGAAGCCTGCGTGCTTTGCAGGAAATGACAAACTCCCAACTTAGGTTGAGAACAACCTACCTCCCTCCGCTCCCAAATCCTTCTGTTACGCTCTGCCGTGTTCTGGTAATGGCATTGTAAATCAGCATTTTTTTTGTCATCTAAACATGAATTTAAAAAAAATAAAAAAATAATCCCCATTGACTTGTCAGAAATAAACTTGGGAGAAGCTGCTTTCTCTCAGTTCTGGTGGCTGAAATAGAACATCTGAATTGCACTTCATACCTCTCTTCTGTCCTGCTTCTTTGTAGGAAGTGCCCGTGTCGTGGGCTTCAGAAGTGCCAATATGACATAGACAGACTTTGAATGGGCTGATTTTTATTTCTCTATTATAAATGTTCCGGTTTCATTTTTTTTAAATGAACAAAAAAGACTACTTAAAAAATCTGAACTAAAGTCAACATTTAATTTTGGTTCATGTAATTAACAATCTAGTCTTGGTTTTTTTGTTGGTTTTACGTGTTTTTAGACTCTTTGGACAAGATTTACTGATCGGTCGCTGGTTTTAGNTGTTGTTTTTACGTGTTTTTAGACTCTTTGGACAAGATTTACTAATCAGTCGCTGGTTTTACCTGTCGATACGTAAAGGTATGACAGGCCTGCTGATGGGACCTTTTTGTCATTTTCAATACCAAAAATCAAGTTTTAAATGTAAAGTATGCACTTCTCTGCCTTATCAAGTGGGATAATGATTTGCATGATCACTTAGTGGGTATTTCTCTAACCACCTAGCATGTGCATCGACGTCTTTGAATGGCCTAGAGCCAGCAGTAGGTAATGGAACTTCATGTGGGGATTTACATAAATTCTAAATAACTGTACAGTGTTTCTGCAAAGCCCTTTTCCCTGGCAGGCTGCGCTCTGTGGAACTCCCAACCCATATGCCTTCACCAAACACAGCCACCAAAATAGGATTTAGAGAGATCAGGAGAAAATGAGCTTGATGAGAACAGAAGAGCCCAAATCCTGACCCTGTGGAAGCAGGAAAAGAGAATTGATTTAGTCGGTACTGCTTCGTTTCAAGGTACATGATTATTGTAGTTCTCAGTTTGCCCCATGCTGGCCACTTCGGTACGCTAGAATAAATGCGGCATGGGAGGAGTAAGCCTGATGATTTCGTGATGTCAGTGGCCCTACAGGTTTGGTAGGCCAAGGACACCANGTGGCCCTACGGGTTTGGTAGGCCAAGGACACCGGTGGGTCTTCCAATTTAAGAGAATAACATTTCGATGGTGAAATATGCATTCCCTCCATTTAAAGATTTAACTCTGAGATTTTCTTCAAAAGCTGACCACTAGGAACCATTAAAAAGCTGAGAATCTTCTGTAACCTGAAAAAGTGATAAAAATAATGTTGATGGCACCTTATTTTTGTGGCCGTTCCGTCTTCTGCCCGTAGTAAACACCTCGTGGCTTTAAGGAGGAGCAACTTGAAAACATTTTGTTTTTACTAGATCTGCATTTCTTACTCGTAGTCTTTCCCTTCCCTCCTTTCTCGGTGTTCCTTGCCTTGATGTACAGCCTTCGGAGAGATGGTAGGTCTCACATCGCTTTCGTATGCAGATTTAGAAGGCCACTGTTTAGAAGTGGGCCTGGTGGAGTTAGATAACGGTTGGACTTGATCATCTTAAAGGTCTTTTCCAGCCATAACAATTCTATCTATGATTTGTTCTGTTGCAGTCATCCAGCTTGAGCTTCCAGGCTTGACAACGTTGCTCTCCGCTTCCACATCATAAAACTAGCTTGCCACATTTATGGTTGATGAGTCAATGATCAAAGTTGGTAAGACTGGGTGTTGAAGCTTCCGATTTCGTGCAACAACTACCAGTGATGACAGCCTGCCGTAGGGCTGCTGCTCGCTGGTGGTCTGTAGACAAGCCCTTCATCGTTCTCTTCCCTGTTCTTTGAATATGGATCTTCAGCACAGCCCTATATCTAATTTCCAATGTTATAGTGTTGAAGATCCACCTGAAGAACAGGAAAGATCCGTATGTATCAAAATACAGAAATATATACAAAAATAACAGCTTGCTTTATTCTAGAATCAACATGTTAATTGTTGCTTGTAAGCAAACGCCTGGAAAAGACAGTAACTGTGTCCATGCTAGGGGACCATGGAAACCCATCTTCACCTGAGAAAAGGGGGAGATGAGGGAATTAGTTAATTAAATGTGGCCTGTGTACAGTCTTTCTACTCTTAGTGTGTAATTAAATGCCTTGTAAAGCTCTTCGGGGTCCTCGTTTACTGGAAAAAACCTAAGAAATGTGTGATTGTTGGTGTACTCTCAGTGAAGCTGTGAGCTGGAAACTGATTAAAATAATAATAAAATGTGTTGCATTGTTAATTCATTCTTTCCAATAATAAAAGCTGGACTCCCTCTGCTTTGCATTTATGGCATAGGCTTGAAAAAACATCAAAGAGTCGCACTAGGAGAAGAGAATGAAAAATACATGTGTGCTTAGCTTAGACGCTGTGGTTTTGAGTGATGTGGTTCTGGTGCTTTTCTTTACTGGAGCATTGCCTTTTATTTTTAATATAACAGTGCAACATAATGTCACTGATCAATTTTTACCATGGTTTCTGTGGGTGAAAAGTTGTTTCCCAAAGCTTTTTTGGTGGAAAACTTGGTGGTGGTGCCTGTTATTCCCAGTGTAGCGGTGGCTGAAGAGCCCTGTAAAGTGCTATAAAAATAACTCTAAAACTGTGCTCAACTCAGTACTTGTTTTTCTGTAGTTTTTATTGAGCCATCCTGTGAATTTCTGTGATGGATGGGGTTTTCCAAAAGAGCCGAAGGCATTTAGGATCTAACTCCCTTGGCAATCCAGTGGGATTTGGGGAACTAATTACTTTAGATTCTTTTGAAAATCCCAGATCTAATTTTGCGTTATAATAACATGGTTTTATACGGGGGGGGATAAACCTCCAAGAAAAATAACACTTTCTGTAACTTCTTATTTTTCTTTTTGAATAGACGAGGGAACTGTTTGCCTGGCCTTTGCTGATGGCCGAGGCTCTTGTGTTGAACCTCCTTGGAAAAGGCTTGGAGCAGGAGTTCAGGCGGAAGGGTGAAGGATGAAGGGCTGTTTGCTGTCTTTTCCAAGGGCTCACCTATGTCCATGTGCAATACCCGAGTCGAAAGTGCGAACAGGACTCTTGTCCGCCGCTTGGTAGATTCATTCCAATTGCAGAAAGGTTAATGGTGTCATTAATTTTCTCTCCTAGGCTTAAGTGGTTGGAAGTTGCTGCATATGACAGGGACAATAATCCAAATCAGTTACACCTCCCAGCGGGTCGGTAAATAGATAAATCAGAGCGGTCCCTTAAGCATAATATCAAAAATCTTTCCCTTTTCGCTCGCAAAGGACAATGAAATAAACCAGTAGATTTACACATGATTAGCTAGGACACAATAAAAGGATGATCTCACTTTATTACAGTGATTTGGTGCTCTGTCCCCCTGCTGTTGAATTGGCGTGTCACATGCCTGGTGCCCTGCTGGAAAAACTGCGTTTCCCAGCCACGGTACTTGCCAGAGTGATAAACGATTGTGCCTTTGAATTGTTCTCTCACGCTAACCTCTCTTGATAATATACATTAATTCACGATGGTGTCTTTCCTTTAGAGCCCGTCTTGGTCTTAATGCAGAAAAATTAAGACGTTACCAAAGATCTGTGGACGTGATGACTGCAGTGGAGAGTGTTCTGAGAACTTTTGTAGTCTCTCCGTAACAGTGCTGCTGGTATCTCCCTGTTGATACGCACAGATCCCTGCCCTGGACTGGAGATTAAGCTAGTGATGTCCTTCGGTTTGTCTGCAGTTGGGTATCAGACACACAGTTCACCTCTCGCCATTCCATCCATGGAAAGCAGCAGCCTATGTGTTTGTATCGGTATGTTCTTCGAACTGTGTTGCTCTTCAGTATTGTGCAAGACAAGCGGTTGTAGATTATTTTTTTCTTTTCAAGATAGCCATATCTTCACTCTAGAAGCTTCAGCTTCCTTCTGCTTTGCAAAGGGAATGCAGTTGGGTAACCTTTTGTAAAGGACACTTTTGTTTCCAGCGGGACAGGGGGAATTTTAAGGTGCCGTGTTTTTGAGGCGTTCATCTCAACACCACATTGATTTTTTTTTTTCTGTGTCCGGCATGCCTTGCAGTTCTTCGGCGCCTAACGTACCCTGCTTGGGCAATTAGAATATAGGTTCGTAAGTATGTTTCAGATAAGCTGCGCTTTTGCCTTCACGCTCGGAGGAATACTGAGCAAAATAAGGACCCCAGAGGATGGGACACTTGTATCAACAGTTAAATTGTGAAAATAATTTATGGTGCATGGTTAGGTTTTGAATAGATAGTAGGAAGAAATTTTTCACTCTGAGGGTGGTGAGGCACTGGTTGCCCCGAGAAGCTGTGGCTGCCCCGTCCCTGGAGGTGTTCAAGGCCAGGTTGGAGGGGGCTCTGAGCAACCTGGTCTGGTGGGAGGTGTCCCTGCCCAGGGCAGGGGGGTGGAACGAGATGATCTTTAATGTCCCTTCCAACCTAAACCATTCTATGAGTCTATGATAGAAAAATGTCACATTGCATTTGAGCATCCTTCTGATGAAGTTTTGTAGTGGGAAGCAGTACTGATGGAGGGAGAATTCCATCACTAACTTCATATGTGGTGTAGTTCAAGACAGCACTGTCATACCAACAACTAGTTCATGCTTTGCTTAAAGTAGAACTGTGATTCTCTATATGCTTATACTAATTACTAATTTGTGATTTTCAGATCTTAGTATCTCAGTGTTATCTGGAAGGATGAATAAAGCCTCAACATCTCTGGGCAATGGGTATTTTAATGCCTCTGAGTATATGTAGATCAGAAGATGCAACTTGTAGAAATTTGTATGGCAACTGAGAAGTCAGTCTTCCCGTAATGGGTACCTGTGTGATTTCTTTATGTTCTCCGAGGTTGCAGGTTGTATAAAGCAGGTTAGAACTCGGTCTTTGCATTCCCAAATCCTGCATTTCTTTCGTAGCAATGATTCTTTCAGCATAATGTTCTTTGGTTTAATATTCTTTGGAGACTGAGATTGAGAAATGTTCTTTGTTACTTATGCCTATACTCCTTTTACTTTTTATATACTGCGTTTTCTGAAAACTAGCTAGATGTTAATCTGAATTTTTGCATCGACAGCCTTAAATGTGTTCTGTGGTCAAACACAGCAGAAGCAAAATGCTATCCTGGTTCTTACAGCCCACCTAAACATGTATTGACATTCTCTGCAAAGTCATTTGAACGCAAATCCAAACATCAAATACCCAAGTGAAGGGATTCTGCAGGTGCAGATGAGAATGAGATTATGAGACTTATCTCCAAGGTCAGAAAAATGCATTCTGCCTTTTGCAAAGTCTTTATTGTAATGTCGCGTGGATCGTTCATGGTGTGCTGTAACTGGTGCTACTCGTTCCCAGCAGTTCGGCCTCCCGTGATTAGCGAGAAGCGCTAGCCTTGTATTTTCTGTTAGCGCTTTTTTAAGGCCAAGGGTTCAGGTTGAAAGTTTTCTTAAACATTCTTCTCTTTTGCATTTGGTTTTGCTGCGAGCTATATAATTAACAATTTCCTTAAAGATCGAGTTAAAGGTTCACATATTAATTGATGGTATAGACACACAGTCTCCGGCACAAGTTGTAATAGTTCTTCATGGTTTGCGTAAGATTATTGCGTGATCTATTAGGGACGCGTTCTTTTGGATGTATAATATTGTGCTGTGTTAATGATCCTGAGAGTTTTTGGCTTTGTTCTGAAAGGTTGTGTGGAAGGAACATGAATCCCTTTAACATCGCTCAGCTACAGCCCCCTCAGAAATGTAACTCGGTGTCTGCTAAAGGGCTGAGTTCTGGAAAACAAGAGTAGTGCCGTAAGCAAACGCGTTCAGGGTAAAGCAATGCAGTTAACTTTAGGGGAAATTAATTAATTCAGTTTTTTTTTTTCTGGCTGGGGAACAGAGATTAATATGTGGCTTTTGTAGCGTAAACTGAAGACAAAACAATACCTTTAATGAGGAAAAAACAGACAAGCTCAGTTTTAAAAGAGTCTAAAAGTAAAGATCCCTCAAATGGCCCCTATGACAGCAGCTGCTTTGCAGGACAGATGTTCCAGAGCCAGCTTGAGATGAGTGTTTTCACATATTGATCAGTCGATTTTGCTCAATATAGTCCCGATTTATCAATACCCAAAGAATTCCTGTGTCTGCCCACCAGTCAGCTGCACGGACGTCATGTAGAGCTTGGGATAGACTGCTGAAGTTACGTGCAGCCGTGCGTGTGTGTGTGGCAAGGGAAGAGCAAGGGAGTGGGTGGTATTTAAGTGGGGTTTTTTTTTGTGCTTTTACTCTTAGAATAACCTCTCTAGCGCCGAATGGTTTAATCGGATATATATGGCACTACTTGCAGCTCTTCCAGCTCGATGCAGAGGTAACTTAATAGTAGTACGATTAAAATCCCAATTCTGTGAAACCCTCCCTAGTGGAGCAGGAGTGGAGAAGCAAATTTTTTTTTTTAAAAAAAAAAAAGTAAAATTTCTGCTATCTTGTGGAGAAAAGATCTTTTGAAGAGCACCTCTTCTCAGCTTTCCAATTCCGTTCCTGTGTTGAACGGAGCTTTTCCACCCCCGCAGCTTTCCTGTCATCGTGCGTCCATGCCTTCTGCCTGCTGAAAACGGCTTTATCTTTTCACTGTGCTCCCGGCTAACGTATTGGAAAGGTAAAACTTCTTGAAGGTGCACGGAGTATTCAAAATACCTTCACGAGCACAGAATCGAAACTTTTGGAGCTCAGCTGGTTGTGTGCCATTAGCTGCTTGAAAAGGCTCTACGTGGTATTGAAGGAGCTGCAGTAGCCCCGTGAAAACGCTTCTGTTGCGCTGACAATGGTCGCGGGGATTGTTGCTCCTTTTGAGTTGGAGTGCCAAATTCGGGGGGGTTTTGGGGTGTTGTGTCTGCGTGGTGCTGGGGAAGGAAAAAAACAAAGAAAGCAGGGGCTAGTCCATCCAAGGGGAAAGATTGATCGCTTTGGGGTGAATGTGAACTTTTTTAGACGTACTGGGCTGTAGTTGAGTTCGTAGTTGTCCTTTTTTGCCTTACTAAAGAGTCTGACGGTGTGTTAAAATAATATCAGTCCCAGCACCTCAGCAAGATCCTGATGATGCTGGCATTTATGCACCTGCTTAATTTGGTTTTGCAAGTAAGGCCAGCGAGACTGCCTGTGAGACTTCGCTTAAATTATGTGCTGGCTTAGCAGAATAAAGCTGACTTGGTGCACTTAATGAATCTGAAATGATTTCCACGAAGTATTTGCTGAACCTCAGCTTATTTTTGCAATCTTGAAAATGGCTCATTAATTGATGGGAGACTGACCATCCCTTTGGACAAAAGAAGTTAAGTCCAAATTACAGTTTCTCTTAAACAGAGCTGACTTTCTCATTTTGATCATCAGTGGAGCGGCCCCCAGACAGTTGTGTTTGTTTTAAAGGAACCTTTGGGTTTAAGACACTATTATTTTTTTTTCCCCTCATCCGTCTCCTTCTGTCTTGGAATTTTCACAGATTCATGAATGGTTGAGGTTGGTAGGGACCTCTGGAGGTCTTCTGGTCCAACCTCCCTGCTCAAGACGGGCCGCCCAGCGCGGGTTGTCCAGGGTTGTGTGAAGGCAGATTTTTGAATGTCTCCAAGGTTGGAGATGAACGGCCTCTCTGGGCAACCTGTGCTAGTGCTCAGTCATCCTCACGGTAAAAAAAGTGGTTCTGGATATTCAGAAGGAACCTCCCGTGTTTCAGTTTGGGCCCGTTGCCTCTGGTCCGGTCACTGGGCACCACTGAACGGAGCCTGGCTCCGTCCTCTTTGCCTCCTCCCTTCAGCTATTTATACGCATTGTTGAGATCGCCCTCGAGCCTTCTCTCCTCCAGGCTGAGCAGTCCTGGCTCTCTCAGCCTTTCCTCATATGTGAGGTGCTTCAGTCCCTTCACCAACTTCCTGGCCCTTTGCTGAACTGTCTCCAGTATGTCCATGTCCCTCTTGTACTGGGGATCCCAGCGCTGGACACATGGCTCCAGCTGTGGCCTCCCCACCTGCCAACAGTTTCTCCTCTACACCCCAGCTTCTGCTTGCTTCTCCCTCAGCTTCTGAACCTGCCCATCCTTGGATTATGATCATCTTTGTTAGGTTAATCTGTTCAGGCTTTTAATGATTTTTACGATCCATTATATGCTGTACGTTGTGTATTACGGTAGGGTAAGGTCATTCTCGGACTGTGAGTGTTCATGCATGTTGTGCAGTGAAAAGCAACTTGCTGTTGTGGCTTTCTTGCATGGAATCAGCAAATCTTGTATTTAAATCTTAAGGGTAAAGCCTGTAAATTGCCCGGTTTCCCAAGGCATTAATCAGCGTTTTTGGATTCTTCTCATCTGAAGAGGGACTGGCTGGAGCAGATAGAGTATCAGGTTGGAGAACGGCGTGACCAAATTTGGTTTTCTGGCCGACCTTGGACACGTTGCTCATGTGCAAGAAGGTGGATAGTTTGCCTTATAATACCGTGTGCTAAACCGAAGGCTGTGAAAGGCAACGTACAGGCTATTGGGGTTTAATGTTTAAATTTGCCGGTACGTTATTTATATAGGCCCGTTGTTTTCTTTGGGGGATTTGTTGCTGTAATGGCCTTTTAGATCTCTGTTCTCATATGGTCTGGTTGATGAAACAAATGCCCGTGTTATTTTTGAGTGTCAGATGGATGCAGAGGCTGTTCAGTAGCTATTTCGTTGTTTAGCTCACTTGTTTTCTTCATTCCCCAAACTCCTCTCTTCCCCGAATTTACTGTCTGGTCCTCCCTTACTGCTGCATTATTGTCTGGAACACTTCCTATTGATTTTCTGTGTTGGTGATGATTTCCTTTTCTGAACACAGTTGTGAAGAATTGAAAGTAATTTGGTCAGCGAAGGTTTTGTGCTTCCTAAGATATAGAGGACCATTTAAAATCTTTTCTGTAACCTGATTTTAAGAGGTTTGATATTCTTGTTTGTTGAGTTGTCAATTTATTAAGGTCACTTTGTGCATTCCTGTCTCTTTGGTAGGCTTTGTTTTCAGCACAGCGTGAAAAGCTGCTTTGTTTTTTGTTTAGAAAAAAATCTCATGAATTAAATTTAATATTCCATTTTGGGGTTCTTCTACAAACCATTTACTGAAAGCGGGACAGCAAAAGATTCAATTTAGTCATTGTCTGATCAGTAAAAGCCTTCTTGTGCAGACTTTAAGGAAAAAGGAGCATTTTGAGGTGGGGAGAGATTTATTTGCGAATATTGACCTGCAAGTTCTGAATTACACAGATAAGTGATTAATCCATGTGCCATAATCTATCAGAATTCGAATGGGTTCTCGTTAAATGTTTCATTCCTAGGACAGAACTAATAGTTTAGAAATTATCTGTTATTATCTGGTGTTCGGACTGATAGAGCAGCCGTTGGGAACAGGCTTCAAGGATGCTGCTGGATTTTTGTGCGCCTGAGATTTGCATGTATGGGGATATCGGTGTTGGCAGCGAGGTCTTGATCTACAATGTGTTGAGTACTTTGGCCCGGATCCAGAAAAGCAATTAGATGTATGGCGTGATGGGGACCGTTCACGTGTTTTAAGTTGTGTGTGTGCTTAAGTGCTTTGCTGGCTTACGGCCAGGCTGCCCAGCACCTCGCAGGATGGAGACACGATAGTTTTGTAATAAGCTAAGGTAGAACCTTTTTCAGAAGGTGACTGAAGCTGATTTCCATATCTGTACTGGGAAACAGCCCAGCCTGAGTCTCCAAGGTTTGGCGTAGCTCAAGGGAGTTTTTGGGTGTTTATTGAATATCTCCGTCACTTCTGGACGATGAGGATAACGAATAAAGTTGTCATTTATATTCTGCTGTTTGTCAACTTGCAAATGGGGTGATCTGCGGATAACAGTTCATTATCTGTTTAACAAAATCTGTCATGCTGGGGATTAAAAATGTCATTCCTCAAGAAGTGCGGGGTTGGGTAGACTAATAGAGCCAGGCACCTGTGTCAGTGCTGTATTGTTTCCATATGCGAATGGATAACAACATTTTCTCCTATGCTTTCAGCCCTACCGATATTAATATGCAGTGAAAATGGGGAATTGATTTTTAAGACAGGGGTATCTCATTGCTCCAAGAATTAGAGCATTCTGTGTTCCTGCATTACCCTCATCCAAAGCCCGGCTGTCTGCCCAGACGTGTCGGGAAGCTCCTGCTGAAATCGAATTCCTGTCCTGCTGAACAGCTTCCCAAGAAATCACAGTCCTACCCGAAACCTAAACAGACAAGAGAAAGAACAGGAAGAGAAGCTCCCAAATTGATGTACAGCAAGTACGCAAATTAAATGGAAGGACATTGTGGAAAAAGTAGAAAAGTTTGGGGGTTTTGTTGTGGTGGTGTGGTTTTTCTTTGGGTTTTTTTTTTTTTTTGGTCTTAAATACAGTCTNAAACTAGTGGGCTCTCCCTCCAAAAAGGGAAGACTGTTTGAACCCAGAGGTTATTCAGCTTCTATGACGTTCATGTTTAAGGCACTTCAGAAGTACTCAGCTTAGAAAGCTGTCTTGGAGCATGGTATGGGTTGAGGCAATTTGATTGAAACGGAACATTTTGCAGAAAACTTGCTCCAGAATGGAAGTAGCATTTAAAGAAGGCATGAGATATCTTCTTTCTAATAAAATCTAAGACAAGACTACTCAGTGACCTAACAGATTAAGGGCACGGAGTAAAGGGTATTTTTCGCTTATTATTTTTTAGAGAGAGCAAGTGGATTTTTTTTTTAAAGAGGAAAAAACGAATAGTGGGCCCTTTCAGCAAGTCTAACTGAAATACGTGATCTTAAAGATAGGGCAGTGACAAAGAAAACAGTGAATTCTAACATTTTCTTTTATTGTTTCTATACATTTTAGACATTTTCATTTTCTAAAATACACGACGGCTCTTCAGTCAGAGGTGGATGAACGGGATATTATGTGGATGCATCTCGTCATCATGATAATTCAAGAGGAACTATTTTCTTATCCGTATGAAAATTGGGTGGTGATAGATGTCAAATATTTGTCTTCAGTAGTAAAGTAAATATTTGCTATCTAACTGTCCCCATCAGTGAACAAATCACCTGCAAACAACATATTGCGAGAAGGAGGATGCATGAAATCACATAAAAATTAAAGATGAAGTAACTGAATGAAAACTAGATACCAAATAAAACTAAAAACCAAGTTAAATAAAAATTAGGTGGTTGGATTCCCTTGTGATGGAGAAAACCAAATTACAGAGCGCGTTATGCAAAGGTGGTGAAATGACAAATGTCAGTGGAAATCTGTAAAGCTGTTTGCAGACTCTGCATGGAAGACAGACTTTTTGTAGGAGGTGGAGGAACATGCCTTTATTTAAAGAATTCCTCTGTCTAGTGAGATAAAAATTCAGAGTGGGGAGGACCACTCATAGGGACAAAAATACTATGCTGTAAAAATTGAAGCGTATTAGCAGGTTTTATTAGCCTGTGGATTGAGGAGTGGAAACGGAGTGTAATTTTTTTATTTTTATTTAAAAAGATCGGAGACCGGCACTTGTTACCAAGTGGTGGCTGCCGTCCTCCATTCCTGATGTTTAAGTTGGGTAAGTGGAAGAGTCAGAACCTGTTTATGGAGTCCTTGTCTTTGACCGGTTCTTCTAATGACCTGTTCAAGAGCCCACAGGAGGAGGGAAGTGTTTTTTAGGTTAAATCTTGGATTGCTGTCTGACGTAAAGTACCACGGCTGGTTCAAAAGGAGTAATTTGAGCTGCCTAGTAGTAGTTTCTGGAGTGTAATTATGTTAAGCATCCAGAGGAGCAGGCTGACTATCAAATAATAAAATGGACAGAAAAGAAGGTAAAGTAAAAGCTAAATTGCAGAGTCCTAAACAGGCGAAGGAAGCAAAACTCTCAGTTGGCTGCTGGTTTTCAGTCGTCCGGTCTTGGAATTATGTTCCTTTGAACAGAAAGCAAACCAGCAAATAGATAAACAGTACAGCTGCCAAGGTTGGAGGTGTGTTTATTTGGCACAAATAACTTAAAATTTAGAAATCAAGCCCTAGGAAAGCTAATAAGCTGAAATATTTTTTTAGAGTAGGCAGTAGGAGGGAAGTGAAGACGGCTGTTGTGGGTTGTAGGGATCAAACGTATTTGATATATCTTTAGGCCGTTAAAAGCAAGGCGCCTGCAGAAGACATCGTGGTTTAGTTGAATTGTACAAGATTATGTGTTAAAAAAAGAAGACATTACGGGAAAGCTAAATGATTTCGCTGAAACCAGTCTGCAATTTTGAGAGCGTAGACGAGGAAGATACCCAGAAACTCTTCTCTTTTGATAATAAAGACATATAGGCAGAACTAGAGGCTTTAGAAGGAACTTTGAAATTAATTTAAGTTCAAAGGCAGTATGTCAGAAGACTTCTTTAGGAAGGAGAAGTATGAAGTCACTGCGATGCCAGGAAAGATAAGCAGCCTCTCCTTAAAGCTTCCAGCTGAGGATTGGAGGATAGGCAGAAATATCTTCTTTACATGTACAAAAGATTCTACGAATTATTTCTGTAGGGGAATAATTAGCTCTTGTGAGTGCTTGTTTCTCTTGTTGGATTGTGGTGGTTTGTGGTTTTTTTTTTTTAATAGCTCAGTTAGTGCACTTGCAAGGGATAAAGAACTTTCCAACAAATCAAAGTAGGCAGTTGTTTAAATGCACGTTTTTTGGTTGTTTCTTTAAATTGATTAAAAAAAACTGACTAGGGGACGTAAAGTAACAATCAGTGAAAAATTATCATAATGGAAAGAAGAAAGGTTAACTCCGTTTTTCTGATGATCCTCGTGGTGGTTATGAGGCTTATTAGTGGTCTTCAAAAAGGTCTGTGCAGGAAGATGGCAAATTTTGACACCTGCCACAAAATCTTTGGAGTTATTTGGAACAAGACGGGGCTGAGGAATCCGAGAGATGTTTGAATAAGTTACGAGTGTGTATCGAGGGAGAAAATAAAATTATTTGCTGAGCTTCCTTGGTTCTAAATTCGCCAAAGACAGGAAAGTGGGTGTCATTTTTAGAAAGCTCGGTGGCAGCCTACTCTTAATGTGCAAACTGTGGTCCAAACTAGGAAGAGGCTAGGGTGCGTAAAGGATGGATATCAACTGAAATTTTATGTTGCTTTTATAGAAATGAACGCTGCAAGCCGCCTCTGTCGGTGTCTGCCCTGAATTGTCTGGGCTCATCTTGAAGGATGTTGCAGAACAAGACGGGATGAGGGAAGGTGCAGGGGGGATCATAGCACACTTACAAACTGCCGTCTGAAGGGAGGGAGAAAAAGATGGGCTCGCTGCCCTTTGGAAGAGAATAAATGAGGAGGATGGTGATAAAATAATGGGTGGGATGGGGCAAGGGTAGGTGGCAGTTCCTGTTTCTTCTGCTCCAAGATCATGAAACAAGGGTCTTCAGCACGGCTAAGAGGGTTAGATAATTAGGGGACTGGAACATCTTTCTTATGAGGAAAGGCT
>RSEF01000001.1:2359972-2370949 GCA_003993805.1 Himantopus leucocephalus | reverse complement strand
GACAGACGAGAGCTTCCACAGTGCGGCAGAAAGCATGTTTTGGCAGGAGCAACGATGGGATGTGGTTTCGGAAGCACAAGTGATGCGCAGGAGGGTGCAGAACCGCTGGCTCTGGAACCCAACGCTGACTCCTCCAACCGTGCGTGCGCTCGCAGAAACGCAGCCTGTGCCTTGCGTTTCTTTGTCAGAAATTGGGTGTTGCTCTGTGCACGTAGAGCCCAAATATCCCCCCCGTACCTGCAATAGCCAGTGAATGTCCGTGGACATAGTGTTGTATAGAATGAAAACCTGAAAATGTTTTGTGTGGATTACGTGTGTGAGTGCAAAGTATGAGCATAAAAATCTTACGATTGCCATTATTCATCAAATCTTTCAATTCCCTGTTGAATTCAGAGCAGGCGTTTGCCTACCTGTGGGCCTACCACATCTCCTTTAAAGAATAATTTGCTTTTCCTTGATTGGTGATTTTATTTAACTGTAAGCACAAAAGGTTCCAGTCCAGTGCAAGAAGCATTCTGGTAATTTATTAGTAATTAGCTGAAATTGCGAGTTATCCAGCGGCGGTGCCCAGTAGCTTAACAGGAGTCAGAAGTGCCAGAATGAAGCTCGCCGGGCACCAAATTAAATGCCTATGTAGACCCCTAAATGTCTCCACACTGAGAAAAGCATATTTATGCTAGAACTACAGACAAAGACAGACATATGTGCGTGCANAAGCACTGGGCGAAGGGACTGGTAATGCATTTTCTGCCGGAAAGACCAGGCCCCTTCCAGCTGAAGTGAGACGAGCGAGGCCTTGCTGAGTCGCAACGGCGTATTTTCCCTAATTCCTCCTTCAGCTTCTGCCTGCAGTGCTTTCCCAAGAGTTTTTGCCCAACTTTTGGTGTTATAATCGAGTCAGTACTGCAGTAGATTTCACTGGCATTAGACTTAATTAATGACAGACCACGCAGGCCGTGTTAAAGTGAAGAGAAAAGACTGTCATATGGTATTTGTCAGTGGCAGATCTGCTCTGTCGAGGAGAGTTACAGTTAACCTTTAACCAGTGATGATGGCAGCTAAAAGGTGCTTCCATCCTCTTTAGCTGTCATCAGACCCGGTTAAAGGTTAACATCTTGCTTCTGGCACCAGGGTCCTGCCAGGGCACCGTCGTCTTCCCCAGAGCCCGCCTGACCCGTGGTCTGATTTCCTAGCTGTACCCTCAAAAGCAAACGTGAAAATCAAAAATAAAAAAGGCGGGCTCCGTCTTAACAAAAACAACAAAGTACGAGAGCGCACATGTGTTGGAAACAACTAATTCCTGCGTGCGGTCTTCGTTAGTGAGTCCTGGATTTAATTGGAGTCCTTAAAGCAGAAAGCCCCGGTGGCTTCTTTACCGTGGTGTCCTGCTTCCAGTGCTGACGTGGTCGCTCGTCAAAGAAACCGCTCTTTAGGAATAAAGCTCAGTCCCTTGTTTCCTCCTGTGCTTTTCTCTTTTTTGGTCTGTTCGTAAGATTTATTCAAAATCCCGTTCCAATACCGTAGCACCGGGGATGGGATTTGTCAGGATTCGGCATCTCCTGCCTCTGGGTTCTTCCATCTGAAGAAGCGGGTGAATTGAAGCTCTGGCTTAGCAGCATTGGGCAGCCGCAAGAAAACGAGAAAAGGGCTGACGGAAGGAGACCTTGTGTTTGAAAACTTGCGGTGCTCAACGCAGAGATGGGCTAAACGGAATATGAAGTATGCAAGGGTGGCAGAGCCTGCTTTATCCTCTGAAGTCTCTGGTGGCGCGGAAAAGCCTTTGGGCTCAAGATCCACAGTGAAGCTGAATCGCAGAAGCTACCTGCAAAAACCAAATGGACTTTGTAATCCAGGAATATCTCCCAAATGGCCATAGCAGCATCTGCAGGTGAAAACTTCGTGCTGGAGCTCAACAGATATAAAGGCAGGTTATAGCTACAAAGTTCTGGTTCTAAAATCANTTGCAAAACCAAATGGACTTTGTAATCCAGGAATATCTTCCAAATGGCCATAGCAGCATCTGCAGGTGAAAACTTCATGCTGGAGCTCAACAAATATAAAGGCAGGTTATAGCTACAAAGTTCTGGTTCTAAAATCAGCTTAGGTTTGGGCTTATCTGCTGCTGACCCACAGTTTTAAGGCTGTAGTGGGGTCTGGAAGGTATGAAAATAAGCGTAACTGAGCACAGAGGGATCACCTGAGGACAGATGTGTAGCGTTCTCCCTTCTCAGCGTGTATTTTATATCTTCCATGTTGTGAGGCGCTACGGAGTTGTAGCTGTATGAAAATCACTGCTACCAAGGGAAGATTGTTCTTTGAGGGTAAATAATGTGTTGGTACCTGTTTGTCTGTGGCTGTAATTGATCCCGGAATCCTTAGATAAGTTTTTTGGCTTCTAAATCGCAAATGAGTGGCATTCTCATACACTTCTTTTTTGTAAGCTGCGTCATGCTTATCGATTAAAAGCAAAACATTACCTTTTTCTTACGATATCCACCTACGGTGGAAAAAAATACCAGGTTTTGGGACAATTCATTTATCAATAGATCGTTGCTGAGATTTTCCTGGAACTGCCGCACAGGGGAAATGAAAAGCAATGACACAATTTACAAACAAGAGTGATTTCAGTTGTTTATACACAATTACATCTTTGCTCCCTAAGGAAACTGTTGAAGGAACATTGTGAGTTTAAGAACAGCTTTATTTTTATAAACACTTCTTTTTAATTGCTGAGTTGAAGTTGTGTTTATTACCGAAAATTCCCAAGGCTTTTTGCAAACAGTGCAATCTCCTTAGCACAGGCACGATTTTGTTATGTATTTTCACCCTCCTGGTTATACTCTGTTTTTCTCATCGCTCTTCTTAAACTCATTTAGTCTCCGAGTTCCCATATATTATGCTAACTATCCCTCTTTTCTTTAGACCATTTCGAGCTTTATAAGTTAACAAAACTGAAAGTTAACAAAACGCTTTCCTCTTAAATACTGTCTCCGTATAACAGCTTTTGAAGTGTTATAGAAATATTCCTAATTAGCCAGTGTGAGCCTCGTGAAAAGTGTCTTAATGTGAAGTCAGTTTTAAGGAATAATAAAAGCAGGAGCAGAGAGGGTTTTCCCTTCATTTATGTGCGGTACCGAAGGCTGTATTGTGCAGCCTGACTCTCTCGGCTGTCTTGGACGTGTCCTCATCCACATCAACCAACTGTCTTGTCCAGAATTCACGGTGGATCGTGCAAAACCCGCAGCACCTCTGCATGGCTTAAACTGCTTCCATACTTTGTTGGGTACAAAATCCTTCATTTTGGGGTCGATTACTGGGCAGTTACGGGCAGTTCAACTTTCTTCCGCTTTTCTTTGTAAAGGTTCCCACCTTCTGTGTCGTCTTTTGTAGGCTTTTTGCCTGAACAGTGGAAGAGGATTGAACTGGAGGGAGATGCTCTTTCCCCTCTTCGTTCCACCTCGCGGCGTTCCCCTCTCTCACTCCAGCATTTTGCCATTCACGGAGGGTCTGAGTTTCCCAGTCCAGGATTAACCTGCGCCCCGGGTTAGTAGCAGAGGGAGGAGGAGGAGGATAGTCCAGTGCCACCCCGTAATGCAGCTCCGCTGCTGGAGGAAGGTCCTCGGATATCTCTGATCCAACAGGCAATGAATGGATGCGAACGGACGGACTCCCCTGGCTTAGCACACAATTTCTTCAATTCCCTTTGAAACCTTTCCCAAAGGATTCAGTAGGATTGTGACCTATTTTTGGTCTCGCTGCCTTGAAAGAATCAAATGATACTACCCATCGGTAATCTAGGAGCTGTTTCATATATAGCTACTAAAAGCAGCCATGTCGGAAAAGCCAGCAGCTATGATACGCTCTTCTTCCTCGTTTCTGTTCCGTTGCCCCAAATATAGCACCTGGGGAAAAGCCGAGTGGGAACTCCTGTCTGTGGTCGGGTAAGGATATAGGATAATACCGACCGCTCAGTTCATTTCAGGACCTGTGGCAATTTCTTAAATCTTGAGTGACCTGAAAAAACAGTGTTTCTTTGTTTTCTCTTCTTTCCCCCCAGTCTCTGTAATCCTTTCAATGTGTGCAGTAGATGTATTTCTTGCAGAACGCTTTTTGGCACAATGACCTATCTTAGTGATTTCCGCCAAACACTCATTACCCTTCTGTGTGAAAACCATTTCCCTAAATTCTCTGATTCCAACATCTTGATTTCTGAGTGCCTGTTTCATTTTTCCTTTTTTTTTTTTTTTTTTNCATTAACAGGAACTTCTGAATACATCTCCTCGCAACAAATTAAATGAGGTTACAGCTCGGTGTCCCATCTGTACAAGAGCTTCAGCTCTGCTTTGTGTCTTGAATCTTTGAACTTTGGCTTTGTCCTTTTGGTTGTTGTTCTCTGAATGCTTCGGCACGAGGACGAAATTAAAAAGCACTTTAGCTGTTGCTGAATGGTAGGTGATGTTGAACCCCGTTCTTGAAATGGAAATTAAAGCCCCGTCTTTTTTACATTCCTTTTCTTAAGCAACAGGATATTGATCCGCTGGGTTGAAGCCTTTAAAAAAAAAACCTGCTCTGTTATCTTCCCAGTTTATTTTTCTGGAGGAGCATGTTTTAGTTATCTTTGCATTTAGCGGTATGAAAGAAGATGGAGATCAGATTTAGGTTATTAGGGGGATAAGTCTTGTGCTTCATTCTGTGCTTTCTTATTCCGCCTTGTACCGGTGATAAAAGCCAGGGGATCTGAAGCCGAGCTTTGTCTGGAAGTTTTTTAGCTGTGGAAAAGATTCCTGTTAAATGCCTATTTGAGATTAAAGTGAGATGCATGAAAACCGTTGATGCGTTAAGCCCAAGCAAGCGAGTTCAGTTCCTATTTTGAGTTTCAATGTGTTGTATTACAGTTAGGTACAAATCGTCGTGCAGGATCTTTGTCCGAGCGCTGTGCCAACTCTTCCGCGTGGTCGTATTCTTCCCTTGGCTGATCCGTAAGAGCGAGGTGGGAGCTTCCAGAGTTGGACCCGTGTGGTGACGTGATAGTGGCTGTTCGGAGCAGCGAGCCCGAGGTCTGGGACCCGGTATCCCTGTAGTGTTGTTGCAAAAGGACTGTTTAAGCGCTCACCGTTAACAGCACGTTAAATCTTCCATGATTCGGCTCTGTCGCTCTCTTCCCAGCTCCGGAGCGTTCACATTAGTGAAGGAGGAAAAATTGGCTCCTCTACTCTTGATGTCTCGTACGGTATTTTGAACGCCTTCTGTAGCAGGGGATTAAAATTTAAATACTGGAGGTCAGGCGGAGAAAGAAGTAATGCGGCGTCCCTCGGTTGTTCTGCGATCTCATCGCCGTATTCTGTCACATGCTGATACGGTGCCAAAGCATATGGACCGCCATATGGTGACTCTCTCTGGTTTTCTGCCACCTGTAGTCAAGCTGATTTTCAGTCGCTGAATTTGCCCAAGAGTTAAAGCAAAATAAGTACAGCAGCAAAATAAGATGGCAGTGGTAAAGACTGAAGTTTTATGTGACTTACTGTTGTTACAGTAATTACTAGAAGAAGAAGAAAAAAATAAACAAATGCTTTTAATGAGCACATCAGTAATCCAGGAACAAGTGTTTCCAACGCCCGTTAGTGGGGGTGAGGTGGGCTCCATACACTTTCTTGTCTCCAAAAAGACAAAATAATTTGTGTTTTGATTCAGCTTCTGTGAGAAAACGGAATTAAAGCAGGGTGACTGTCTTTAAACGTAATACTGCTGACTGGTTTACACGTGTCTTCATGGTTCAGAAACAATGATGCGACGAATAACACTTACAGTTTTGAATTATTAAAAAGAAAATACATCCTATAAATGATTCGCCATAGCTTTATTCTGTTAAGGTGAGTTTCTTTATAAATACAATATCTAAAATGATGTATGTGTATGCATGTATATTTACATGTATATTTAACATCTTTTATCTCGTCTTCAAGCAGTTGTGTTACTGCTTTGGATGATGTGTACACATACAGTTGCATCGCGGTTAATTGTTGGAATATTTAACCAACGGGCAAGGCGGGGGAGTAAGTCTACACCCTCATTACGTTGTACTGGGCTCGTCAATAATTCTTACTGGCAGAGTGTTGAGTAAAGAGAGGGTAATGTTGGTACCGGCTCTCGTGCTGGTACGTGACTCCCCAGATGTCAGTAAGCAAATACACGGGGCTGGGGCTGGTTCATCGCATCTTTTGAACAGTTTTGGCCAACCCACCATCTGGAGTTAAATAAAATGTTCTTCTGCAGTGCCCGTTGGATGGGCAACGCCTTTCTCGGTTTGGGGCATTCCTCACTGCTGTGGGGTCAGAGGTAGCTTATACACAGGCTGTCCGGTGGTGTAAAAAGCAGATGCGCGGTGTGTAGTTTTGGCTAGTGTGACCCCTAATCTTTAAAGGTCGGAGTCAAAGGATACAGTTTTGGGCTACTTTCCTTCAGTCAACTATGTTTTCTAGTGCTCGTAGCTCAGCTCTAGGTGGGAAGACCTGTAGATGTCTCCTCTCTTTTTTTTTATTCGGTTACCAATATGCTGCTCTGTCTCCTGCTGCTTTCCATAGGTTACTTTTCTCATGCATATAGGTTGTTCTTGTGATGTTATGGGGATGGCACAGCCGTTTCATGTTTTTAGGACTGTATTTTTCAATGCTTCCACTGATAGCTGGTGATAATGGTACCGTCCAGCTTTGCAAAAATCCTTCCGCGTTCATCACTCGCGTTTTAGCTACTCACCTCCTCATTCGATGTTAGATGCCGTGCAAAATTGCTTGCGGTTTTACCCATACCTTAGGAATAAGCAATGTGTTGCCTTGAGGGAAAGGGGTTTAAGTGGCTTTAGGTGATCTTGCCATATTTATTTTTCCACGCTCATACAGCCAGAAAGAATTTCATTAGCTTCTTTTAAAAGGATTGTGTGGTTGGGTGCCCTTGATTGTTTTGAGTGATGTTCCAAGGCTTCGTGTAGTAGGGAGCAGACTTTGAAGTTCTCACAGGTACAGCTGTGATAACTGTAAACCTTTGGCTGACATTTTGGTGGGGAGTTTTGAACAGGAACTTTCCTTGATCCGTGCAGCTGAGGTCTCCTGTAGGCAAGACCAATTTACCCGATTCAGCAGGGTCGATGTAAACCACTGCATTAACCCGCTGTAATTCTCGTGTCTCTTCAGTGTCTTTTGATCTGTGCAGGAATCGGTATCTTCCGTGCAGATAAGAGTTTGATGCGACTCAATTAAATGAATCTTGGTAGAACTTTCTGCCACTGTGGCATGATGCCATCTTTGCTTCTCACTTACAAAGTGAGCATTTGGGCTCTGAAATAAAGAGCCCGTGGGCGCAAGACTTTGCGTTTACACCCCAGTACTAGATCCAGCAACATGTTTAGGTGCTCCAGAGAAAGAGACCGACCTTCTGAGTGGGATGTAATCTCTTTGCTTCATCTTTTTCATAAGAGTTCCTCCATCTTCATCATCACAACCGTGTACGCTGGCAACTAAAAATCTCTTCTAGCGATCACCCACAGGCTCCTGTAGTGCTTCTTTTCTGTTACCTTTTTTAAAACGTTTATTTCATATCTTTCCTCAATGAAAGAAATTTATTTTGTGAGTCAGATTAAATGCAGAAGCTATGAGAAGCTGTATCTTTGTTCAATGAAGTGTAATAAGTAGAGTAAAATGGAGCTAAACACATCCTGCCAATAGCTGTCATGGGTGAATATGGTCGAGATGTGTTTATATCGTCTGCTGCTGAGATGAGTAGCATCAAACCTCATTTTTTTTTTTAATTGCAGTTCTTCTCTGAACCTGTTTTGTTTCTTGTCCAAATGGGTTTTCCTTGGCAGAACCAGGTATAGAATTGGGATGGACATGTTACCTTGAGTAGACCGAGAGCCCGCCCAAGTCCTTACCCTTGGACCCAAGGGAAGCTTGATCTGGAAAGTCTTCGAAACAAGCAGAGGTAAAATATAGGGCAATTTCTGCCAAATACATGTCATTTGCTAACACCAGCAGTTCGGTTCTCTGTGCTGGTGCTGGTACAACGCAGTGTTGCGGGCGTTGCACTGGTGCGAGGTACTGAGCATTGGGATGTGATTTGATTCCTGTCTTAGTAGGGATTTTATATATATATATATATATACACACACACACACCATATCTCATTTTTAACGTTGTTTGGGTTTGGTTTTTTTTTTTTTTTTAAGTAACATCGTGCGTGATTTTGCAATAATTGGTCATTTTGGCACTGTGTTATATTTCTTAGGTTTTGTTTTGGTCTCCGGATTGCAGTGGGAGAGAGGTTGTGCAATATTTTATAACCCAAGGGAAGAAGCGCTGGAGATCTGAAGTTCTGGTTTCTGCTTTCCAGGACTTCTTGCTGCTGACGTTTAAATCATGCCACACTTGCTAACTGCGTGCGGCGGATACTCGTCGGTATAAGACAGTTTTTAATGTATATTGGATGGCGTTCAGGCTCTAAATGATGAAGGCAGTTTAAGGAGTTGAATGTAATAGGGAACGACTTCAGGACAAATCAGAAGAGATTTGCTTTTGTGATGTCTACGCAATTATTTTGTGAGGGCCCTTTCTTCCCAAGTAACTGCATGTGGAATGGAAAAATTCAAACGTGTGCATTTACTCTGTTACCTCTTATTTTACTTAAAAGCCGCAGCTTTTCTGTTCGGTTCCAACTAGAAGAACAGTTGCAGTTACAGACTGAAAATACCCTATTTTCAGCTAATCGAAACATTCTTTACGACTGAGCGTACTCAGGGTCTTGGGGATCTGTATTTAATTTTCTGTCCACTGGAAAAAAGAAGTCCCATGAAATTGTTTTGGGTTTTTTTTTTGTTCTCTTTCCAACCAGTGTACCAAATATGCATTCAAGCCGCCTTTTTAATGTTACTGTGTGTATACAGGACAGGTTTTAGTGCACCGGTCCAGCTTTCACATATCGGGACATGGAGCTCCACTGCAGAAAAGGAGCAAATTGTTCAATTTCCTGGGAAGAATTTACTGAATATTTTAGCTGCTCGTGATGAAAACGAGCGCCACGTCTCCGAGGAAGGTACTGGCTGGGGTGATTCTGTAAATGCTGCTCTGCCTGTGTGTGCGGCAGCACATAGTTAACTCGTTAAAATACAGTCCGTTACCTGCACTCCTGAGCTTGCCACCAGATATGTTCTTAATGGATTGTTGTAGCTTTAATGAAATCCAGTCTCGCTGAATCACTAAACTTGCTTTCTCCAGGAAGGCTCTTTATGGGGACCTGACAGATCACCTCTCCAGTGCTTCCAGACGTCCTGGCTCTCTAATTCTTCTCCGTAACGAGTTTTGTGCTGCACGATAAAATATTCATGTTAAAATAGGTTCTAAACTAATTATCTGCAGCCAGCAGTTGCCGGTGCAGTCATTTGCTGTTAGCTCGGCTCAAGTTAATGGCTTGTATTTCAGTACAAATAGTCCCTCCTGGCTGTTTCCTGTCACTGATTCTTATCCTAAATGGAATTTCCATATGTGTCTGGAGCTAATTCTTCTGACATCCAAAGGAGCTTTCTCCTTCTACTTCTGCACCTCGTTCCTAAAGAGGAGGATGTGTTATGTATTATGCAGTTGCCGCAACTGCATTTTCCTTCGAAGCGATCGTCTGGTGGGTCTTTTCTCTGCACGCGGTGTGCTTATACTCTGAGCTTTCTTTTACCACATGCATTTTGAGCAACGATAAAACACAATAGATGTTCTACGTACATTCTGTTCGGGTATTGAAGTTACACAGGTCAAAAAAGGGAAGAAACCTAGCGATGTATAACAGGCAGATACACAGGTAAAATAATCTCAGCTTTTATCTGGGGGTACCAGATGAAACTAGCATCATTAGAAAATCCTCATTATGTTGATTTTGAGCTTAAAAGTGCCTTTAAAGAAGAGTATGATAGATGGAGTCTGAATAAAATGGCGCTGGGTTTCGAAAGGGCTAATGACTTCTTTAATTTTCAGTATTAGCCGTATGTGGTAATCAAAACCTTCAAGTTTTTTTGGTCCCTCCTTTTCTCAGAGACAAGCTTGTATTTAAAATATTGACAGATTTTAATCTCTTAATATTACCATATGTCCACATACTGTAAAAATGTCAGCGAATGTATGGAAGTCATTTTGACTAATCGCACGTCCGTATGCCTAATTGTTGGTGAGATCAAGGCCTGTGAGTACTAACGTGGAAATAACTTAGAAATCTTCTTTATTTTTTGTTTTAAATCTTCATGTTTATAGCGAGTAACTTAAACAGATTGCAGGAAAAAAAAAATCTGTTCTAGTCTGTACTATTTTTTTCCCACATTAGTCCAAATGGGACTCTTATAATCTGATGTGTCAAAGAAATTAATTTAGACATTTAAATTTACTATAGATTCGCAAGTGTGTGTTACAGAACTGAAGACGGACTCTTGCTACAGGTGTCTAAAGCTATTCGATACCTGAAAAATTTATTCCATTTTCCGTTCGACTTCATCAGACATACACAGATTTCATGCGATCCAGTTGATCTTCTTCAGCTCCCCACGTACCCCGCATGGGTCACCCTTGGTGTGCTCTTCGGGAGCAGATGGGATTCACCCGAGATCCATTGGAAAGGAAACTTCTGCAAAATCACCGATGTAGCAGCACGTGCAGAACCTCTCCACAGGCTGCACAGGTGGCTCTGCCTCGTGCGAGGTCTACTCATTTTCCCATTAGTTTGGGTTATTTATTGTGGTATTTCACCATTCAACCAAGGGTACCAGCTTGGCAAGGCAGGACACCGTCTTCAGCTTCGTGCATCTTTAAGAGCCCCTCTAAGGTCTCTCATTTTTGGAATTTGAGCTTTAGGTCAGCATAAGTTCGCAGGCAACACCAAATTGGGCAGGAGTGTTGAGCTGCTTGAGTGTAGGAAGGATCTACAGAGGGATCTGGACAGGCTGGACCGATG
>RSEF01000001.1:2319277-2345718 GCA_003993805.1 Himantopus leucocephalus | reverse complement strand
TAGAATCATTCTTCGTTTTATTCTACAGGACTGGGCAGTTTATCACTGCAGTCCATTCCTCATGGGGAAAGTCACCCCTTTTGATACATACAATTGACACATATAATTGATTTTAATGACAACGGGGCTTGCGGTTCACTCAGAAAACCAGACTGGGCCTGCGTGTAAATCGTTAATCTGAACTGAAAGCAAATTGTTCTTAAAAAGTAATAAAAGTTAATTAATTGCAAGTAATCTCTAGATTGCTAGTCGCTATCTTTTCTTAATGTTGGCATTTCTCTCTCTCTCTCCTTTGCCTGGCTCCTAAATTATTGTTTCATCTCCTTCCCAGACAACGTTCTTCCTCGTTCTTAAAGTATTTGGGAGTATTTTCTGCTTCCCTTTCATCCGGGTCAATCTTTCTTCTATGTAAGAGGTGCCAAACTTGCGGCTATATGATCTGCTGATAAAACAATTCACCCAACCTCTGCTCGTCTGCCTTTTTCCCCCAAAGTCCCCACCGCTGGCGTGTGGCCGGTCACACAAGAGGTTCGTCCGTTCCAGCCATGGGAAACACACATTTTTCCTGGTCTGATGAGAGGAGATCTGCCATGTGCATCCCCCAAGAGCCTCCTAAACAAAATGTTTGGCAGCTCTTCCATATAAAAAAAAAAAACAAATAGAAATTGTCAAGGACGGAGAACTCTATTGTTCGAGTAAGCAGAATGGGTACTTATTATCAGCTTTGGATACGCCCAGGCCAATAGTTAAGTGTTTTTTTTCTGGTTAGTTTGATGAAAGGTAGTAATGGGTTTAATTGCTGGTTGTCATTTGTAATGTAGTATATGCAGTATTAGAGTTATTCTGATAATGTCTCGTAATTACCTACCATCAAGCGTTTTGCAATGTTAAAAATATGATCTTTGAAGTAACGTGGCTAAGTTCTTTGAATTGAAGGCAATAGCTATTGAGAGTACAATATCATGTAAAACTGTCAATCAAGTCAGTTAGGTAAACAAAATGAGGGCGGTGGGGTTTTTTCCATAAATTCTTCCTATGCCCTTAAACCTTCCCGAAAGCTTGGCAGAATAAGCAACGTGCCCGGAGGGCTGATAAATAAAAGCTCTTTCAGAGTTCCCTGCACACACGCCCCGTTTGCAAAGTACTGTGCGTCTGGCGTGGAGCGCTATCCAGAAAGTCTCTCTGTGTGCCAACCCAAAGGGATTACTATTCATTTTGGCTTTCAGAGGAGAAAAGAAACCTTCTTAGGTAGTGTTGCCCTTAATTCTGCGTGAGAAATGATCGTGCTAAATGGTAGATGGGGCAAAGTTTTTTAACAAGGCAGAGGTTTCCATTTGCATTGACCTTATCTACGCGCGCAAATGAATCAAGAGATGCAAATGAGGCAGGGGAGGCTGAACTACCAAATTTGTATGCTTAGTTGCTTCAGTCGTGTGCCTAGTCTGGCAAAGAAAGGAGGGGGGAGAGAAAAAAAAATCTGAAATCTAATGACTAGAAGTGTGGATCCCAATGACCTTTACCTACTGTTATAATTTTGATGTAGAACAACCGAATTCCTGAAGATGTTTAATCAGCAAAATTGAATTTTGATGAAACCACGTGCCACGGTCCCGTTACTGCTGCAGAAATTAATTATAATTCATAGCAATGTTCTTGATTCATAAGGATTAACACCAGTGAACTGTCACCTTACCACGTTCTTTCCATCCTCGGTGTCGCAAAGCCCGGTGTAAAATAGCCGTATCCCGCGTTGGTAAGTCACACTCCACGCCCATTCAGATACGAAATTTATTTGGGTAACAAAGCATCACATCAAAGGTGAATTAAAACGTCATGAATATATTCTATATTTTTAGCCTAGATTTTCAATTAGGAGGTTTAAATTTTATTTTTTTTTCCCTGCAGGGAAGCGCGTGTACATGTGTAGTCTCACGATGGGACTCGTATCGTTGCAAACCCTCTAAAATCATGACCCAGAATTTCCCCTAGCCCATGGCAGTTAACAAATGACTGTTCCTCTAATTTAACATATGTTGCCAAAAAAAAAAAAAAAGAAAGATTAAAAGACCAATGGTGTGACAATAGTGACATTTTTCTTCTTCCAAAAAGAAGATTGAAATAAAATCTTTCTTTATAATTGTTTCAAATTCCTGAAGCTCAGGTAGATCTTGTCAGAGACGTGTCTTGTCTTCAGGTGGCCTGCTGAATTTTAAAGGCAATTTTAAATAGGTGGTTTTCCTCTCCTTTTCGTACAAAATCAAACTGGGATAACCGGGGCTGACAGTAGATTTTTGCTGAGCTTAATAGGCGTAAATCTCTCTCTGGATGGAATTAGCATCAGGCATGAAGAGCCCGGCTCAGGGAGAAGACGATGTCAGTGTCGCTAACGGGCATTTTCTATGACTTCCCTGTGTTTGGTGGCAAGTCCCAGCAGCTCAACGCAGGAAAAAGTCAAATTGTCAAAAGTCATTAGTGGTTGTCACTTCATAGACCTTCACACTGGAATTCCCCCTTTGGAATTTCGATGGAATGATTTATTTTTTTTTTACTTCTACTTCAAGTAAGTAGGACAATCAGAGGTTGTACAAAACTGCTGGGATTTAACCCCTTCATAGCTTTTTGGTTACGGCTGCAAAGAAACGGTGAATTTAGGAGTTTGAGGTTCAGTTCTTTGCTCTGCCGGAACCTTTGCTAATTCTGGTAACTCTTTTTAAACCCAAATCCCCAAGGATGATACGTTTTGAAGCTTGATTTCGTCAGAGGCGGAGGCCTTTCGGGTATGGCTAGACAAGCTTTGCTGAAACTTGTTGATTTAGGACATACAACTTTAGTACGTCGGACCTTTTAATTCCTTGTGTTCCTATGTTGTTTCACCTCTGTTTTTTCAGGTAGTCTCCCAACGCCGTTACTTCAGTGGAGTGGCGTTTTAAATGAACTGCCCAAGGAAGGACTGTAGTTGTCCTGTTTCCATTGTTGGGTTTGAACTAAACAAGTCAGTGCTAAATGTTGCTATTTGCCTCTGACCTTTCCAGGGATTTATTCCTTAGTTTCTGNCAAGGAAGGACTGTAGTTGTCCTGTTTCCATTGTTGGGTTTGAAACTAAACAACTCAGTGCTAAATGTTGCTATTTGCCTCTGCCCTTTCCAGGGATTTATTCCTTAGTTTCTGATTAGGAACTTCTTGATTGTTCATTGGGGAAGTTTGACAAGGGAAAAGGAGACTGATTAAATAGAAGGTAAATAACGTAGTATCTTGTTATATACATATTTTGTATATCTTGTTTTTTATATATAGGTATAAAACCCAATATCTTGTTAATAACCTGTTCTGGTGTCTCACTGTGAGGGTGGTGAGACAGCGGCCCAGGTTGCCCCGAGAAGCTGTGGCTGCCCCATCCCTGGAGGTGTTCAAGGCCAGGTTGGAGGTGGCTTTGAGCAACCTGGGCTGGTGGGAGGTGTCCCTGCCCATGGCAGGGGGGTTGGAACTGGATGATCTTCAAGGTCCCTTCCAACCTAAACCATTCTATGATTCTATGATCTTTAGTATAGGGTTTGTCATGAGGTCTGTCAACCAGCACTGTCCAGGTAGAAGTCCTTCATCATTTGTTGTCTCCTGGAGCTGTGAGAATTTGGTCCAGCCTTAAAGGCTTCTGCACAGCTTCTGTCAACACGTGCATTTTCCTTATCCCTCCAATTTCACCACCATAGTAAAATCCCTCCAGAGCTGTGGTCACTGGCAAAGATTTCCTTCTGTCCTGTCTTCTGCTCAAGGTCCATGTTGAAGCTACACTGCAACAGCACTCTTAATCCCATCTCCACCAGGACCTTTGCTGCTCCAACGTAACCACTGAAGCAAAAGACTGAGAGGGGATATATTTAATATATTCCCTTTCTGTTCCTTTCTCTGAGACGTGGATTTTGGGAGCTTTATTTAGATGGGTTTTCTCCAGATTTTCCGATAAAAGTGGTGCCACTACCCAAAGGGTGTTGAAACTGTGGTTCATAGGGAGTTATTTTTATAGATTGGGTTTTTTTTCACATAGTCACCCAGAAATAGAAAGGTTTCTGTTTAGTTTATATGCTTTGAATTCCCAAAATTTAAAGGATATATTAGTAATGCTTTGGTGGCCTAATTAAATACCTAATTATATTTAGCAGTTTTACAGTTTTTGCCAGTTCCTGATGGCTTTTACTGTACCGATCTTTGCTGTTTGTGACATTTAAAGCATATGTTTGAATTCTTCCATCTCCTGTGTCTTGTCACCTCGTTGCTCTTTTTTAGAACTGATATGTAACTTTTGCAAAATAATTGCACAATAAGAAATGCAGCGTAATTTTTTGAAAGATACAGAACCGGTAGGTGTACCCTCAAGAAAAAGAAATAGAGAACCGCGGTGCCGCTGCAGGTTTGCTGAGAACAAGGAACCGGCTGGTTTTGTGAGTAGTGGAGTGGTTGGGGGCATATGAGTCCTCTCCTTGCGGCTTTTGGTTTATAATTGTGCGTGTATTCCCTCTTTAGAAGCAAAATATATTGAGGAGAAAAAAGAAAAGCAAAACAAGAACATGGAAGTCACCTTAAACTTGGCCTGGAGGTGCTGTTTACAGTAAATCTTTTGACATTTTTGATATCCACGTCATTACGAAGTTGGGGGAAAAATTCCCACCTTGGATGACAAGCCGCCCCAGAGAGGGCAGTGGTGTCACAGGCCATTAATGTTCAGCGTTAGAAAGCGGAATGTGGCTTTTTCCTTTGTTCGGCTCCATCGATATTTATCTAGGAGGTGTATAGAGGTGGCCAAAGGGGTATAGCAAGAAGTGAAGTTTGAAGCTCAAGGGTTGTCTCTCTCATGTAGCATCTGGAAAACGCTGTTGGCCCAGAAGGCACTTGTACGGAGTTGTTGGCAAGGGGTGCGTGACTTCAGTGTCACTTTGGTTTTAATAGGGAATGTTGGTTTATGGAGACAGATGAAGCCTGCGTGCTTCAAGGGAACCTTCTGGGGCAGGAGCGAGGGTTGGCTCATGCTGGAGTGCATCCGGCGCGCGTGGGGACGGATGTGCTGAGATGGTGTCCTCAGGCCTTTGCATCATCGCAGCTTCCCTGTGGTGGCAGCGGAGATGGTCAGCGTTCCTCAGCTGGAAAATCACTGCCTTTCACAATTTGTGGTACTTCAACTTCCATGCTTAGGGTTGGGGTTTTTTTTCCCCCTTTGTTTAACTCTTTGCTGTGTAACAAATAGCACAGCAACACGTAGCCCAAAAAGATGCCCCCGCTTTTCACCTGTTTCTGTCCCTTTTGTTGTGTATTTCTATAGAAAAATTTCGCAGTTGCACTGAAGACACTGTAAAGTCTTTGAAACACAACGTAAGAACTGTCAGATTCTTTTTATTATACTACAAGTCACTGCAGTAATTAAGTACTGATACAATCTGGTCTATTTTTATGAAATCCAGAGCAGGATGAATTAAAAAGATGCATATTCATGGGTTACGAGGAGGCGCTGAGCTTTGTTAGTGTGAGACTCAAAGCAGTTTTTTCCTGGAGTCCTCAAACAGGTTCTTTTGACTGCATCATCGGTCCCCCAGGAATAGAGGTATAGTTAGAAGATGGAGGTGGTTTCAATGAGAGCGTGACCCAACAGATGCAGAGCACTGATGTTCTCCATTCAATTGCTGCTGCAGAACTGTAGCAGAAAACCAGCTCAGCGAAGGGCGACCACGGAAAGTTAGGTCTGAAGGTGTGAATGAGAGCGAGATGCCCAGGAGAAGGTCTGCACTTAGATCTGCCCAATTTCTGCGTGGAACGATTAGATGTGAGGGTTGATTCTCTTCTCTCTGTTCCCCTTGAGATGTTACTGATGTTCCTAACATTACAGATCACAAAGGAAGACACGCAGCTTAAATTCCTCTCTTATTTGTAGCCCATAAGACCTGATCGTTGATGCTTTGGGATCCCAATCCCCGCAATTTTCAGTGCCACGGAGCCTTTCCTGTTAACTCCATGGCACGTCAGCAGGAAAAACCTCGTTGGTGTGTGTCTTTTTTCTTAAGGGGATGGACAACGTGTCAGTTTAGGTTCTGGGAAAGGACAGTTTTGTTTAAATAGCCACAAACCAAGCCTTGTTCACCCTAAGGAAGCAGGTGACTAAAACTTTGCAACACTGCTTTCATTGAGGGTTTTTTTTAGCCATTTAGGGTTGTGTTGTTTTTTTCTTTCGTATTGAACTTGCCGTCGTACCCTGTTCGTTCTCCTCCTGTCTCGTAGATGAGGGTCCAGAACCTGAAGGCAACCACAAGTAGTCGGGAGCACGTGTCTCTGTGGGTGTGAGCCTTAGCAAGGGCTCATCAGGCCATTTACCGGACAGTCGCATCCTCGTCTCGTGCACAAGGACAAAGCTCAGCTCATAACGAAATCTGCACGTTTGCCTTTAGGATATTTAGAACTACGGCGAGAAATTTGCTCTTGCTTTGCATGTCAAATAGGTGGGAATATCTATTCCCACAGTTAAAAAAAAGTACAGTCTGAATATGCTTTTTCACCTTCTGAATTGCGTATAGAGGAGAGAGCACCGTCTGATTCTCTGCTTACTGAAATAAATGTCAGAAAGGACGTGACCTAATTATCTTTCTTCCCGTTTTCCATCTACGTGAAGTCTTTCAGCATTGTGGGTGGTTTTTAAAACCCCTGATTTTTGTCATTGATCCTAGAATTTCCATAATTTCAGTATTCATCGAAGAGGGCGATGAAGTACGTATGTGTATTATAATTATGTGATGACATGCAAATAACGTCTCCGAGGTAAAGAATCAAAGACTCTGATATTGATAAACTTAAAAAAACCCCTCTTTGGTTAAGCTCAGACTGTGTCAATCCCAGAGTTTAAGGTCACAAATGAAACATTAATAGATATATAGCATTTACCTCCAACTTCTTAATGCCATTTCTCATTCTGTCACTTCTTTCGTTGCCTCAACTCCAAGTTGATGCTGTAGCTCAAGGGCAAAAAATAAAGCATTTTGATGAGCCAGTCTGCTAAGGGCCGGACATTATAAACTGAAACATTAATTGCAGGCAAAGGAGCTTTGAAAATGAGTAAGAATTTGGAGGAGGCTTTGGCATTTAATGGGTGTAATAACATTTATGGTGTCTTGAGATTGTGTGCATTGTATTTACATGCGTTCCTTCGAATCATGAGTTTGTGTTGTTTATATAGATCTGACACTTTTCGTGAGCTAATTGTTATTTATAAGCTCATCAAAGGATTAGTGCAGTAGACATCAGGAAGGGAAATGGGCCCTTGTCATTAATTTTATTACATCATAGAATTCTCAATACCCTTGAAAATAGCAGCTTTTTTTAAATTTTGTTTGGTTTTGCCGTGGCATAGTGTTGTATGTCCAGTTTTACTGGAAGCTACGGTCGTTGAAGACTCTTACATTCAGCGCCAATTAATTTTTTCGTAAGGCATTTTGCATTGTAAGACATTTAAATATACTGAGATGTGTGTGTGTGCGTGGAGGAGAGGGGACAGAAGCACATAGAGGAAAAGGTAAAAATCTCCGTTAAGCATTTTATCTCTAAAGGCAGAAGAACTGACAACGCTCTTGTTGAGTTTACAGCTATCCCTTAGACTTCTCTAGTCAAAGTATTTGAGTATCCAGAAATACTAAGTGACCCTATTTACTAGAATTATTGGTATAATTTATTATTAGAATAATTGTTCTCATTATTTTTATGTTTAAATAAATACGTTTTAAGTTGCGTCTTACGGTGAGGGTGGACAATTTGTATTTCTCTTGGCTGCATTTCACAACGAGTAATTAAAACAAGGCTGCTTCTGGGAAGAGGGGGCTGTCCAAGCCCTGTAGGGCTCAGCCACCAACCACTCTTACGTTAATCTAAGTCTGGATGCTCTTTCCTCTCCGTTTGAATCTTCCACTGGAAGTCATCTAAGAGAAGATGGGGGATGGCAAAGGATTTTGAGTTTGAGATCAAATTGTGTGTAGCTATTAAAGGCTGGTAGGACATTTGCTTTGAAAAGATTAACCTATTGTCAAAATCAGCACAAACGACACCACCAACTCTGTTTCTGCCCCTTCTCTAATGAATTTGAGTGTCTTAAGCCTTTGAGGTGTCGGGGAGATCTGCACCATGTGGGGTATTTTTTGCCTTACAAACTCTGATCCTCAGGTTTAAGCAGTCGCACACCCTCCATTGACAGTACGTGTCATCTTCACCCTGCGACAATGACTGAGCGATCAACACAAATAACTCCCTCGTTGAAGACGAATCAAAGCCACTGAAGGGTGAGTGGCGCAATCACAGCCTTTCAGCCTGTGATGCGTGCGCACGGCGACAAGTCTCGAAATCCCTGCTACTTGTCCTTTCTTTTATAGCCGAGCTTCAAAGAGTAGGGCAGTCTGATCCTTGACTTGAAACACTCTTTAATAAGAAGTCCTTTCCTTCAGTGCCTTCTCTGCCATTGTGCATCGTGCATAAATCACTGAAATTTCACGATGCTTTTTCTTACTTTTCTAAGAGCTATTCAGCTTTTCTCACCATTTTGGTACAGGTCGGCATCACGATTGTACTGAGGATTCGTTTCTCTAAACTTTCTATTACTTTGCTGCCACATTAGAGTGACCAGAGCGAAACGGAGGGGGAAGCAAACCTTATTTCAGTAAGTAATTCGCTTCTAGAAGAGTTGCCGTTCCTCCTCTCTTGAATGTCAGTGCTGTCCCATGGTGACCTGATGCCGAGATGTATTTGGTTCCCCTCGACACACGTTAAGAAAATACTGACCTGACCTTTAAAAAAAATTTATTAACATTTATAAATTTTATTTTACTGTGTCATGTTGAGGGGAATTGTTCCGGCTGGACAGGAGGAGTGCTTCCACAATGGCATGGCTTCGCTCATTTGTGTAACAACGTATTAAAACCACCTCCCTTTTCAGTCCTAAGCAGACTATCCTCATCTCATCTACCCTTTCGCATTTATTTTGTCTATACTTGCTGGTCTTTGCAGATTAGCTTTAATAAACCCATTTTTATGATATTACCTACTTGCTGTGGGTGTCACCTAGCACAGATTGAAGGTTAACCATCCGTAGACTTTGGTTGATTTTTCTATGTATTTGGGAAGAAGGAACAGTTTCCTTGAGCATTTCTGTCCTTGGGTTTTGCTGGAGCTTGTGATGGAGCTACCTCGGGGAGGGGAGGGTGTGAGGATGATCCTGCCCATCTGCGAGCGAGACAAATCATCGCAGGGACGTCCTGGCTGTATTTTGGCTCTAAGCTGAAGTTCTCTTCCACAAGAGAAATGCAGAGTAAGAGCCCACTCTGTACAGGTTTGGCTCAGTAACGGCAAACTCTAAATTTCACTTCTTGCCGCCTCCCCTGAATTTAATTAGGAAGCAAAACTAAGTCTGAACCGTGGGGTGTTGTTGCTGTCTGTAAATATATCACGTGAATAAATGCGAAGAAGGGCAAATAGCCACTTGGCCAGTGTTGGCTGAGGAATAAATGATTATAACCTTTCCTTTCCATCACTTGGTAAGACACAGTTTGTTGTCTTGCTTTTTTCCTCGCTGCTTATCCACACATCTGCTGGTGACATTCTTGGGACTTGAGTATTAAGCGGTTTGGTTACAAAATCACGTTAATAATACAAATTAATAAAAATGGCATAGGAGACAGCAACGTCATGCTGCTCTAAGGACAGCTCATCTTGTCTACAGCAGTGGGAAGACTATTTCTGTGGAGCAACCTGTTCTGTTTGTTGGCTTGGGCCCTTAGCTTTTAGGCGTCAGAAATAAAATTAGAACAAGAAGTGAAATTTCACTTGTACGGTGTAAATATGTTATATTCCCTAGAGTGGATGGGGAAGAGAAATAGGCATCCCAGTGCCTTATTCTTGGAAGACCAACTTTTGTTGAAGTAATATTTGCTTTAAAGGAGGATAGCTTGTGTTGTAATGTCTTCATGCACAGTACATACAGCTTTAAATAGTCCGTTTCGGGTATAAATTTTACCCTGGCGACTTGTGTAATTTAAGAGTAGGTAAAGGAGACCTCAGTTTTGCTTTGCAGTAAGTCTGATGCAACAGAAGGACCAAGATGTCGCTCTCTCGGCATTATTGCTTTGGATCAGCTTTGAGAAACTTTAAACGAATTTTAAATAAGGCACACACTTGATGTCAATCAGTTACTTTAATCAGAGAAAATGGGATCCTACTCCTCCCAGGTCTTAATCACAGATCTCCCACTGATGCCATGCGTACCCTCAGCACAAACCGCCTTTGCTGCCTCTGCTTTGCCTCTCTGCCCCGTGCCAATTTTGTCGTGTCCTACCTGCTTCTGCTGGGCTTCCCCGGCGATTAATTGAATAACGATTGCAAAATGTGTTGAGATAGAAATAGTTGTACAGCTGCCTGGTTTTAACCGTGCTTATATTTCCTCCCAGTGTGTAGGATTTTCCAAGGCCGTCTCTTACGCAGCCGTGCAGTCGTTGCTTAATGCGCGTGCTGTAATAATGACTGGAATTAATTTCTTAGGAATGACACCAAAATAATTAATACAGCCCTCTTGGGCTGCATGTGATAGAAGTGAGCTGAGGAAATGGAGATATTAAAGTGTCGCTGTCCTTCTCCACACGTGTGAAATGTCATCATCAGTTCATAGCAGTCTTGCTTTATTATGGCCATATTAAAACGAACGTTTTGCACATCTTCATAGAGTGCCTATCAACAGCATTTCCTTGATTTAAGAAATGGCTCCAGTATGCGAATGCAACCCATTTCGATGAATAAATTTAGCACTTTAATGCTATTTATTTACTCCGCACTGTAAAACGTAATAAGATAAATAATGGGTCCCACAGGGGCATGGGGTAGGTTGGTGATCATCCTCTCAGCAGGCAGATGAACACAGCTCGAGTAGAGAAATAATGATCAAAATTCACTGTGCTCCCTGGGATGCCATTTATATACCTGAATCTAATAAAGAAAGAATTACAATGCTTAACAACGTGCTTAGCACTGGGATCTGAATGTAATGAGGCCGGCAGCGAGGAACGTACAACCATATTACCTAAATTTGAAGCGTCACGTTGGAGGTGGAGGTGCTGAGAGGTGCAAGCGATCCAATGCCCCATCAGCGTGGGATTTGCCGGCTGTCGGGATACCTGTGCTTTTTTTTTTTTTTTACTGGCTAGCAAAATCCAGTCCAGGGCAAACTTTCTCTTCTATATCTGAAGTATTCTGCTGAAGGCTATTTTGGGGTGTGGATTTTAAACCACTCAAAACGTGTTTGGATTTTCTATCCAAACATATTGCAGAACTGTGGTGGTTACAAGCGTACGGGAAGGTTGTAGAGATGGTCAAGACATAAATGACAAAATTGCACAAGACTGGCAAGCCATTGCTTGGATTTGTTTGGGTTTATTTTTAAAGAAATTTGGTTGATTCCATCCCTGTGATTATCAAGGTCTGAAACGTGGTTGGAATTTTAGTTAGAAAGCCTGGTCCCTGTTCTGGTATCGATGTTGGGAGTGTTGGTCATGGAGTGACCGAGAACGGCACAGATTACAGCTGCCACTGCAGCACTCCCACCTCTTCTGGTTTTACACTTGCTTTTCAGAGCAGATTGCTACTCAAAGGGAAATATTTAGGAATTTTACCCTCGATTTAGGTTGTATGCCCAGGAAGTCTTAAGAAAAAAAAAAAAATAAAAGACTTTTCAAATAATTTTTAAAAATCACAATTCAGATACTGCTGGAGTAGCGTAGGCAGTCATACTTTGGGCATAAAAGTAATAACAACCTGTCTGGAGACTCTTCTCCCTGTTTCTTGATCAAGCATTTGAAAAGTACAGGCGTGAATTAGAGAACGAAATGGTGAAATAATAATGGAGTGATTTGTTCTTCAATTTTTATGTGCTTTTTAAGCTGTCAATAATCCAGCACAACCCGCGTTTTAAAAATAAAATGTATTTTCTTGTAATCGCGGGTCTTGCAAATTAACTCCTTCTGGAGTTTACTGCTTTCCATTCCCCTACAGGAGCAAACGATTCTGTCCCCAGTTGTTCCTGTTTCAAGAACTTTGTCTCTCCATTAGTTTCTCAGCAGCGCCGTTCAGCCGAGCCCGAGTCGGTGGGTGCATTCGGTTGGGGGAAATAATCCTGGGCTGGAACACAAGAGAAAAAATAGACCTTGGCTTTGTCTTTTAGCGGTTTTGACTCTTTCAGGCTAAGAGCTCGTGGTAAAGACTCCAGACGTCCTCCAGATGTTGGCAGGGAAGTTGGTAAGATGCCCTGTGGCTGAGCCACCATGGAGCATCCTAGGAGGATCTGCTGGGGTCAGCTCTCCTCACGTCACGGAAGACGTAGCGTGTCTGGAGACATACCAGAGCATTAGTAAGTAGTAAAAAACGAGGGGCGTTGACCGAATTCCCAGTTGGTTGAAAAGTTTGTTTTCAGGTACGTGCGTTTGTTTTCAGCAAAACATGAGCTTTTTGTGGAGAAAATAGGTTCTTCTAATGAAAACGAAAACATTTCGTAGACAATTAATTCTAGAGAAAAAAAAAATGTGAGAGAGAATTTGTGGCCACCCTTAGCCATCCCATCCAGCTGACTACACGTGCACGCGCGCACCCAGCAGATGCGCAGAGCGAGAAAGGGGCTTTTTTTGACTCGGCCCTCTTCCAACTCGGCCCACACATTAAAAGCGAATATAATTTACATATCATTCAGACGGTTGGAATTCCCAGTTGTATAGGAGGATATGTGTCTTCTGTTCGGTTTCTTTTTCATTCTGGTTAAATAAATCCTTTCCCGTGCAGGAGAATAAAGCTTTCTGTATGCTTCGGTATGCAGGAGCTATTTCACATAAGCTATTCATGCAGAGCATGAAAGGCATCTTGCAGGAATAGCCTCAATTGGTTATTTTTAGGAGGGGGGAGGATGGCATCAGCAAAACCACTGGAGAGATCCCTTCTGCCACTGTATACACATCTCTGAATAAAAGAAGCCGGTTGCTGCCTAATGAAAAGAGAAATTGGAAACCCCGCACAGGCTGATTACAGTCACACAGATGCTTTTGCCAAGATTTCCACCTTCCCGGGCAAAATTTGTTCTCTTTTCTCTGCAGAAAACCTCGACGACAAGAATTGTTTGGAGAGGAGGGGGGTGCGGGGAGGGGGAATCAACTGCCGGACTAAATAAATTAGTTCAGGGATGTTGCAGGCTTCCCTAATGGCAGGTTTGTAGCTACTGGATGTTTTGGGAGGTGCGGGAGTGAGCAAACTCTAATTGCTCCTTGGGAGCGAGGCTGATTTCTGTGTGTCTGCGTCTGCCACATTCTCTTTTATGGAGTCACGTAACTCTCTGCAGCCCCTGTTGTCTTCTAGGTAGGACAACGGGATGCAAAGAGTGCGAGTCCAGTAAAGATAACTTGATTGCTCCAGTATCTCCGAGACATCAAAAGCCTGATCCGGAGTCTCTTGAAGGAAATGCCCCTATTTCCAGCAAACTTGGCTTTGGCGGAAGTTTCTTACTGTTTTTTTTTTGGTTTGAGAAACAAAAGGTGGAGGGAGGGAAGAAGGTTATTTGCCATCACAGGTGGGGTTGTGGATCTGGAAATGAGAATGAAAGGTGGTGAGTCTGGGTATGGATCGGTGAGTGTGGGACGTGGCCACAAATTATCCGTTCTTGCACGTCTGAGAAGTCTTGAGTGTGCGGGATCTTCCTTAAGAAGGCCATACGTCATTATGGGCAACAAAGAGGGTTCCTTGTGCTGAACCAATTCTGGTTTAATTTTTTTTTTTTTAGAGAAAAAAGGTGAATCTTGTGGGGGTAAATGACCTTTTTTTCCCAGTCGTCCTCGTTTCAATTTGTTGTTGGGTATTTCTGGTAGTCCTCTGAAGTCCGTATCATTTGCGTTTCTCTTCTATGTCAATTAAAACCAAAAAAAATAGAGAGATTTTACTCTAGCCATTTGCAATCGCACAGTAAAGGAGAGGCTGTCTGGTTGGGTGTTTGTATCACTTTAGGATTAGCTCTGTGTTTAGCTCTTGCTACTTTAATTGGAGCCGCAAGCGAGAAATGTGTGGAGAGGGCTCTGCAGACTTCAGAAAAATAGAAACGGAGAGCAGCAAGAGCGGTGCTGCTCTCACGGAGGAGAAATCGGTTTAATTTCCCAGCTTTTCCTCCTCGGATCTAGACAAGCTGGAAATACATCGAAGGTCAAAGATTGATGTCAGAAAAAGGGGAAGCAATTTTGGCCTCTACACAATTTTCTGCTTTCACCTGCTCCTGAAAGTTGGTTTCTCTTTTCTTTAATAATGCTGTTTATTACTGGAGATGGGTTGTAGGCCTCCTAGAAATAAAACTACGAAGCAAATGAAAACTTTCCTTTTAACAACTTGGCTGAATTGCATCTCTTTGGCTCAGCTTCGGGCAAGAAACACGTTGGAAATGTCTGACTGTGACCAGTGACCCAAGACTGGAAAACTGAGGCTTTCCAGAATACTATCTGGTGTCTTTCCATGGACAACAAACATCTCATAGTCTTGGAGAACTGGGTTTTGTGCGAGGATAAACGCGTCTGCAGATAAGTTTGCAGATGCCAGTGGGGTGATTCAAGGAGAATGTTAAGGAATTTGACTTAAAGCCTGTCCAAATCTACAAATAGTTTTCCATTTAATCCCTTGAGCCTTGAGTCCTCCACATGGAGCAAGCTCTCCTCTGCGGTGGCTCACATAGCACAGGTGTGATTTGTAGTCGTCCGATTTCATAATCTACGCATTTTCTAGAACAAAGTCATTGGGTTTAATGCATGGTCTTCAAGGGAACAAGATGCCTTCAGGACTTCGCCGAGCTCACCTTTACACTCTGCCGCTAGGAAGAAAAGCATTCGTCTTGAGTTATGAGGAAAACATCCCATCAATCTGTCTATGAACATCGCATTATGAGAGGTGCGCGTGTGGGATGTAATGTGCTGGAGTAGAAAACAAAGTACGTGGGGGGAAAAGCATCCTGTGGACTGCAGCCTTTGAAGCATTGGTTGAGAAGCATTTGGTCTGGGAATTCTGTCGCCTTATACAATTTTTTTTTTTATACAAAAAAATTTATAGACTTTGAAGAGGTATTTGATGAGTATTTCTGTCAGTAGAACACATAATCCTTAAAACCTGATGGTATTTGCTATACAGTTTTTCTGATTTCCTGATCAATGAGGCATCTGGGCATTTTACATTTGTACATGTGTTCAAACATGTACAGATTACCAAGCTGAATGTTTTTTGCTAAAGATCAAGGTCCACGAGCTCTGTACAAGCCACGTGTAGTAGATGAGGAGGGTGAGCAGGGTACGGCGGGTCGCACAAAGGAGCAGTTGAATTTATCGGGCCCTTTTGTGCGAAGACATCTGCTCCTCTTTAGTTACGCAGATTTTCACCGCGTCACCCGTTACTGGGTTCTCCTGATGTCTCCATAAATGAAATGTTTTCGTGCTTTTTACCCCTCTCTTCAAGTTTAAATTTGAATCGTTCCAGGGCTGATGCCTTCTTGGGTAGTATTGTTGTTTATAATATGCTATGGGACCTACGAGTGCTTTCCAGTTCTGAAATCAATCTCTGAGTTCCTGCATGCATCTTGCTTACACCTTCCCCCCGTGATGATTGATGTTAACTAAATAAGCTGCCATCTATAGAAAAATCATTGTGTGCTATTGATTTTATATAACTTTATTTGCTGAAATATTTCACTCGGTTGGAGAAATTGTAATTTCAAAACCCATTTCTTTTGGCCTGATATAAAAACTCTTCCCAGCCTGTGGGTGTACAGGGGAGCTGGATCAAATCCTTCAATATTTACGGGAATGTATGAGTGTAGCTACCAGCGGCAGTTCCCAGTGTGCGTTAAGAGGATCTGATTTTAACTGCTCTTTGTTGGTGATACCGGCCCTTGCTTCAGCATTCTTTTCTCCCAGCTTTAATTTGTGCGCTTTGATGTCAGTTTGATGAGAACAGGGTGAAACTGCGATGATACAAATGTGAATCAGCCCCATTAGCATGAATCGAGAAGATGCTTTACCAGCACAAGACGTTTAAATGCTGATGCCGGGGGAGTGTAACCGTTTTGACTAATGTAGGTTTGAGGTTCAGTTTGCTTGTAGATGTTTTCCTCCCCATTTGGGTTTGCTGTAATATTCCATGAAAGGAATATTCCATTTATTTGTTGAAGCATGCCAAACTCTTCTTTCCCGAAGCAAAATCCAGAATGAAGAGCTGAGCCTTGAAACCTTCCGTGTCGGTAAATAAAAGTGGTTCTGATGGGTAAAGAAGGGGGTGAGGTCTACATTAAGACCCTCCTATGAAACATACACTGACATCAGCTTCCTCCTTCCTAATTTTGGAAACTTACCCATGAACTGTCTTTGCAGACTGCTCATAAAGAGAAATAATCTTTGCGGTGGTAGGGCTTCAGCTGTGGCTGCTTCAGGCGCAATTTCTGAAACGGAGGCTCTACAAAGAAGAACTCAATATAGTCAGGATAAAATCTTCCATGATGTTCAGGATTGGGAAGGGACTGTAGCCTTATTTTTCCAATACATTAAAAAAAAAAAACAGAAGAAGGGGACTCGATGATCTTAAAGGTCTCTTCCAACCAAAATGATTCTATGGTTCCATGAACTGCAGGCGTGCGTGCTGTGCTTGGAAGAAATTGCAGTTTCATGCCCAGTAGGAAAATAGCTCTTGTTTTTTTCACAGTTCTTACTGGTTTTATCGGTAATAGTGCTGCTCTTTAGCCTGGGAAATCACAATCTTCCATCTATGTGTTTTGATCCCTAGGTGGGAGCAGTGCATGACACACCAGAAACACAAGCAGAACCATCTTTGGTGGCACTGTCCACGTGATGCTAAAGATCCCTTAACGCTGGTAATTAACCCAAGGCCGTTTCTTCCTAATTTAAAAAGAGTTTTGATGTCCAGAGTTGCCTTTGGCTACTGCTTGAATGAATTAGGATTTCAATATTGCCTCGTATTTACTAACTCACAGTAGAATGAACTTGCAGTCAGATCCTCATTTAGTTAAAATAAATGTACTTCCATGGTATTAAACAAATTTAAACCAGCGGACGATTTGGCCTGGGGGAGTATAAGAGGCTGCGCGTTGTTCTGAGTTGCATTATAATGAGTAAGAAATGTGTAATGCGGTTGAATTCAAGAGAAGAGGTTTGTACCAGGCTGGCTTTGTACCTCGTGCCCTGCGCTCCTAATGCATAACGGAATGGAAACAAATTAATATGCCATCAAATTGGAGACTTACAGAAGAGGAAATAGTTGAGGCAACTTTGAAATGCACGTTCCTTCATTTTCAGCGGGCAGATGCAGCTTATCCATTAGGTATTTGGTGTTTGGGCCTTGTGAAGAAAACATTCCAGTGAAGAAAAATAGATCAAGGGATGTTTTCAAAGCCAGCACTTCCACCAAAACCTTTCAATCTCCCGGTTCATTTTCTGTACACCGTGACCCTCTTGGATGTCATCTGCTCTTTTCCGATTGTAAAGCCTTTCTCTCCCCGCTCCTTTCCCTTGTGGATCTCCTCTCTTCTGAACTCTCCTTTCTTCCTTTGTGAGCCTTCCCCCCTCCTCCTCCTCCTCCTCCTCCTCCTCCTCCTCCTCCTCCTCCTCCAGCTGCCTCATTCGGGCTGACACCTTTTGTTAATGTTATCAGAGAGATTAGAGGACTAAGATTCATGGGGGAACTGGTGCAAATTCTTCTGGGTCAACAGGTTTGTTCCCTACGATCACGCTCTTTGATTGCTCAGTACGGTGAGATTGATCAACATCAGCTTTGTGGCTAAGCCCAAATTTGAATTTGCGTGGGTTTAACTAGCTGAGTACTGATTTTGAAGGAAGTGGGGATTTGGAACAAAGGAGGGAGAGAAATTGTTGGTTGGGTTTTTTCCTCTTTTTCCCTCCAAACTTTACATCTCTTGGGTTTTTAATAGGTGGTCTTTCTGGGCAAAATGGGGTAAGAAAATCATTAGAGTAGTCAAGGCAGATAGGCAAAATTTTGGCAGGGGAGCTGTGTCAGCGCTCGCTTGGCTTGTCATTCTTTCTAAGTCTTCCAAGTAACTCTGCCAGTCCATCACGGGTCCGTCCCTATGGCTGGGAGATGCCGCTGGGTTGTTTCCACCGTCTTATCTTGTACACTTACTGCATTTCCCTCTTTCGACACTCTCCAGTGGTTGTCCGTGGATCTTCGCTGCAGGTGTTCGAATGAACACCCCTTGACCTTACACTAAAGGCCAAGAACTTGCCTTTAGATCTTTAAATTTAATTTAAACGTTTTGCATGAGACTTTTTGATGTAAGTTCAAACCAGCTCTGCTCTTCGTCTGTAGTGGAATAAACATCATAAAATGGGTGTGCCTAATATTTTAGTGTAAAACAAAGACATTACAGTTAGGTCTTGGCTGTTCAAAGCAAGATAATCTGTGCTGGGGGTATCTCTATGCGCCATTGCTGAAACCTTGCTTATTTGCAAAAACAAGGAGTCAAATCGTATTCGTTATATCACTTTATTTTGCGCAGCTTAAAAACTTCAGGTTGTTCCAGAATATCATTTATTTTGCCTTATTAACAACTGTTTGTGGACAGCATGAACTGGGTAAAACCATTCGCGCTCTATTCGCGCTTTCATGGCTTGGAATTCAATCTGTGAATCAAGTCCTGTAGTACAACAGCGGCGTTTTCAGGCGGCTGTGCAATTTAATGATAGCCCTCAAGAAAGTCGGCTTGTGCCGTGGTTAACCTTCACAAGAGGTTTTGCAGAGAAATCGGGCTGTGTTTAGCTGTCTGCCTCATTCGTTTCATGTTTCGGTGTTGGTGGGCTTAATCACGTCTCGGAGACTCCTGCAGGAGAGGGATGGATTTTGAAAAGGGAAGGAAGAAAGGGTGGGCAACAGCAAAACAATCTCCCTGTGTATTTTAGTCGGAGTCCCAGTGGATTAGCGGCAGTAGTTTGCATTAGCAATGACAGTAGAGAGATGATTACTCTTCCCTAGAGAGTGGCAGGGAGAGAAATGGTGCTCCATTATGTCGCTCATTATTATTCTCTGTGCTAAGTGGCACGGTGACTGGGGAGCCAAAGGGCAGAGTTGAGCAGTGGTTTTAAGCTAATAAAGTTGTACGAAGCGGGAGATGGGATTGTTAAAACGAAAGCTTTGTTCCAAGGTGTCTGAAAGTACCTTTGTATTTTTTTACTAAGCTGAAAACGTGTATTGGCTGTGTTGGCTTTACGCAGTTTGATGGAAAAATGTTTACTTTCCCTTCGATTAGCTTTGTTGAAATTCTGTATAAAAACCCCTCGAATTGCATTGTACCAGAGGATGTTTTCCTCCCTGATTCAGATTTCTGGTCTTGTTCCTCTCCCCTTTATATAAGCCAAAGTGATACAGAAATGATCCGGTTTGAGGATGGGCTTCTTTAAGGAAGCTCATAATAATCCTTTTTCCTTAAGCAAACCGCAGCGACCTTGTTCCCGCCTCTGAGAGAGAGTTCCTGAAGCCTTGTCTTTCCTTTCCGTTTAGTCTGCATGGAAAGCAGGTTTCACGGTCTTAATTCCATCGTTCTCCTCCCCATATCGGTGTACAATTGTGTTGCTTGATTATCCCCTTCGTGGTTTAGAAACGATGAGTAATTTCATTCACCTCAGGCGTTACAAAACTTTACAAGTGCTCATAAATAACATCTCACTGGCATTTTTGTTTTGTAAGCAGACCATGTCGTGGGCAAGCAAAGTGTTGCATCCCCTCTCCTCTCTCCTCCTCCCTTTTAGCAGGATTTCCAGGTGAGCTGCATGGCTTTACTTCCAAAATTTGCCTGTCGGGAGGAACGCTGGCATTATGCAGGAAGTCTGGAGATGAGGACGGGATGTGTTGAGCACCAGTGCTCCTCTGCCAGCTGAGGTTGGTTGGGTGCGCTTGGTCCCTCATGCTCGTTATCGGCCTCCCAGAACGCAACACGTGTATGTTGACCTCTCTAAAGCCGGAGCAGATCTCCCAGTGCTGGGGGCCACATTGAGCACGTCTTCAAAACCGTAAGAATTAAATCCTTTTTGCTGTAATTAAATAGGAGCTAAAATTCTGATACAGTCAGGGCTCCAGAATGTCAACTTGAGATATGAAACGGTCATGTTTGCAATTTATACTGCCACTGGACTTGCTGGTGAAAAAAAAAAACAGAGAAAGTAAGCGAGAGTTGCTCTTACTGGCACATTTTTAAGTTTTTCCCCGGTAATTCATGAACTGATTTAAAAACGAATGGATATTTTGTTTTCCCCCATTCTGTAAAATGTTTCCCCCCTCACTGGATTTTGAAGCTAACATTGAGCTCTCTTGTCCCTCTAAACTGAAAAGAAATCATTTAACTTCTGTACTTTGAAATTCGTGAATATTCACTCAGCAGTCAAAGAGGATTTAGGGCGANATTCGTGAATATTCACTCAACAGTCAAAGAGGATTTAGGGCGAGGGAGCTCTGTTCTTTGCAGAAGCTCTCGACCTCCTTGCTTATGTGATCTATCATCAGCTGCGAAGCCTATGGCCGTACTCCCGTTCCTATCAGCAAAGCCTAACGAAAGGGCTGGATGCGATCGTTCTTCTAGGTCTCTTCGGGTTGATGGCATTAGCCATCAATCAGAAAGCTGTGAAGGAGCCTGTTGAAGCCGTGCCAGCTCCTTTTTGCCCCAAACTGTGGGGCAAACTGCCAACAGCTTGCAGGGACCCGCCAGGCGTGCCAGCTCGATAAAAACGCCGATACGAAGACGGCGTAATTGAGAGCGCTCTGAGTGTACTTGGGCAGATCTGGGCAACGCTCGTGCTCGAAGAGCAGAGCGGGGTTTTCATCGTGAATTGTATTTTTTTTAAGACTATCTGCGGAGCGTCAGATCTCACTAAGCGTATAGGGTCGGTTTACAAATCCCGGAGCAGCGGGTATTTATTTCATAAGAACAAATTGGGGCTCACATATATAAAGAAAGAAAACCCAACCTAGACATCTGTGTTTATAGAGACCGAAGTAATGCAGTTTTTCAAATACGCTTCAATCCTGTCATTTTTCCGGAATGTCGGTGGGGTTGGCACCCGGCAAGGCAGCCTGTCTTTATTTACAAACTTGTGTAGAGTTGAGAAGTTTGTATTAAAAGATGAAATGGGAAGAAAGTTGCAAATTCTATCCGACGCCTTTCTAAAATAATATTCTGCAGCGTGTAAGAATATGAAAGTGAAATGTATTCTCAATTTGTATTAGACAGTGAGTGAGGTTAGAAGGAGCACTCTATATTTTGTGTTCTGTTCGAGCACGTCCTTAAAGGGAATTATTACTCTATTAAATCTTTTAACTCTTAAAATTTATTCTTTGCTTGCTGCAGGTAACGGAATATATTGCTGCAGTTAAAATCTTTCTCTTGGTTTTTAGAATGTACTGTATGCCAAGCTACATCAGGAAGGAATAAACACTTTTGATCTGACTCTTATCTGTGGCACAGTTTACATGGTAAAAAGTCTGTTGTGGTGTTAAATGCTCTCATCTTTATTCATGTCCCGGGATGATTCAGCCTACGTCCTGTGAATTACTGGATCAGGAGCATTTTCTGTCTAGAATAAGCAGGGGGTTTGGTTTCAGGTCGATATAATATGACTGTGCTCGTTCACTAGGCTTGCGCTGAGCACTGGAGCAATTGGGTTGTTACTGGCGTTAATAACTGTTGGTGAACGCTGTGTTGAGAAGAACCTGCAAGGTGGTGGATCTCACAAATTGATGCCCTTTTTTGAGAGATGCGCTCAGATGCATTGCTAACTACCGACCTGGTAGCGTTCCTGTAAATTCCCTACCTGGATTCCTTAAATTCTATGTAAAACCAGAACTGGGGAAGATTAGCAGCTCCCTCTGAATGTTCATAATAGCAAGAGGGCCGGTAACTCACCTCTCTCTGAGCTCTGCTAACAGTAATTACTGCGTTAAGTTCCTTCTGTTTGTTCATTCTTACTGTAAATTAAGAAGTGAAGATTTGGGATTCATCTAACATGTAACTTGATGAGGTTTGCAAATAGAGATGTGTCTTCAAAGAGTCATTTAGAGCAATTATTTTAGAGCAGTTCTTTGCTGATGGAGACAAAATACTCTATTAAAAATAAAAAAAGGTAAGACCAGCGCAGCAGTTATTTTCCTAATGTACTCCAGTTTATGGCTTTTTAGTCTGGTATCTCAGAAATTCCCAGTTTCTTATAACTGTTTTTCTACATCAGCAGTGATTTTGAATTGCTGCACCCGTTGCTCTGCTCCCCAGAAACCTTATAGCTAAGGGCTGGGATGTGATACCGGTCTATATTTAGATCGATTCCGCTGACTGCGATGGGCTGACTTGCCATCTTCATTTTAATATTTCAGCGTGTATTTTTATTCTTAGCAAGGTAGCCCTTTGCCTTTTTAAGGAAACTGTGCTTCTGCAAGGCGAACGGAGCATGGCTGCAGCAGCTACGTGTGAAAGGCAGCTGCAGCGGGACATACGGATCCTTCTGCCGCGCTTTGATCGCAGGCTGGTGTCTTACTGCAGGCAGATTGGACGAGGAGAGATTCAGGACCGAACACGTAGTAAGGCCAAAGCTAATGTGATCCCCCAGAAAGAGATAATGAATCTCAGTGAATCTTTGCAAAGAGACAATAGCAATTTATTTTCATGTCAACTAAATGAGATAGAAATATACATTCTGTTTCATTTGCTTCCCTTATTAGGGAGGTTGTCCATTCATCTTTACGTCACTTTGGGTCTACCCCCAAAGGTCAATGTCTTTCAGACTCCAAACCCAACCGTCTGCTGCTCCGTGGCTAAGAAGTCATCGCTCTTTGAGGTTTGCACAAAACCACAATGTCTTTCTGAGCTTCCAGGGATCAGTGAGCTGCTCTTTGCAAACAGTTCGAACATGTCTTGTGATGACTTATTGCCCTCCAAAGAAGACATTAACTCCTATCTGTAGAGCCATGAGCACCTGTAGCTTTCTGTGAGAGGCTGCTAGCTTTCTTTTTTGTGGTTTTATCTAGTCCAGCCATGGTGAAGACCCACATTCTGGCTTAGCCATGCCAACTTTTCCCATTCACTGGCTGAATTGGTCCCAATATGCTTAAGTTTCCCCTTCTAACCTCCATTACCCTTTCCAAGCCAGCCCATCCTCATTCCTCTTCATACCAGCTCCGCATTCATTTTCCTCCTAAGGATTTATCCATGGCAATAGCATAATATTAAGCCAGTTTTCCTCCTTGTGTGTCTGTTGTTCCTCTCCTGTTAAAAACTGGGGTTTGATGTGGTTTTGGGGCACACAAGGGGCGGCCCTCTGTGACCACATCTTTTCTGAGCTAAACAAGTGCTGTTGTCCAGAGCTATCCATGCACCGTCCCAAGGTTACAAGTCTTTCAGTGACAGAAGAAATCTTGAAGGATGAGGTCAAGAGGGAGCTAAGGACTCTGCAGCTTTGACAATCGATCCAGTGTCTGTTCTGTTATCATAGAATCATAGAATGGGTTGGGTTGGAAGGGACCTTGAAGATCATCTAGTCCTACCCCCCTGCCATGGGCAGGGACACCTCCCACCAGACCAGGTTGCTCCAAGCCCTGTCCAGCCTGGCCTTGAACACCTCCAGGGATGGGGCAGCCACAGCTTCTCGGGGCAACCTGCGCCAGTGCCTCACCACCCTCAGAGTGAAAAATTTCTTACTGATATCCAATCTAAATCTCCCCTCCTCCAGTTGGAAGCCATTCCCCCTCGTCCTGTCATTACATGCCCTTGTAAAAAGTCCTTCCCCAGCTCTCCTGTAGACTCCCTTTGGGGACTGGAAGGCTGCTATAAGGTCTCCCCGATGCCTTTTCTTCTCCAGGGTGAACACCCCCAACTCTCTCAGCCTGTCCTCATAGGAGAGGTGCTCCAGCCCTCTGATCATCTTCGTGTCCATCCTCTGGCTCCACTCTGTGTCTTTCCTATGTTGGGGGCTCCAGATGTTGTCTTAACTCTACCTTGTTTGTTTATTGAATACATTAGCATATCTTTAGGCAGATCAATCTCAGTGCTTCTTCCTTAGCTCCGTGCAAAGGCAAAGCAGTGCCTGGAGTGCCCGTCAGCACTGGCTGTTGTAGTGCAGCGTTCCCACCGGGCTTCCCAGTCCTGCTACCATTGGGTTCGTGCTGAGATGGAGAAGGAAGCAAAAGTTGGTATTTTTGAATGCAGAACCAGAGAAAAATATTTGCTTTCATAGGGAATAGGGTGAAAATCCTGGCAGAAAAGGAAATGACTGTTCCAAATGACTTTATAGGTAATGGAGGTGGACACTTCTGGCCCACTGCCACCCAGCTGGGCTGTGTGCTAGGAGTTCGCAGGAGACATCCAATTTTCCCAGGCAGGTTTTTTTAACCAAAATAGAAGGTACACATTTGCACTTTTTCCACAGGTGGCTGAAAAAGTGACGGAAGACTTCGGCTGCTCAACTTTTGTCACCTTTCTGCAGTTACAACGGGAGGGGGACCTGAGCCCTGAGCTGTTCTCCTTGCTGTCCTCTCGCAAAAGACGCAGGGAAAAGCAACAAAAGCCTTTGGTTGCACAAGAGGTTTCTTGCTTCATGCGCTGTAGCTTGTATTTCTAATAAGGGATCAGTATACTTTAGATCTCATCCCTTCCTTGAATCCTGGTTCTCATTTAATCCCTGTGGTGTTCAGTCCTGGGCCTTTGGTATCAGCACATCACAGGAGAGGGACAGTGGATTGAGATGTCTAGAGATGTTGGATGTCTGTAGCAAACGTGAGAACTGGACAGGAAAAGATGATTTCTGCTTGCGTAGGAGTTCTAGTGGTTGGGATCCAAACGCTTTCCTCAGGGCGGTCCCAAGAGCATCATATTTGTGGGGGTTTTTTTTCTTAATAAAATTGCCTTGTTACTCCAAGATCGTGTATCATTGTGGTGCGATTCTGGAAAGCTGCTTGTCCTGTACGTGTGCCACCAAGCAGATGATGGCTTTTTCTTTAAACCCTGGCACAGTAACATGGCAAGAGTTCGAAAGGGTGGCTTTCTGGGCTGCCAGCGTACACTGCTAGCCCATGGCCAGCTTGTCACCCCCTGGCACCCCCAAGTCCTTCTCGGCAGGGCTGCTCTCCATCCCTTCATCCCCCAGCCTGTACGGATACCGGGGGTTCCCCCAACCCAGGTGCAGGACCCCGCGCTTGGCCTTGTTGAACCTCATGAGGTTCACACAGGCCCACTTCTCGAGCTTGCGGAAAAGCAAAGCCATATTCAGGTAAGCTGCTGTGACAGGAGTTTAGACGTCGGAGCACGTCCTTGGCCAAGCACAGTGATTTGGAAGCTGCTTTCGTGCGCTGGCTGATGTGTACAGCCTTCCCGTGAGCGCTGCAGCATCGTCTTTTTCTTTACAAAACCAGGCCTCAATTGAACGCTGCGTCGTGTTACAGGATGTTATTGGCGACTTTTAAAGATGTACGCAGTTGGAGGAGTCATCAGTCTAACGATATGATATCAGAAAAGGGGACGAGAAAAAATATTAGCTATGTTGTTGATGAAACAATGGGAGATAAGGTATACAGCAATGTATCTATTGAACAAAAGCAATCGAAAATGAACTGTATTATTTCTCACTCACTTGTTCTGTCAGTGATTGAGGCATTTCAGTGCACAACCGGGAAAATAATAGGTTGCTTTCACAATGGTAGAAGTTTAACAAATGCTCAATCATTCATCCGACATCATTGCTGTCGTCGGTGAGAGCTTTAGCGCGTGCTATTGATGCCTTGCTTCATTCTTATTGCCGCCCGCTTTTCAGATTCAATCTCCCCGCAATGGAGGACTGAACATTTCAATTTGCTACCTGTAGAGTCGTATTGAAATGCTCGGGCTAAAATGAGAGAGATGATTTTGGGTGAGGCTGAAAGCAGAGGCTTTGTGGAAGGCGTTACGCACACAAATCCTCTGACAAGGCCTGCGTTCGCTAGCACGTGTCTCCCAACCTGACACAAAGCGAGTGGATGGTGTTCGTAAGTAGAATACTCTCAGTGGGTATTGATAAGCACTTTTGCATTGTGTGGATGTCTAAATCCATGTTAACCTGACATTCCCTTTCGCAAAGTTTGATTTCACGGCCTCTGTGCTTGGCAGAACTTTATTTTTGGACTTGGCGTGCTTGAAGGAGCGTGGCCTAAGCTGTTCGTTCAGCATCTGTTACTCATAGTCACTTGGTTCATCCTAAAGCTAGAAACACAGTGGATGTCCTCTTAATCACTTGCTGATAATTCTGAGCATTTGCACCTCGGCTGGTTAGTCTGCTGGCATTTAAAAGGGGACAGCCTATTACAGAATCACAGAATGGTCAGGGTTGGAAGGGACCTCT
>RSEF01000001.1:2298406-2310859 GCA_003993805.1 Himantopus leucocephalus | reverse complement strand
AGGTCCCTTCCAACCCAAACCATTCTATGATTCTGTGAAATACTGCTATTTCTCTTTTCCCATAGTTATACGAGCGTGGGCTGTTTAGCATGGGGGCGGTGAACTTGGTGGGTATCAGCTCATCTCCTTGTACCCATTGGGAAGTGCATGGCAGCTGACNGGTGAACTTGGTGGGTATCAGCTCATCTCCTTGTACCCATTGGGAAGTGTGTGGCAGCTGACCTCATTGCCACGGAGAGGTAAGCTTGCACGGCTCCAAATCTACGTTACCAATGACCAAGCAGTAGTTTATCCTGCGAATTCGTACCTCAGTTTGCCTCTCAGTAACATTTTGGGATTTGTAACACCTTAAGACCAAAGTCTTTAGGACCAATATTGTTTCCTGGTGATGAAGCGTGTTAAGACGCAGCCTTATTGGGATTCTGTCGGCGTAACACACAACACAACTAAACCGGCAATTTCCAAAGTCTTTGGCTTTCAGATAAGTGTGTCTGTCTCTTGCTTCAGTTCTCTGGTGTGTTGTAACTCAGCACGCTCGTAGTCGTGTACAGTAGCCCTTAATGTCAGCAGCTTTTTACATTTCATTAAATTGCCTGCAGATTCTCCGATTCTTTTAATCACAAAAGTAGATGCTGACATGATATGTGTGGCAATCAAAACATGAAAAACAAGTTAAAAAGTAAGTAGCGGCAGCTTTCTTGCTGCAGATGTCAGTATCTTTGACAAGCAAGTGTTTGCGTTGTGACACATGGTAATAGAAAACATCCTGTCTTGGTAAAACACCACCAGCGCCTTGAGAAAAGCCGGGTGTCTGCGATACCAAATTACCCGCCGAGCTTCCCGGGTCCTTGTTCAATGAATTTTATGCCAACAGGAAGCCTGATCTTTCAGTCCATCATCAAGAGAAAAAAAAAAAAAGAAAAAGAAAAAAGCCACCACTAAATCAGTGCACTTCAAAGCCTGCAGGCACTACGGTAATACAAATAATAAATTAAGAAATAATAAAGTGCAGAATAGTGGCGTTCAGCTTTAGGCTGAGAATGGGATTGATAAGCAGAGAGTTTAAGAAAAAAAAAAATCCTTTGGGGCTTCAACCTTCCTTGGTTGTAGAGTGTCGGGAAAGGAATTAGCATTTTTGTTGTTGTCGTTGTTTACCTCAGAAATTTAGGAAGAGACGGAGAACGAACAAAAGATGCTCCAAGGAGCCCTTCTGGAAAAAGTCCAACCATTGCAAAGTTACACAGATGAATTGATTTAATTAGGCTGTATAATACCACTTCTGCTGCGGCTTTTGAAACAGACTCATAAAAGATATTAACTGATGCAGTCTGGGTATTGCACATTTGTTTCCAAGATGCCCCTGACTCTTCCCTACTCCCTAGGTCATAAAGAGCTCTGCAAAGCCTATAGTTTCCTCCTATTCTTTTTCCCCTCAATTTTCTATTTTTACTGATTAAAAATGTCTGTACTGTGGCTGGAAACGCTTAAGGGAGGACAGAAGCAAAAATCCTCTCTCCTATGTAGCTTGTAGAAATAATTTAGGGGAAAATTACAACCCCGTAGCTGTGTATCATGCAGTAAAAAAATGAGGATGAAACTGGTGTGAAGAAAATGGTATTTTACTACCCAAGGATTTTTTCTCCTTTGTGGAGGAGCTGTGTTGACGGTCAAGATGTCCACCTGAATATTAGTGAATGTTTGGAGTGGAAGGCATCTTTCTTCAGACTCTTGGTGACCTACCAGTGATGCTGAATTCACTGAAGTTCCTTCCACAGGTAAAAGAACTTTGTTTTGGAGTGTGCTGGTCAGTTTTGAACCATCATCTCGCTCTTCACAAACGCAATGATGGTTGTGCTGAAAACCCTGGTCGTGGTGAAAGCGGAGAGCGAGCTGGACACTAGGGCAATTGTAGGTACTCGCAAACTTTGATCTAAAGGATGCTGAAATCAGTGAAAAATCTATTCTTGACTCCAGGGATTTGTGGATATTTCATCCAGCAAAATTAGAGGTAGGTTTTGAAAAAGGTTCTGTTATTTCTTGTAGAAGAAACCACTTTCAGTTGATTGTGATGGTCTGTCTTTGTGGGGGAACTGTCAAAGGATTTTGGGATGGTTAGAGAGACTTTTCAGTAAAGCACTAATAGTACCTTGAGAAGAGCACCATGTCAGCAACACTGTGTTGGAAGAAGGATTGTAGAATCCTTTTTAATGGAAACTTTTCAGGCTTACTTGACTGTCAGAGGGAAAATCCTGGGAAAATTCAGGTTGTTCTGAGCATGGTACTATAGACTTTGTACCTGCAGGCCTGAAAGTCTCAGTGAATTGAGGTACAGGACATTCCACTTCAACGTAAGGAGAGGCTTCTTTACTGTAAGGATGTCAAACGCTGGAGCAGGTTGCCCAGAGAGGTTGTGGAGTCTCCATCCTTGAAGGTATCCAAAACCCAACTGGACACGGTCTTGGGCAACCTTCTCTGGCTGTTCCTGCTTGGGTCATCCTCCAACCTCAGCTCTTCTCTAACCCTATGACTTGATACCACGTTACATTTTCCAGGCTGTCAGAACAAGATAAAAGGTCAGCGACGACAAGTTTGGCTTTTGTATCGTGTTAATTTAGGGAAACAGGAATTCTCCTTTGTAATCCTGAAAGCCAGCGCTGTTAAAAGTGTTCATGTGTGTCCTTTCCAGGTCGTAGAAAATAGGCACAGTGGTAGAGCGATGCAGGGAATTCAGCAGGCGGTGCAATCATTGCTGACATGCTTTGGCTTTCCGGGGGGCTGTGCATTTCAGGGGGGCTGCGTAGGGCCCGATTTGCCGCTCTTGGGTACCCAGTCATTCAAAATTGGTTTATAATCACCGTGAAAAAACTTTGAAGTAGTAAAGACTGCGTTGGCAAGACATAGTACAATTACTTTGTTATGCATCTTGTTATGTTGGCATATTTGTTTAATTAAATTCCTTGCTAATTAGAGCTGTATGTACTTGCGTTAATTATTATTTGCTTAACACAATCAACAGTGTAATTCTTTTCAGAAAAGCCACACACTTTCCAGTTAAATTAAATTACTGATTTTGTGTGCTTTCTGAAAGAATAGCTGCTCCATTTTTGTCAAATGATAGGTTGCATTCTTTAATGTGAATGAAATTCAATTTAGACTAACTAAAACGTAACATAATATATTATATTTTTAATTGGTGATTAAGCAAAGAGAGGAAAAACTGGATTGATATGTACCTCAGCACAAAGATGTATATTTTTTCTTACTGGATTACAAAATTGGATGGGTCTGCTATTTATCACCCACCAAGACCTTTTTCCATCTGACAAAGAAAAAGTACATTTGTCTTGTTTGTCGTGAGGCTTTGGAAGGAAACTACTTTCTCATGCGAGAAAAATGTAACCCAGTGGAACTTCTGACCTTTTACCAAGCCCTTAATTACTTTTTAAAAAGTAGAGTTCTATAAACATATTACCCAGCCCGGGACCTATTTGTTTTCTTTAATACTGTGCCCGTTAGCTCTAATTTTGATCTGTGAATTTATATTTAGTCCCTAAAATTGAAAGGAAAGTGGTAACATAAATATCTTTAATCACGTTCAATAAGGAAGCTAATAACCAAGTATCTAATTGTTTCTGTGACTCGATGACTAGATGCTACACAACACGGGTAGAGTTTGTGTATGTACATACACCCACACCCATATGTATCATGTCTCTATATATCTGGCAAATTTACTGCTCTATCTTTGTCGCATTGACTTCTGTAGGTTGTTTCTCATTTGAGCAGGGCGCTGCTGATCGATCCTGCAAAATGCGTGTAGTATTGGGGGATCACTGAGCCACAGCATATTAATGTATTTAAGTTGAGAACCTCGGGAAATCAGAAAGGAAGAAGCGACTCAATAGACTAATGCGGTATGAGCAGATGGAAGAAATAATTCTTCTAAAGCAAAATATAAACACGGCCAGGATTATGTAGCAAGATAGAGAGGATTTGTTCTCATCCCGAGAAGGGTTAGGAATGTTGCTTTGCATTTTTCAAGGCGAGATGTGCCATTGAATGAGAACTTTATCAGTGGAGGAGCAGAATATTAATGAGCGTGGTGAGCCTACAAGGCTCTTCGATGTCTTCGTAATCACTGAAATGAAACCGGGCAGATAATACAAACACTCCTGAGGTCTTCCCACAGATTACGCAGGAGCCATATCTGTTCTTCTTCAATATTTGCTAATTGTAGTTAGTCATTTTTAACTATGCCACAAAATCAACAGAAGAAGATTGGTTTTTGGTTTTTTTTAAATGTGGGTGCAGAACTTGGCACACGGTTATGTCCATCCAATTGTAGTATTTTTAATCTTTCATTTGAATGCCATCCTGTGACTGAGATACCTTGGGAATAGAGTAGTAAAACCACTAAGAGTTGCAAAGTGTTGCCATGCCACGTGCTTAAATGCTTTGCTGAACAGAGAGACGTTTTTTCCAAACTTGTTAAAGTGCATCTTTTCTGTTGATGATCACCGTCGTTAATCTACTGGGAAATAAGCGTTTTAAAGAAATGAGTCATTTACTCCTCCACAAAGGGCAAAGGGCACAAGTCCACTCTTAGATACTGTAATTGAAAAATCACGGGGGAAAAAAAATATGGAAATTGAAGAATGACAGGAGAAAAAATAGAGAAGCGGAAGAATCAATAGTAACATTAAAGAAAACTGCTGGAAATGCCTCTTAACGGCTCTGGGCATCAGTATTTCAGGAATCATTTCCAATTGTAAAGCAGCACCGTTGCCTTCCAGCACGAGGAGCATCTCAAGAGATGTGAACCCGGTTCCCCAAAACCAACTTGATTCATTAGAGGATTCTGCTGTACAGCAGTATGTTTTCTTACACAGGTTGTGTGAAAAACATCAGATCGCCCACTCAGTCTCTTTGCACTTCTGTTGTCCACCTGTAAAAGGGGATGTGAATATTTCACTGTTTTAGCACGAAGGAAAAACTAAATAAAGATGATAAAGACTTTTTTTGGTGGAGACCTGCTAATGGTACCCCCACAAGGAAGGCAGTGACTGCAAACACGTCCCAGAGCAGGTAGTACCCACATCAAAGCTTCTCACAACCATCGCCAGCCTGTACGCCAGTTGACTGAGTTGCTAAAATAGACATCCCGCCTACCCTTGGCACTTCACAAAGCTCTCAAGAGGGTTGACATTGTCTTTCTTTTCCAGGATAAAAATCACAGCTACTAGTGGCACTGCACGTGAGTAAAACTGGGGTGGAGAACCGGATTTTATAGCTTTAAGTCCTCCTTCCCCTGAAGTCCATTGCAAAAACCCAATCAACTTTGGTGGGTCCATGGCTTTCGTGTGGAGTCTTTGATTTGCACCGAGGAGAGTTCAGCTCTGATGGCTTGTACTTAGCAAAGGAGTAGAAATGTTTTAGACTCGGAGATCTTTGCGAATTTGGTAACAGCAGAGAGATAGAGAATAAAGTTAAATATATGGGTGAAAATAAATAAATATGAGCCAAATATAAAGTGAGATATATGAGTGAGGCAACGTGAGTCAGGCTTTGTGAAGTGGAAACACAGAGATATGTTTCCTTTCAGAGAACAGAAACTAAAAAGGTAGATAAAAACCTGTATTATCTGCTTGTTTCCAGAAATTTAAAAAATCCCAAGGAGACTGTAAATTCTTTACGTGTCTTGGGACTAAACTTCCTGGTTATATTTTCAAAGCCTGAAACCTTCTTCCAGGGATAGCACTTTTGTGAATGTCTTTTTACTTTTCGTGCTTTGTCTAAATATTACTTTCCTTCCTTTTGTTGACATGGCATAACCAGTTTACCATGGAAAGAACTCAGCTTTTAAAGAGAAGCTACTTGACATGAAGGTTTTAGGCACACTACCCTATGTAAAGTACTTATAGCGCCTTCATTTGCTGTACTCTTGGCCTTATTCTACATACAGACATCTAAACTCATGTCTTGCCTACCAGTATCTATGTAGATGAGATAGTTGAACCTAGGTTGCCGACGACTTGGGTTGGTGCCGTAACGGCGAGACCATCCTTCGTGCAGCATCTTCCACGGGCTGAAGGAGGTGGAGGTTCATTTAAATCACAGCTCTGGAAGTTGGAAAATATGTCTGGGCTTCTGCCTCAAGAACAGGGAGTTTGCAAGGCTCTTCTGCGAGACCAGATGCAGAAGGATAGCGTCTGTCGTAACGCTGTTTGGAGCAAGCGCTAAACTTGAGAGATTGCAGGTAGGTTGGCTCTAGGAAATGAAGCTCTTCAGTATCAGCCCTTGGGGCGCTACAGCCGCTTTTTTATATCCAGCTTTAACTATAGCAAGGTAGTATATTTACAAACACCAAACAGAGACGTGGAGCAAGGGAACTTCATGCTTTAATGATTAATGGCCTCTCTGATATCCCCTGAGTTGGTATTTTTCATAGATTGGATCTTCCTTTCTGCCTGGAGGCTGTGTCTGAATTTCATTCCATTTCTGAAAATGGGGCTGCAAACACCTGAAACGCACTGCGGTGCTAAGGCGCGTTACACCATCCTGTGGAGCGGGGAAAGTATTGAACATTTCTGTAAAGAAAGCACGTTTGGATGTATTCCATGCATTTCCGTAAGGCAAAAGCTCAGTCTTCCCTCAAGGGAAAGGTGTAATGTCAAAGTGGCTAGTTTGTTGGGTTCGTTATCCGATTTTGTCCCAGGTAATGCATGTGATAGCCACTTAAGCAGAGTTAGAGAAAATCCAGTTATTTGAGGCAGTGATCACGTAGACCCTTTAGATTATGACAATAAGGCTTGAATACAAGGAGCTATTTTCTGCGCACTTTTTGTTGCATTATCATAATGTCCTCTAATGACACTGTTCTCGTCGGTCAATTTTTACCTCTGGGAAAGAGAAGGAAGGCTAAATTGAGAAATATTCATGGTTTTGGAGCATCTCATTCCAAAATTGGACTGCCCTCACCGTGAAGGTCATTTCCTAGCCTTTTAGGTCTCGTTACGGGGAATAATCAGCTCTTCATTTTCTTCTGGTGACTGTAATCTGTGACTGGTAAAGGAAGGTCTACACTGTGCAGCCAGAAAATGAGCGGTTTCTCTAAAAAGTTAAATGGATAGAGTACAATTCCAGAATATGTAATTTGTCTGGGATTCTGGGAATGATACCCCATACGCTCCAGAAATGCCTGTGTTTCTCCAGGCAGGTTGTGCTGTTAACGCTAAGGTGGACTCCAACATCAAAATACGCTTCCCAGTTGAATCAAGAAATGCCACTTGTAAACAAGTTTATCCCAAAAAAAGCTTCCAAATGAAGCCTGACTGCTCTTAAAGCATGGGATTTCATTAGGTCCCATACTCCAATGTTACGTCACTAGAGTCATCGCGGTCTTGGAGTGTTCTCCATACTTGGGTAGGGATAACAGGTTGCTCGCGTGTCAATCCACAATAAACTGCTTGTATCGAGTTGTGCCAAAGGAGGGACTAAAATCCGCTTGACTGGCCGATGCCCCTTCTCTTTTACCCCGCTAAATTCATGCCTGCCTCCGTGCCGACAGTCGTTGTCTTCGGTTAGGTGACTTTGTGCAGCAAAGGGGTAGATGTCACCAGGGATTTAATGAAGAGGTTTCCATCCAGCTCCTCCGCTGTGCTTCCCCATGCACATAATGCTTGCAGAAATGGCGATGGATTAATTTATGCTTGCTCTAATTAATAAAAGAAAAGAGAACTAAGGTCTGACTGTGCAGCGCTACAGAAAAAATAAGCTCCACAAGTAATTGTCGTGGTTGTTTAGATATAATTGTTCCATTAGTCATCTAATAGTTCTGCAGACAGCTTCCACTTTCATGTCATATTTGCGTTCTAATCCTTCTCTTTAAGGCTGACTACAGTGAGGAGGAAGAAAAGAAACAGTTTTAATCCATCATTTATTCCAAATACTGAGTACCAAAGAAGAAGGAGGCTTTAGGAATGGGGGGGGGTGGGGTAGGGAATGTTTAATACGACAACAAAATTCATTCACCAGCTTGTTTCAAGGGGATTTTTAATATTCGGGAGCTAAATTAGACAGCGGATCCAGCATAGGCCCCGGGCTTTGACATGTGTTTTATAATGACAGTTAATTAGATGCTGTCTGCAGCAATCATAGGCTGTCATTCCTAATACATGTCTAGTAACGTGAAGGACAGAAGAACTCCCTCCCCCCTCCTTGCCCTAATTGAAATCGGTTGCCAGAATTAACTATGAGTATGTGAGACGGTAGTTTGACAGTTAACGTAGCCTTTCCCCGCGTGCCGTGACGCAGGAGTGTAACTCCTTCTGTGCTCAACGCGTTGTGTATGTGTGTGGGTGTGATCTCCTGCTACCACGGAGGAACATTTCCCAGTTCCTCCCATCTCCGGCCTTTCTCAAAGATTACTTGTCAGGGAGCCTTATAACATACAAGAGGTGTCTAATCCTGCCGGTCTCCTCCAGTGGTGCTCCTCTCCTCCTCCACCATTGGGTAGTCATTATCATAGAAGATGTGGGTCAAGCTCTTAGAAGGAGGCAATTCAGTTATCACTCTGGCAAGCTTTATATAATTCAGAGAATCCTGATTCCCAGCAATTTCTGGTGCTCACTGTGATGCTTCAGGAAAATTGGCTTCAGAGTATCTGTAACGTAAACCCAAGTTCTGTTCTTCCCACCTCTTTCTGTGTTCGTCTCACCAATCTTTCTGCTCCTGTACGTGTCCTTCGATTCCTGGTCTGTAAAGTGAAGGTGTTTAGTTTCGATAGATCACAGGGTGGTTTGAGGATAAATATTGCGGATATTTAGATACTATTAGGCCTCACAGGTAAGGAAGAGAAACCAACTAACTGATCTGGCAGGATTCATGGAGGTAACTAAGTGTAGTTCTCCTTTTCCTGATGGAGAACCAGGTGCAAATTGGTTGAGTTGTTGCAACACTGGAAGAGAAGTATTTGCATCTGAGGTAGAGCTCCAGTTTTCTGGGATTGTACGTGGACAGTTGGGCCACATTATGGTCCATGATATTCCCATGTTAGCACAACATTTTGGACAAATCTTACTTGTCCTGGCCAGGGTGCAAAGACAGTAGATACCAATGTTCAGGAGCTATGAGCCATCCATATTGGCATTCAGGAACTTAGAAAGCTTCTCAATAAAACACCAAGTGTCCATCCTCTTTTCCCATCGTGTATCTCTGGCCTTTGCCAATAGAGCAGGAGGCACCACGTGCCACCTTGTGATTTCGGAAGCCTTGTTGCTGAGGTACTATTATGCCCATCTGCTGGGCAGGCAAGACCCCAAGGACCTGTGTACCAGAATAGCTCGAGCAAAAGCATCCCGGAGTCTGAAGATCATCATCATCATCATCATCGTGGTTTCTAGATTGGTCCCCTAATTATTGACATATTGGCCCCCTAATTATTGACGTATTGGCCCATTGCTCAGCTACCCACTGTATTTGGAAGTCCTGGCTTTAAAATGAAGGCTGTCCTTGAAAGGCCTTCATTTACCACGTTGCCTTGGATTTAGGTTATGTGTATTTTTTTCCTCCTTGTCTTACTTAAGGTAAGAGCTATGAGTCCTTTGTCTGGTTTGTATGCCAACATTGATAATAAAGGGTTAGTGGAACAGAAGTTATCTTCAGCTGATGTTTGGAAGACACCAGCATGGCCTTCAGATAGTTCTTTCAGTGAAGCTCAGAGTGACTCTTCACCCTCAGTTGCTTTGCACAACGTAAGTGGAGGAATCCTAGAGGGACGGCGGGTTGTTGGTTTGTTTGGGGTTTTGTTTGCAATCATTACTGAATAAACCCCTTTCTAGTAAAGCCAGTTACACCATTCATTTTTCCAGGTGGGAAAAGTCCTCTCTGCTCTCCTGTGTGACTTTCCCCTTGCCAAGGTCACGGCAGACACATGACTCTATCTATTACCATAGCACGTAGACAGCTACAAAATGTTTTCTCCTCCTGGTTGTTTTGCCAACTCTTCTTTCCCATACTGACCACATTCTGTTGTGACTCGGCGGCGACGTGGAAATCATATCTGGATCTGTACGATGCTGCACTGGAAAGTCTCTGCTGGGAATTTTAGGGCTTAGGGCAGGATAATTCACCTGGCTGGATTTCTAAACTTGAGACTCTCTTGAAAACTACAGCTGTTGGTGGGTGTCATGCTACTCCAGAAAATTTGGAATTATGGCTTCAAAGCAGTGATGTTGACAAAGCTTGTGTCTTTTTGCATCATCAAAAAAAAAAAAAAAAAGAAGAACCCTTTGCTGTAATTGCTTCATCTAATCCCTTATTAGCCTGTAATATGGTTCCTGTCATGTCAGATTTTTTTTAATTTAATTTAAGTAAAATGCTAACAATATTTTGCTTCTAATTTATCCCCATCCTGGCTGCTTCAGAGACTTATAAGTAGATTGTTATGGCATTAATTATGATTTCATGGTCAGGCCCCGTTCCTCAATAGGAGTGATACAATTTTGCCCCCACTGTGTCTTCAAACAAGGAATCTACAAACAGCCCTGTGATGTCTCCCACTGCTTTAGAAGATTTGATATAATGGAGGGATGATAAAGCAATCAAACAAATCCTATTTACGCATCCCTGAGAGTATAATTCATGCATCAGTGAGCACTGTCAATGGAAAATTACCTTTGGAGTTTAAATTTCCATTCCAAAGTTGCATTATAATTTTGTTTTTGTAGGCTACAAGCTTCTGCTTTTTCAAGGCCGTGAAATTTATATCCAGTTGCCATTTTTACTGTACAAGCGAAAAGCTTAAATACAAAATATTTAATGTCCCTGTCTATAAATTGATATTTTTTAATAGCTTACTCAATGCTGCCGACTTTTACATTTTGTCTCTGGTTTCTCAATAGCTCAAACTTACAATCCTGTATGTGTGGGGGTTTTTTTTCTTAAATCTGAATAACGAAAACAGCAGCTGGAAATTGATTTTCTGGGGACTGTTCAACATCCTCTCATCCTTGTNAAAAAAAAAAAAAAAAAAAGTGTAAAATAATGCAAGAAATCTTAGCCCTGTTTTTTTGCTGTCAAGAACCGGTATGAAAATGAGTGCTGTTGTGTGCACGTCAGGAGTTGTCTGTTGTCCGGCCTCGTGTGAAAGTCTGTCTGGATTTCATTTCCAAAATCAAAGGGAGTTTCTAGCCTGGTGAGCTGGGGGTCTGCATCGTGGGGATGTCATCCTTGTCTGCCCTCTGACTCGGGCTTGAGTGTGCCATCAATTATATTGCGATTGTAGGAATTTGCTAATTATCTGGCTTTGAAGCTGCAGTTCCTTGCACAGGCATGCAACGCGCTCGGGGTGAGCATGTTCAATCACAAGGGTAGACTCCAGAAGATAAAGGTTTGGGAGAAGGATGAGGGTTCCTGCATTTCTAAGGAACTAAGGCTTCCGGTGATGGTTCCCTGCTGGTCAGGTGCCTGTTACTGGACAAGTGTGGTGTGGTAAGGGGACCTGCTGGGTCTTCCGTGCTTCTGTCTTTGCTTTTTTTTCTTATTTTGGGCAGTGATTAGCATCTCTTCTGTGTGGGATCATTCTCTGCGTTTCATCCATTCATTAGTTTTTTTAACAGTCATTAATTCCTAAGATGTTTTGGAAAACAGATAACTACTGCCCACGATTTACAAATAGGGAGTCCCACTCAACAATTCGTTCAAGTCAGGTAGTATGGCAGGGAACGTCAGGAATAGGTTCAAGGATCTTGGTTTTTCCTTCCGCTTTGTTGAATGCGTGATGGTTTGGTCTTCGTAGAAGTCTTTATCTGCTGAAGAAACTCTGTCTGGCAAACAGATATATTCTCTGCATCTGTGTAGAAGTTCAGGAGGACTTTGGTCAGTCAAACATAACAAGGGTATATCTGTAATTATGTTTTGAAGTTCTTGTTGAATCTTAGAAACCACGTACTATCTAAGCATCTTCCATAATGGAAGGAAAACTGAACTGTGTAGTTGGTGGATCCCCTTAATCATTGTGAAGCAGATTAGACAGTGCTACTGGGTTTTGTTCAACATGGTCTTCTCTGGTTTGGTATTCAGAAAAGAATGTCGATCTGGTGGTCAAAACTAGACCACTTCATGCAATTACTAAGTTTGGGGCGGGGAGGGGGGAGGGATGGAATGAGGGGAGGGAATACTGCTGGGACTAGTACAGGGATTTTTATGCAACCTTTTTAAGACAGGGTCTTCCTAAAATTTCAGACAGTGATAGGGTATGTATGTGCACTGAGACATCTCAGTGGTGGATCAGCTGCTTTGAAAAGTGTGCCAATACAGCATATCACACATAGGTGGAGCCATCACTGGAGTCCATAGTGAGAAGGTAATACTGCTGGAATGGCTTTCCAAGCAATAAACAGTTTTTCCCTTTATTAAAACAGCATCCTGGCCTGTATCAGGAACAGTGTGGCC
>RSEF01000001.1:2238457-2250607 GCA_003993805.1 Himantopus leucocephalus | reverse complement strand
GGCAACTTAATGTGTCCAAACCAGATTGTTTCTACCTTTTCAGGGAAGTGAAAGCCTGTAAGTAGGCAGATTGCCTTTCCCTGCACACTGGCTTTGCCTCTGAATCCTTGTCGCATCCTGAAGAAACAGGTCCTCTTTGTCATTCCAGCAAGTCAAGAAGCTTCTCTGCACATTCCCATCACTATTCATCACTTCCTTGATTGGCATTTGGCTATAAAACTGTAGGAGTAAGTGAAGCTGTTGAAAATTAAAGTCTAATTTGCCCAGATTGTCATTTTACTTATTCACTGAATGCAAGCACAATAACGTAACGATGATACAGTCTAGAGAGAGGAACGACAAAAGAGTATAAAATATGTCTAGTCACAGAAATGTTTGCTCATACTGCAGTGGGGATAATCAGCTTTGCCAGCGTTTTAAAAAAATCCTCAGTGATAGTGGAAGAGCGAGGATGCAGAGCCCTTGAGGTCTTTGTGCAGTCCCTGGGGGTTTTTTTTGATTCATGGATTTAGTCCTTCATCTTTGCCTCCACATTCATCCTTTGTTTCTGGGCACAGGAAGGTGCTGGGATCCCCTCCTGGCTCTTATGGCGATTTTTGAGCCATCAGCGGGGGACACCAGAGCTCCCATGGATGCAATGCTGGCTTCTACTGGAAAAGCGTAACCTGCTAAGTGTGAATTCCTGGCTGGGCTAAATCTGATGGCCAAGCTCAGTCCGATGCTAGCAGTGCCAACATTTTGATCCGAATAATCGTTTTATTCCAATATTGTCATTTTACTATCCATTAATTGAAGTATTTTGGGAAATTCTATATCTGAGGTGTTAGAATGGAAACTCTACTAGGTCATCTACATTGAATTCACTGGGACAAGCTCCTGTCCCGTGTCCTTTTTTTTAGCCTAGACGTTAGGACAAAGATCTTTTCTCAGTATCTGTTTGCACAGAGCATCGTGTATTAAGCCTCAGCTCCTCAGAGTGCCATGTGAATGCTCCTGTAGCATTAATTTAAATGATAATAATTGGTCTGGGCCAGTTTTAGCCATTGATGGTAAACGGCATGGCTTATAAACTTCTTCAAGAATCTGTGCATGGTTGAATAGATCTCTCCTGAAAGCTTCAAACTAAAATTAATTGCTTGTCCAATTTTTGTCATCTTCTTTCCATTTAAGCAGACTTTTTTCAGACTTTCTCCTAATACAAAGGAACATGATTTCTTCGCTGCTGTTGCTTCTTTGTCTTCCTCTTGGCGCTGCTGATGAATTGGGAATAATTCTGCTGTAGCCATCACTGCCTGAACACTGCAGTGGAGCCAAAGGGAAGTGGATCCTGCGGATACCTTGGTTATTAGGGTCATGGCTGTGATGGGAGAGCTCATTTCACTCTCACTTCAACCATCCAAGATATTTAAAACCCCGATACACAGATACCCACCTGTGTTCACGGACCCCACTCCTCGGGAACAGGGAAAGGACTAAGCATCCTTTCCTGGAAAGGAAAGTTGAAGTTTGATGAAATGTGGGAGCATGTTCTTTTTGGACATAAAACAAGGATGACAGCAGTGCTTGAACTCCTCGGCAGCATCCCTTTATGAGTGTTGCCAAATTAAATATGTCCTGAAAGTTTGCCACCAGTTTTTGTACCGTGGCAGGACGAGATACCAGCGCACAGTTTTCCTTCCCTCCTCCTCCCCAGGTTTCCTGTAACTCATTTGTTTAATTAAAAAGAAGAATCCAAACACGATGTCTTTGCAAAAAAAAAAAAACCCTCATGCATATCTGTGTTGACAGTGATTGATTTTGTTGTCTTAACCTGCCACTATGTCTTTCGCGAGTAGATGTCAAAAGGCAGGGTAAGATACTAGCAGAATCTTCCCATTAATATTCTGGTGTGGTTGGCCAGACAAAGGGACCTGATTGAGCATATTATAGTAGCTCAGAACTTGGCAAGGGGAGAAAGGAAAGAAAAGTCATGCCTCTATTCGTATAATTAGTTTTTAAAGCTCTGAAGGCTATTTGGCACTGGGGCGAGTGTGAAATATGCTGCCCTTATCGCTTTATAAAGGTTAGCTTTCAGTTCATTACTGAATCAGATATGTTGGTGATAAAACCCGAAGATGTATCATTTCCAGGTTTGCCTTTGACGAGGAAAAAGCGATGTAAAAAGAGGTTCAGATCTGGTCGCGCTTGAGTTACAGCAGAAATTCTTGGGTTTCGGTGCGGCTCTGCAGCACCAGGGGTGGCGAGGGGCAAGGGCACGGCGCGCCCGAGGGGAACCCCGCCGTCGGGGCGCTGGGGAAGGCGTGCTGGCGAAGCACGGGGCACCACGTTTGCCCTGAAACCCCATGTTGGTCTGAAGATGACACCACAACGCAGGTTATTCNAGGTTTTTGTGGTTGCAGATCTGAGATGGGCAACCTGTGTTAGGAAGGGGGATGGTGATTTCCCTCTCACCTTTTGACTCCAGCAAGCTCCTGAACGCTGAACTTGAGATCGGATTCTCAGGCTAAAGTTAATGGAGCAATAAAAAACCCACTTCTCAGCATCTCCATGTGCCACATGACTTTTCCTTTCAGTGCTTTTGTTTTCTCAGTGAGGATAACCCTGACGGCAGTGTGCTCCCGCTGCCTGCTGCTTCCTCCCCTGCAGCTCCTGTTCACTTGAGGATGCTCATCCTCGCTTGCTCTGCACCAAAAGGACGGGGGTATATTCAAGCAATGTGGAAGGATACCTGTGCAACAGCAGATCCTTCACCAAATTATCCCAAAAGGCATTGGTCAGAACAGTTACGCTGTCCCCGCTAATTAGTAGGATCTCTTCTCTCCCCCTGTTTCAGTTGATGCTGATCTTCTGCCTGTATTTCCAGTGCAAAACTGGAGGCTCCGTGCAGATATGTGTCTGCTCTGGCAATGTGTCACTGTTGGACAAGACAAAAATATCAGGCTGAAGGAAGAGAGCAGGGATGGGCTACAGGGTGTCCCTCCAGAAGGTGTGATGGGAGCAAGAAAGGTACCCTCCAGTTTTGGATATGTATTGGGACTGTGTCTTGGGAACCACTAACCCACCTCAGCTCCTTCGGGGCACGCAGCCCATCTCGCCGGTGCTCTGGGAGAGCACGTCATCCATCCAACGGCAGCAAAGACACCGGGGTATGCTCCAGAGGGTGGAATCTCCTCTCTTTTCCATTTCACGGGGCAGAGCGTGCACAGCTGATGGTGGGCGATTAAGCACATCTCGACTCCGAACACAAAGCTTTGGTTAGCCCTGGGAGCAAGACGCAGAGGTAAAGGACCTGGTGGTCTGAGGCATGGTTTTGCACGGCAGTGAATTAGAAAAGGCTCCCGTGAGCCCTTCCCCAGAGGGTGCTTGAGGGCAGTAAACTCAGGAGGTTGGCCCAGAGCTCCTAGGGCTGGTCACAGCTTGAATTACTTCAGCTGTTTCCAAAGGGATCGACGTGCTGTCAACTACCCATTGTGTAAATAAACAGTCTGTGCAAGCCCGGAAAGCAGAACTGGGACAATTTGCATTGGACCCTTAAGTCTTCCCCTTGGTGGAAAGGGAGAGCCATGATGGCAGAAGCACGAAGTTCAGGTCCTGCCGTGGGGTAGGGTGGTCTTTCCTTGTTCCACCTCTCTGGGCGACCAGAAGGCACTGGCCAAGTTTTTCATCAAAAGCTGAATCTCAGGTTGTTCCATCTGCTGTCTGGTGGGTGGTTTTTATAGCGTCGGGTTTGGAGCTTTCCATTATTTTTATTCTCTTTTGCTGTCTCGGTGTTTCTCCTGCCTGGTGGTCCTTTTCTGAAGCCTTGATGTTTTATGGAAGGCTTTTCCCTTTCTTTACCTCTCAGCTCTCCCCCCCGGGTCTCACTTGTAGCTTTTCCTGTCTCTCTTTCCTTCTTTCTTTCTCTCTTAAGAATAAAAGATCTCCCTCTCCAATTTCTCAGGCTCTGTTTAATGATTCTCACAATACTTTTAAAGGGTGAAAGGATGATTTTGGAAGATTGGCAGCAGACTGTAGACCTTTTTTCCCCCTCTACTGAGACGGTGAATCTGAGCGTACCGTAGGTGTGAGGCGTTTCCATTTGATGACAGCCTACTCCTTTATGGGAGATGGGTTTCTAGATCTCTTGTTTGGACCCTACAGGAAAATGTGCTTCATCATGAGCACAACCGATACTAAATCCTACACCTGTCAAAGAGTCTCATCTGAGAGGTGTAAAGTTGAGTGAGCACCTGGATCTTCACAGGGCGCCTCCGTATTCCAGAAGTTTCCTTCTGCCTTTGCTTGTCTTGTGAAGGCAAAGAAGTTTTAGAGCATTTAGGCTGGATTTGGGGTTTTTTGAGGATTACATACATTCTGAACCCGAATCCAGGAAGGATCTCCCAGCTTCAGATTCATTCATCCTACAAATTGCATTGCCTGTTGAAATGAGCGCGGCAATGCCCAGCTCTTCCCACGCGCTTTTTTTGGGGTGACGTGTGTGCCCCTAAACTGCGTAGCGGGGATGGAGGGGGAAGGCAGAGCGGCAACAGGGGGATTCAGCTTCTCCACGAAGATTTAATAACAGCTTCTGCTTTAACAAGATTCTGTATCGCTAAATCACATCATTAGAGCTACACAATATACTCCAAGACGCTTCCTTGTCTGCTGTGATAAATTGTATAATATGAACTTAACAAGACCAGAATATTCAAATAAATTTAAGCAAGAAGATGGCATGTGACGTTACGGCTGAAAATTGTCAATTAGCGATGTCTGCTTTGTGACAGCGTGGCGACCTCTCAGCAGAGATTCAGAGCCGCCGGTTGCGCCGGTCCCTGATAGAGGTGCACAAATTGTTGTCGAGGCTTGGCGAATCCCGACGAACCTCAAATCTGGGTCGTTTTTAGGATGGGCTAAATCTTCAGTCCTTTAAAGCCGAATACCTCAGGTTGGCAGGGTGAATTTACATCCACCGAGGATCCTGTGCAGCAGCTTTTCATCAGGCCGACAATGCCGTTTGGATGCGCTGCGAAAAGCGTCCTCACGTGCTGAATTTTTAAAATACCTTCAGGTGCTGAATCTTTGAAACCAGCGAAACGGCGTCTTGTGCAGGAAGGTGGCTGGGCTGGGTTTTATTGTTCTGGCGGCCGCAAATCATTTCAGAGGGCTTCCCTTTGCAGAAAAAGCCCACGTGGGTTATTTGGTTTGGTGCTTGCACCATTTTTGGGTTGATTGTTGAGCAAATTCTGGTGCAAGATGAAGCAACAAACCAACGTTTCTCTCTTTCTTTGTAAATAAGATCGTAATAGAAATTCCTTTGAATTCATCAAGGGGAAACCTGTCTGCCTGGGTAGTTTCGACATACGGCGTTTCAGCACGGTCTCCAGGCTGTCTCTATTTCTCAAGGGCAGGCATGGAAAACAAATGGGCTATAGAAATTTCTGTGTGACATAAGTACATAGGAAAATCTACTGATCCAAAAGAAGCTGCAAAGGTGCAATGGAACTGATGCAAATACTGTCATTATAATCTTTCCGTTATGATGTGCATCGGGTTTTGAGACTGTATATATAATATACTATAGGGATTTTAAGTGCTTTATATTAGGTAGCGCATTGAGTTGTTGTATGGCAAGCTTTTTACCCAGTAACTGTTTCCACTAACATCTTCACGGCTGTTCAGTTTAATGTGGGTTTTGTACAACACCGTGACAAAGCAGTAATCCCTGGTTTTTGCCAGCTCTTCCTCGAGCGTTTGCATCTTTGTCCTGTTCACACTTTAATAGATATTTTTAGGGTATTTCCTCTACAGCCACAGCTCTGCCTGCTGCTCTTAGCTGCGGTTTAAATTCATTTTGTTGCTTCTGCTCTGCAAGCGTCCGATGCTCAGCGGAAAGCATCCCTCTGAGGTCTGTGGTCGAGAGGGTGTGAGGGAGGACAGGAGGTCCTCATTGGGTCAATGTGTTCCTGGGAGGCTCCCAAGGGGGTCGCTTGGTGCACCCCCCTCCTCCTCCAGCTCACGCGCCCTCCCAGCGAGCTTTTTCCTCCGCGTTATTTGCCGCAGGGATAATTGACACTAATTTCTTGGCAGAGAAAAGGGAGAGGAGCAGTTAAGTGAACGTAAAGCTGCTGCCAAGGGTACATCAGAGACCTCCTTCCTCGTTCTGCAGTATTGGTGTGGACACTTGGCTGCTGTTCAGCCCTGCTCTGGCACGGTCAAAGTGCCTTAAAAGTAGCACAGGTCATCCTGATTTATCCCACATGCTCTTCACTGGCCTCTCTTCCCTCACGTACGAGTTTCCCGTCCTCTCATGTGTATGCTGAAATACGGATGAGGGGAAGCCTCGTCTTTCAGCGTCAGTCCCTCTGTTTCCAGGCAGTTTAGCTCAATAGGTTGTTCAATTTTATTACCGGCTCATCCCTCAAAAACATCACCGGCGCTCTTGGTTGCTGGAGGAGAGGAGGGGGAAGCTGGTCTGCTTGCAGAAGACTTCTCTGGGGAACCAGGACACCGGTGTCTCCCCATCCCTGCTGGTACCGCGCCAAGGATGTGCTACGCATCCTATACAGCATCCGCGAGCACAGGCTGGGTCTAAAGCTGACGCATTGCTGGTCCCTGTGTTTGGGAAGTAAAAATAAAAAAAAATAGAGAAATTGAGATGGTTTAACAAAGGGAAACAAAATGAGGTGCTTGGTTAATCCGAGGATTAAGCCAGCGCAGCCGGCCTGCTCCGACAAAGCGGAGATTTGAGAGTGAGCCCTATTGCGATGCGTGCAGATCCCACGGGAACCGAGACTGATGGGCGACGAAGCGGTGTGGCAGCAGCACCAGATAGTGGCATGAGGAAGAGCGAGCTCCCACAAAAGAAACAGCCAGACAGGGAAGAAAGGCACTTGAGTTTGGGTGATTCGCGGCGTGGTTGATAGTGCAATATTAATCTCTGTCTTGAGCGTGGGTATATGCACAGCTGAATTAATTGCAGGAGAGTGGAGCGTCGCCTTTTGTTACAGTTCTGTAAAACAGTGTGGTTTTTACCTCGTTTGGTTTTGAGGTTTTCTCGCTTTCTGAAATACATCATCTCCGTGGCTGGAAATTTCCATCTTTGGGTGCTCACCAAAAGTTGCAGCATCTTTTCTTGTTCTCAGAAGCTTTGGCAAAGCCCAAAGCAAACTTCGTGGGTAAGGTGGGATGGGATTTGAATTTTCAAAATCGTGGTAATTCAAACCACGGGTCCCCACGGAACCATCAAAAACTCATAAATTAAATGCAGAAGGCGGCTGCAGATCTCTTGGTATGTGCTGGCTCTGTCTTAGATACACATGTACAGACACAAATGTGACAAGAACCGGCTGAGAAACTGTGTGAATCAAAGGTCAGAAGATGCTGTTTTAATGCAGGTATTCAAAAGAGCAGAGTTAAGGTTGGATATTCAGTTGATTTGGTTTTTTATATCCTTCCCGTTATGTGTTTAGCCTTGCAAATTTAATAAAGACAAAGGCAGGCATGTAGTGAATGTTCTGTCAAGCAGGCATCCGTAACACTAGCGAAAATTCGCTTCAGGGAGACATTTACTAACAGCAGGTTTAAATTGAAATTACAGGAATCCACCAGAACTTTTTACAGTTATGCTCTAAAAGGGAGTCAGTTACTTTCGGAAGGTTGTCTCTATTACAAGGTTCGGTTTGTGCAAAAGAGTGAATTGGGGTTTCTGCGGTCAAGGATGTGTATTAAAGAAAACAATTAAATATATTTGCTGCCCTCTCGATACAAACTGCTGTTGTTTTAGAGCGAGCGGCAGAATCGCATTGATCCCAACAACATTTTAGAGTATGGCTTCCCATAGAAGGCCTTATTTGTATTCCTCCCAGGAGCAAAAATAGGAAATTCACCCTGCTTTGTATTGTATAGATTTTTCCCAGCCTGACTGAAAGCACTGTATTATTCATGCACAGGGTATCCATCCAAAGCAGTGCCAAAACAGCTTCTCTTTGCTTGTGGGAAGGCAGAAGAGTTGTCCCTGCGTTAAACCCGGATTTGTAATCGCGGTTGTGGGCAGCGGCGTGGTAGTGACTCCTCATTTAACAGCTCTCAAGTTGCGGTTCCCAAAAAAAAGTGCTTTTTTCTGTGGCACTTTGTGTGGGAAAGCCACGTTAACGAAGGTAGAAATTCACCAAATGTTTCATTTCTTGTTTTTCTGAGTGATTGATGCAGTTGCCAGCGGGATTTGGTAGTCTAAGTCAACGGAAGTGGTTTGGTTGGAGGGGAAAAACCACATCTGTGAAATGTCTTCTGCTCTGCAGGAACAGGGAGGAGGTGGATTCACCATCCCTGGAGGTGTTTAAAAAAAGGGTAGACGTGGTACTTGGGGACATGGTTTAGATGTGGTTTTGTCAGGTTGGGATAATGGTTGGATGTGATGATCTTAAAGGTCCCTTCCAACCTTAACAATTCTATGATTCTATCTGAGTGTTCGTAGGTGGGTAGAGCTAAGTGAGGTGTTTCAGGTTTGCTGTAGAAGTCAGTAACGTGTTTTCCTTGAATGAATGATCGTTCTTTACCAAATAAAAAGATGTTCAAGCCTGGCTATGAGCTTTTCCACCACTTCAACCTTGTATTCACCTTCAAACGCCCATTTGGACTTTGGACGAGTTGCCCAGCTGTCCTCACTCCCCAAAGCTTTGTAGCCTCTTAGAATCATAGAATCATAGAATTGTTGAGGTTGGAAGGGACCTTTCAGATCATCTAGTCCAACCATTAACCTAACCTGACAAAACCACATCTAAACCATATCCCCAAGTACCACGTCTGCCCTTTTTTTTAAACACCTCCAGGGATGGCGAATGTCATTACGACATTACGATTATGTCTTACGACTGTCTAAGAAATGCCCAGTCAGGGAAGCTTGTTAAGGGCTTTCCTGAAGTTCAGAAAGGATTTGATATATCTCCAATAGGCAGAGCGGATCAAAATGAGCCCTGTCTTACAGAAAGAACAGCTGAGTTACCACTGCCATAGTCCACTGGAGCTGGAGATGTTCCTCTGTCTCAGCCCTCAGACACAGCCAACAGATAAGGATTCCTCCCAAACCATAGCATGCAGGAGACAGACTAAGACAGTATGTTTTTTATTGTGAAGGAGAAGAAAATCCTCGAAGAGATTTTTTTTCACGAAGGCTATTTTTATTTTTTGCCTCTAATGAATTCAATTGAGCAATTTAAAACCATTTCAGGGTTATTCTTTTTTTTTTCTTTTCTTTTTCTCAAGTGATAGTGAAGTCCCACAGATCTAGGGAGACGCTGGCAATAAAACTGCTTAGATAGTATATAAAACGCCACTGATGGGATTATTTTGCTGCAGCTCGTTGCAGCTATTATGTTCAGCAGCATGATTCCTCATTGTAAGTTCATAAAGGAGCTAATGGCAGGAAGTGGAGATCTGCAAAGTTGAATGAAAGTGGAATGCAAATTCGTAACAAAAAGAGCAGCTAATGACGGGAAGAGCGTGCTGAGGACCATGGTAAATGTGCCGTCACTTAGAGTCTTTCAATGAAATGCACTTTGGTTTCAGCCAGGAGCTGTTGTAATTAGATGTAGGGACCATGTCCTGATTTTCTCCATCCAAACGGTACACAAAAAGTCATGCCGAAGGAGAGCTCCTTCACCTGCAAAAGGGATGAGGGTGTTTGCCATGCAAATCGTTCTGGGACATAACCAAACAAGCTCTTCATGGAGACAGGTTTTGGCAAAGCTGAATCTGAGTGCAAAAGATGGAACGTGGCAGTGGAGTGAGCACACCTTGAAAGAGCTTTTTTTTCAGCGTTTGGAGGGTAAACGCGTTTGTCCTGGTCATCATTTTTTCACCAGGTGCTGTCTCCGTTCAAGTAAAATAATGCACCAACTGATATCCAAAGTCATTTGTTTGCCACTTTGTCATGATAAACCGTCAGGTTCCACAGAAGATTTCTTGTGATAGACGTCTGGGAAAAAAAAAAGTGATTCAGGGATTGGAAGAGCTGATTTACAAGGGAAGATTAAAAGTACTGCATGTGCGTTATTTATACATATCTCAGGGAGACATGGAAAGCACCTGCGTGTCTCAGCGAGGTGTAGATGCTGGGTGGTGGGAAGAGGTGTGGGAGTTGATTGGGATGAAATTTGTAAGTGTGAGGTGAAATTCAGAGGTTGTAAATGCAGAGAGAAGGACAGAAGAAAAACCTCCCTGAGATCGAGGTGTCAGTCACTGTAATGAGACTTCAAAAACTCCACCAGACAACGTTCTTGAGACCCCACGCTGGAACAATTCTCCATTGGCTGGGTTGACCTTCTCCATGGTGTAACTGGTGTCTCCCGTTTGCTGTCCTGTGCTGTGTTTCTGAGGGTGGCTTTGGTTTGTGTTTCAGGGCTGCTTTCGGCAAAGAGTCAGAAGTTCTCATTGGCAACCTGGGAGATAAACTCATCCCTCAACAGGAAATCCTGCGGGACGTCAGCGACCTGAAGGCCTTGGCCAACATGCACGAGAGCCTGGAGTGGTTAGCAGGTCGCACCAAGGCAGCCCTCTCCAACCTCTCAGCCACCCAGAGTAAGTAGCTCCCATAGGAGAACCTTTGTCTTAGAAATGGAAACCGGCGTAAATACGTGATTTTAGCAGGAGTGGGCATCTTTGGTTCTTGATTTCTAAGCGGGTTTATGTCAGAGGGAAGTGGAAAGCAAAGCAGCTCCATCTCTTTCTTCCTGGTGTGACATCTGCTCAGACTGGGGTGGACACCAGGTGAGGGTGCCAGGAGCATCACTTCTAGCGTAAGCTCTGAAGGGTCCTTCAACGCTTGAGCTTTTCAGCAGTCCCTGTTAATGACGTTGCACAGGAGCACGTATCAGTGCCAAGAGAGGTTTCATTTTCTTTAAAGCATCGCTAGATCAATGAATATTTAAATGTATATGTGTATTATAAATTCAGTAGAGAAATGGAACAGGTCTTAATGAGGAATGCCCTAACGTGCTCGTCACTGGGGCACTGATGCTCAGCCTGCGAAGGCAGAAGCAACCCTTGGTGAACGGAGGTGTGGGGAGGGCAGAGACGGGGCAGCCTGGAGNTTTGTGAGATCGTGTCAGCTTCTCTGTGCTTCATCTTTCGCTCCTTCCCCCAGGGAATAGTGATTTTTTTGATTTTTTTTTATGTCTGGAAAGTGCTAGAGCTGTGATTAGTGTTGCTTCTCTTCCTGTGGCTGTCACTGGCGTTGTTTGCACGGGGTCGTGGTCAGAGGAGGGTTGTGGCTGTGCCCCAGAAGTAGAGCTCGGCATAAACAAAGCTCAGCTCTGCTGCTTTCCACCAACACCTTCCCGCTGTTATTAACTCGCCAGGAGTCGCCTATAGCTCAGCTGACACGGGGTTAAGCTTTTCCTAGCACCAAGGGTTTGGGTCTCACCTGCCTACCGAGACATTCCCAATAGCTGTCCTGTGTCACAGGTTGTCCCGTGGAGAGGTGGCCATGCATTTGTTAGAGCACTTCATATGGCCCCGGATCGCTGTAATAAAATATTGGGTATTTTACAAATACTGAACATCCCCTGTTGTGTAGGGGTTATATTAAACGCAGCTGCTGTGGAAGGAGGCATCTCCACTACGCTGTAGCTGAGGAGCAGAGGAGAAGGAAAGCGTTGCATAAAAAGAACCCACACAGCTTGGTGGGATCCCAGGACACGTGGGGAGGCAGTGAGGATACGCGGCGTTTCGGCAGTTTGTCCTACAAATACGGAGCAGAGTCCTGGGGGAAGATACCCACAGCGGAACAGGACCGGGGGCAGCCAGCTCTTCTGAGCTCCCCTGGGAATTTGGCTCTGAAAATCACCGCTCGGGAAGTGATGGGGGAAATTTGCCGGGGCTAAATAGAGTCGTAGTGTTATATCTGCATTAAAATAATTGTCCCTCGACGGCAGAGCATCTCTAGGTGACTGCCAGCTGTTTCTATGGCTCTAGAGCAGGACCTTTAAACTCTTTACTGCGGCTGTTCGCGATCGGTTTGTTGGGATGCAGAAGGATAATTAAGATTATACAATTAGCTAACAATTAGAGACCCAAAATACTACAGGTAGCTGTAATATTCCTGTAACGCATACTTTGAGTTCTCAATAGCTGAGTGACAAGAAGAATTGCTGTGCTCTCACAGGGTGTACT
>RSEF01000001.1:2221290-2231886 GCA_003993805.1 Himantopus leucocephalus | reverse complement strand
TCCCACAGCTCAGCCTCTTCCTGTGCTGACATCTCTGGGATGCTGCCGAGATGACCACTGGTCATCTCCTTGCAACTACAAACCGCACCATTGCCCACAGCAAGCTTGGGGCTGGTATTTAATCAAGAAATGAGATACCTGCCTCGACTCATGGGTTTCCCCAGGTGGGACTTGTCTTGAGCAAGGACAGGAGAGCTTTGCCATCCTCAGCCACAGTAAAATGTGGATCTATCAAGTCCAAACCAAACCACCTGTGATCATCTGCTAATTAATCACCATTTGTAGTTTTAATAGAAGCTACTTACACTTGCTTAAAGCTGCTACAAACAGGCTGGAGACTCGTAGCTAATATCTAGACCTTGGTTTCAGCAGATATGTCATGTCACCTGGAGTTACTCCATACTGAATGCTATTGGGGGGAACCATTGTCAGAGTGCAGAGGCCTTTCAGAAGACATTTGGAGAGGAAATATTAAGTATCCATCAGTATCCTGACTTAGAGCATTTATGAGCCTTTTATCAATGACTCCCAAGAGCCATCAGCAACTCTATGAATGTGTTTTCCATCAGAGAGCCTCCAGATTGAATGGATTGATTCAACATATCAAAATGGGATTATATTTTTTTCCCTCTACGTGCCAATACAGCAAAATGGTCTTGGATCTGAAAGCAAAGCTGTGTCTGTTGGTCTCTTAACACCAACTGAAGCTGATCAAGAGCTGAGCAGAATAATTTAGGCAGCAAACAAGAGTCCAGCTGGTACCATCTTAGCTAAGTTGGCTTTTGGACAACTAAAACCATGGTAAATTTGTTTGGGACAGCAAAATGGTAAGACTAACCTTCAAGACCAGCAGGAGACCGCTGACCTTGTGAAGACACAATGACTGTTTTGGTAAAGCCTAAGCATTAAGAGATTCTTTTGGTTTGTTTTACAACTTTCGCGATAAAATTTCATAGCTCAAGTATGGGTCTGCTTTGGTGGATCCCAGGGATGAAGCCACACAGTCATCAGCCAACTAAAAGCTCCTGTTTAAAGAGATCCTGTCAAAGCTCCTGTCAAAGAGATCTCCTGGTGCCTTTCATTGCCTTTTTTTTTTTTTNCTCAAGTATGGGTCTGCTTTGGTGGATCCCAGGGATGAAGCCACGCAGTCATCAGCCAACTAAAAGCTCCTGTTTTCTTGTCAAAGTGATCTCCCAGTGCCTTTCAGTGCCTTTTTTTTTCCCCTTGGATGTCTGCAGTGAAGCTGTTCTTACAGATTAGTGGTTGCTGCTTTGCCCAGCCTCGATGCTTTACATCAAATATTTAATGGTTAGAAAACCAGACGTTGTTTTTCCAACCTGGATGCTCAGCATTTGTCGTTCTTTATCTCACACAATAGGCACACCACCGCGATGCAATCCCAGTATTGATCTGGTGCCTCGGGGTCAGCACTTAGATTACCGTCGTGATTACACTAATTACTCTTGTTCCATCTTTATTTCCTCCCACCCACCAGCCTTAAACGCAGGGGATTGTCATGTAAATAAGTGACCTAATTAGCAGTGCTTTCAAACTATTTTACAATGAGGATCCCTCATGAGTAATACCAGCAAATCAAGGTTTTTGTGGAAATAACTCCAAAGAGCCTGCTGTCCACTCCCATCGGTTCAATGCATTAGGATCTGTTTATCTCTTCTGAAGAAAATGACTCATTGATGTCAAAGATTAATAGCAGTAAGTCCATCTGCTTCTCCTCGGCTTGTTAGAGGTGACAGCTTACTGTAGTGTGGAAGGGGCAAAATCATTTCCAAAACCAGGTGACCAGACTCAAAAGTGTGGTCAACTGTTGACATCACCAGTGAGTCACTTTGCCACGGTGCGTGGGCTATAGGATTGTTCTGATCTAACCAGCATTTATATTCGTATGGGTCTTGGGGGAAATGACTCTAATAAGGAAAAATTGGGGAGAATTCAGACTATGAGTCTGCTGCAGCTGATGCAAAGCGTCACTAATGTTCCTGCTGACGTTAAGGTCATCTTTGTGCTTGGTCCTTTCCTTTGAGTGCATTCTGTCTTTCGCATTCCTCAGCCTACCTTTGAAAACCCTTTCTATTTCTGGTGAGTATTCAGATTCACACCTTCCTCTACACGCTCCTGGGCAAGACTCGTTGGTTCTCATTTGCCTTCCAGCACAGACCTCCCTGCTGCTTCTCCTCTTGTTTTGCAAACCAATCTACTAAAAACAAACAGCCCCCAAAACGATTCTATCTTTAATTGTCAACACTCAAAATAGGATCCTTAAGGTATCTACTTAACTGTATTTATTTTCATTACACTTTCTTCACCTTGCCCTTGCCTTTTGCAAAGAAGAGCAGTTTAGCTCTTGGGCATCAGGACACTGACTGACTTCAGCACTTTTGCTTCTTGCTCGTCCAGTGAGACCAATAAACTGAGAGGTTGAAGGTTCTTTTAGAAATACGTCTGTCTCAGGACATCTTCTACCCAGACAAATTTTGCAGTGATGTTTTGGGGGCATTAATTGGCAAGGTGCAGCTCAGTATAGAATCATAGAATGGTTTGAGTTGGAAGGGACCTTGAAAGGCCATCTAGTCCAATCCCCTGACATAAACAGGGACATCTTCAACTAGATCAGGTTGCTCAGAGCCCCGTCCAGCCTGACCTGGAATATTTCCAGGGATGGGGCATCTCCCACCTCTCTGGGCAACCTGGGCCAGTGTTTCACCACCCTCAGCGTAAAAAATTTCTTCCTTCTATCTAGTCTGAATCTCCCCTCTTTCAGTTTAAAACTGTTCCTCCTTATCCCATGGCTCTCCTCCCTGACCAAGAGTCCCTCCCCAGCTTTCCTGGAGCCCCTTTAGGGACTGGAAGGGGTTCTAAGGTCTCCCCGGAGCCTTCTCTTCTCCAGGCTGAACAACCTCTCAGCCTGTCCTCATAGGACATCATGAAGGACTCTGCGAAAAGATAAGAAAAGGTTCAATTTATGCTTGCGTTTGCAAGAGAAGTTACGTGGAATCTCAGATGGTTTGGCCCTTTCCTGGCCCAGTTGACCAGTCCCTTAACAAAATGTCTTGGTCCCTCAGTTTTTAGTTCAATATTGCTTTATAATTGTCCCAATACCAATCACTGTGGGGCTTTTTTCTAGTTCTGAGGAAGCCTTATGTGCAGGTTGACAGCTCCTTATAGATTTAGGGGTGGTTTTTTTATACTAACCCAAGTGCATGGCCAACACCCGTCTTCCTTTTTCTTTTAGCTGCCAAAAACTTAATCGTTTCAGTTCACGTGGGACACATCCTACCAGCGGTGTTGAGAATCTGCCGTGAAGTAGGCGCATAAATGTCTGATGCCTCAATTCACATGATGTGATTTTTTTCTGTAATTTTCACAAATGCCCAGCGTTCCCGCCCAATGCTCGCCAGTGAGTTAACGGCGGATCCCATAGAAATGTCGTTAATTTGGTGATATGTACATTGCGTTTATGCTGAACGCTGTGAAGTATTCTTTATTAACAGTTGAGCTAAAATCATCTCCCTCAGATCTAAGGACACAGTGCCGTGTGCGAAGCAGCTGGCCTTGAGGTTTTCTGTTTTCCTTCCACTCATTTTGGCTCATTCATTCACAAACGTCGAGGATTTTTTAAAGGTCTTCTCCGCCTGTTGAAACCAGTGACAAATGGATAAAGAAATTAGTTTGAGGGTGAATTTTTGGCTCTGTGTAGATCGATGGAAGTGTCTCCGTTGACTTACTTCACTGGAGCTGTGATTTTGCCCTGTCTTTAATAAAAATTAGGTGAAGCACATGGCTGGTGCTTCCCACAGAGAGGGGTGGGAAACACTGAACAGGCAAAAAATACTTTCCATAACTCAAAAGCGGGCGAATGAGTTTTCACTAAGCTTTGTAAATCAAGTCGCTTCTGAGCTAATAGAATTCAGCCCAAGAAATAATATTTCTGAGAGGGGTGGGGAAGGGGAAAGTTACATTATAAATTACTGAAAACAGAAAAATGTAACACAAAGGAGTTTTCGTAGTTGAGGAGCACTGGAACGGCAAACCCTGGACTTCTCAGAGAGATCCTTCCATATCCAAAATCTTCAGCTGTGATAGCTCTTCTGCTCTTAGCTGCACCTGCACGAGTTTGCTTCCTTCAGTGGAAAAAAAACCCTGNTCAGCTGTGATAGCTCTTCTGCTCTTAGCTGCACCTGCACGAGTTTGCTTCCTTCAGTGGAAAAAAACCCCTGCTCTTCAGAGTTCTGCAAATGAACCAAGAGGTTTGGGTTTTTTCCTTTTCCAGACTCAAATACAAAGTGCTTAAAGAAAAGTGTTGAGCGACCAAACCTTCCAGCNGCTCTTCAGAGTTCTGCAAATGAACCAAGAGGTTTGGGTTTTTTTCCAAGCCTTTTCCAGACTCGAATACAAAGTGCTTAAAGAAAAGTGTTGAGCAACCAAACCTTCCAGCGGGTTATCGTAGGGCAGAGCTAGAACCTCCCACCAGGCTATTTGCCCTGCCCCTCTAGCTCAGAGACACCTTTTTTTTTCCTCCCCTGATGATCCCTTTCCCGAGGCTGCATATTTGCAGAAAGTAACGGAAAACAAACCACTTTTAGAGGAGTTATATTGCCTTTTTAAAAGTGCTAATTTCCTTGTGAAATTTATGCCTGCCAGCAGAGGCAGACGAGGAGCTCCGCAAGCAGCTCTAACGAGACAATTCATTAACTAGCGAGTGTACACACGCCATAAAAAACATTAATTCACAAAATGAAAAACTAATAGAGTGTTTAGCCTGTTCTTTATCACCGGTGACAGCCTGTGCTCTCCTCATCATTAGTGTTTACTGAACTGATGGGGACTGCAGCCCGGCCTGCTTATCACCACTCATCGCAAATGAGGTCACGATGGTTTTTTCCAGCGTCGCTGCCTTGTCCCCTTTCCCGCACTTGAATTTTAAGATGGAGTGAAGGGCAGAGAGGCATGGAAGGAAGCTCTCAAAGCCAGCCTTGAGTTTTGTCTTGCTTTTCACGGGGTTTGGGCACAGGTTCTCTTTCCTTCTGCATCCTCGTCAGGACCTCAAGGAAATTTGCAAGGGAAAATCCCTTCCTTGAGGATCTTCCCATATGATGCTGGTTGCCTCTACTAGAGAATGAGATTCATTATGAGGCATTTGCTATGAGTAATATTAATGAGAAGCTCTCCCTGAGCTTGCTTTTTCTTTACTTCTGCTTGTCCTTTAAGCGTTGGCATAACTTTACCTCTTCAACTCCAGTGAGTGCTTGATCGCAGTAAAAGGTGAGCAGGACCAGTGCTGAGTATTTAGATAATTCCATCCTCCCATCTCTGGTTTGAAAGGTTCCGACCTCTTAAAGTATGTCCTTTCATGGTATTTGTTTTGTTTTAACAAGAATCCCTGCTCTCTCCTGTGCTTCTCTATCAATCGATACGGCCAGCTGTGCACTCAGCCCGCGTGTGTGTGGTAAATGTTCTCCATATCTCAGATCTTTGTGGGGGCCAGGGTCAAGGAGGAGGGTTGTGGCCGTTGCGTGGGAGACTCAGTGCTTGGCTTAGGTAAGCGCTGACTGTCGTCACCTCTGCTCATCGGCTCCTACTCTTGCCTGTAGAGACAAGTGTCTGTAGAGGCAAGCGTCCGTAGAGACAAGCTCATCTTGGAGTCAAGAGTTAATCTTACCCATCGTTGTGGAAGTGAAGGTCAGAGCGCTGATGTGCAGAGCCTCCGTCCTTGCAGCTGCATGGGCTCGGGCAGAGCTTTTTGGTTTGGAGCCCACGTGAAGAAGACAGCTGACATCCAAAAATCAAAGTGTTAGCTGCCACATACGTTGAGGGTTGGACTAGATGACCTTTAAAGGTCCCTTCCAACCCAAACCATTCTATAATTCTGTGATCTTGGAAGTCTTGGGAGATTTCATTGCTCTTATTGATCTTCTTGTCCATATTTAAAATCTATAAGGAGAACCATTTAGGTTGAAGGGAGCAATGCAGCAATATCTGCATAATATTTTAAGTATCCTGCCATATCTAAGAGGTCCAAAGGTTCACACTTCTGAAAAGCAATGGGAGGATGTCAAACCCAAAATCTAGCTTTGGTTCCTGAATTCCTGTAACTCTGAAATGAATCTTGTGAACTTCAGGGGAATCAAAATCCAGTTCCAGATTTTATGGCACATTCCAGTTCTTTTCTATAAAGCTGCAGCTCTGAGATCCCCAAACAGACCGATTTAGAGTTAGGCAGTGAGTGATCTATGCCTTAGAGCTTCAAATTATACTCCTGCAGCCAGAACCCGGTCCAAGTGGCCATATGGGTTGCATATAGCTGTTGTTGTTCATTATTTCTCGAGCACCACAGGTGCGCAGAACACTTTGCGAGAGGATAAAAAGAAAAGGCCCCCACTCCTCGGAGAGCTTGCACTCTAAATTAGATCGAGACGACATCTCGAGAGCGATAAGAGATCAAAGTGAGAGGAAAGATGTGTAACCACGAAAATAAAAGTGACTTGAGAGCAGGGTCCTGGTATTTATTCCCACAGAGAGAAAATCATTTTAGTTGATTCGCTTTGTGTGGTTCTCTTCGGTTATTTAGGTTTTTAATCTCCAGCAAGTCCTAATGTATCTCCCAGCTCCTGCGGCCAAACGCAGCCGTCTCCGTGCAGCTACGTGGAAGTGATGCCCCATGCCACTTGTGTCACCTTTCGCTGGGGCTGTGGGCATCTCAGCCACGTTCCTGTAGCCCCACAAAGCCCGTGCTCACCAGCATCTCCACAGCGGTGGCATTCCTTTACCCGACTCCAGCCCAGATTAACAGACTGTGGCTTAACAGAAACAGAGGTGATTTTTTAATGGTGACATATTTTAAAAAAAAAAAAAAAATTAGTTTCCTCCTGCTGTTTGGCTTCGGAAGACAAAGGTCTCCTGGCATGTGTCTTCCTTCAGAAATCTCACCAAAATAGGTCCTTGATGTTGCATCTAATGCGCACACTGTACTGCTGTACTCTTTTCTCCTTTAAAAAACACCCACATACTCACATATCTAATTCATCCCAACTTCACCCAATGCTTTTTCCTTTAAATAACCAGATAGTCTTCTTTCTTGTTTGGAGTGTTAGAGTAGTGATTTCGTCTCCCAGTGGCATTGTCACCTCGTGGTGCTAAAAGCCGTAGGAACAGGAGACCTGGAGAGCTTCGAGTTGCTTGAACAGCAGTGAAGGATAAAACATTATCCAGGTTTCACACGCTAGGAACTAAAGCATGGAAAGAGAAAGTGGTGCACAAGGTCCCCAGAAAAGTCTCCAGCAAAGAGAAGAGTGAACCCTGAGTCTCCAAAGGCACAGTCCAACACATAACCCATAACAAATTTCCTTTTCTGTGTGCATATTTGCAATTATTTTGGAGTTTCCTCTTCTGGAGGGGAAAGGACTAAGAAATTAAAATTTAAAAAGCTGTGAACTGGTCCCTAATGTTACCTGCGGGGCACACAGCAAGCGTTTCATACTGCATCTCTTTTCCAAGTAAGAGGGGTTTTTTCCCCAACAGAGTTGTAAAATTTCTCTGTGAGCCTTTCCCCTTTCCCCTGTAAAGCGAACGTGTGTCGTGCTATGTCAGGCCTGAGCATGTTGGAGGTTTATTTCTCAGGTTCAGGTTGCACCGGAGCCGAGGCAGAGCCTGTAACCTTAGATTGATTTTTCTCCTTGTGCTATTAAGTCATTCAAATCTGTTAGCAGTCACTCTGCTTGAGCAGGGAGCGGGCAGGACACGCTGTTGTAGACCTTGATTGGTTACAGAGGTTTGTTTATGGGCAACGCGGCAGGTTTTGTTTAATATTCCAGAGGTCTGGTAATTTACGTCCATCGATTTACGAGGCACAGTCTGTCAAGAGGAACCAGCGTCACATTGAATTGCAAAAGGATTGAAATCATTGGTGACAACAAGTGTGTTAAGTTTATTTTTCTCAGGTTTGCTGGAAGGAAACATTCCTTCTCCATGGAGTGAGGTATCTTGGCTGTGCTTACAGCAAGCTAGAAGAAATCCCACTCAAAACTGTAACTGTTATCTGGCAGCACGGGAAGATCACTTAAGACAAATGAAGTTCATCTGTTTGGGCTGCAAGATGATAAGAGCCAATGGAGCAAGGTGTTGGTCACTGCTTACCCAACCGTTGGGTATTTTGTTGGCCAAGGAGGGCCTATGTTCGACTTGGTGTAAATGGGTTGTGAAGGAGGAGAAGGGGAAGAAGAAGTGGATGGCTGCTGATCAGCTGTTTTGCTTTTCCAGCATTTCAGTTGGGGATATCTCCCTCTTTAAGCAGAGAGCTCAAAGTGTGCTCTGGTGTGTTGAACGTCCATACCGTGCAGGGTCACCCTTTGCCCAGAGCTCCGCCCAACTCCAAAGCCAGCTCCAAGTTACATTTTTTATTCAAGGCCCCTTAATAATTTAGGCTCTGATTATTTTTTGCTGCTACAACTCCTTCTGTGGGTTCTTGTGGCCAAGGATGATGGAGTAAAACTGTCTTGAGTGAGACTTAAAGAAATGGGATTTTCTTGTTGGCTGCGAAATGGTCCTTTCTGGATGTCCAAAGAGGGAGAAAGGAAAATTGATGGGTTCTGAAAGGCTTCCTTTAATCTCAAAAAGCAAAAACACACTTCAGTGTCCTCATCGTGCATGGGAGAAATTGGTGTGCATCCCCCAAGCCAGCACCAGACCCTCCTCCCCGCCGTGGGGGCTCTGAACACCCAGAAGGACTTCAGTGCTCTGGCTTTAAATAAGGAGCAGATTGTCCCCGTCTCCCTCCTCCTCTTATCTCCACTGACAAATATAATTACAGCTTCACTTAAATTGCTGTAAATGAATTCTGGAGAGGAGAAAAATTGTGCGTGTATCTCTCCACTGCAGAAATTAGCTGACTCTTGCGTTTCGGATGATGGGTCCATCCATCTCTACCGCTTGCAGGAAGGCATTGCTGGAGCGAGCTGGCACGATCAAACCCGAAGCTGCTGCCCCAGCACTGCTAAAGAGAGCTGATTCTTGCAGTGAGTCCATCTCCAGGAGCGAGGCTGATAGAAACTTCTCAAAATGTAGGATTTTGGACTAAAAATACAAGGGGTTTTGTCCCCCATAATAAAGATGAGGTTTCCTGCTTTCGAAGCACCCCTAGATGTGATCCTGCAGGATCCGCAAGTCCTGCCACCCTCCAGGGAAACAAATGTCACTTGGAGGTCTCGTAGCTGAAAGGCGAGTGGCAGCTGGACAAACAGCTCTTCCAAAGCCCTTCCCAGAGTCATCTCTTAACAGCGTTATCTGGAAGTTAGAGGCTGTGTAAATAAGCCCATCACCCCCTCACTGATAATTTCATTTTCTTTGTAGGAGAGACCTCAGTGAGCGGAGAGAGGCTTGGAGAAGTGTCGGGGTGCGCTAGGGAAGGGGCATCCTTGTTATCCCCATTCACCCTGGGTGGGTTGTCGCTCTCATTTCTCTCTTTATTTCTCTTTTACACTCCAGGCCGGTTAATTACTTTCAGCAATATTTGCCAGGCTATGAATTTCTCTACCATGTGCCTTGGTTAAAAAAAAAAACAAAACACACAATACTTTATAAATATTGCTGTGATGGCAGGAGTTGCTGAAGGAGGCTGCTTTCGGGAGCCGTGTTTTACGTGGCTTCACCCATGCACGCTTTTCTGTGTCGTGATTCACTGTACATTTAGATGCACAATTAGGCACTTCGCCGTGTGCAAGCTTTCCCTTTTGCTTTGTCACACTCCTTTAATTGTACAGTCCCATCTTGTGTGTTTACCTCTGTTTCCATTTGTTTCATACAAAATAGATTGGGGCTTTTTATCTCCTCATTTTGTTTTGGGTTTTTTTCTTTTCTTTTCAGGCTAGATCTGCAGGTGTATTTAATTTTAGGAGCGAATCCAAAGCTCTGCGTAGGTTCGTCTTTCAAAGCAGGTCTTTGGCTGTACAAACGGCGGCAAGTGACATTTACTTAATCAGTCTCCATCAAAATGAAAGTTTATTGTCAACAGTTCCTTGGTGATGTACAAATCCTTTCTGTGCAGAGTTGCGTTGGTGTCTGGCTAAGCGTTTTATCGTGTAACGAATGTTAGTGCAAGAAAAGAGAGAAGGAGGTGTTTCTTAAAGCCAGCAGATAGCATGTGTCCATTATTCAGGTTGATCGCAGAACAACTATGAGCTGAATATGTGAAGCAGCCATGAAAAAAAAAAAAAGTAGATATGGCAGAGTAAAAGAATATTTCCAGGGCAGATGGGAAAGCTCTAGTCCTGTTGTGGCACCAATTTCAGCTCAAATACAGCAAACAGCTCTGGTTACCTGTGTTCAAGAGAAATTAATTGGAACTATAAGGGGCGCAGAGAGTTGCTTTTGTCAGTCATTGGAACAGGCTGCCCTGGGAAGGGGTTGAGTCGCCATCCCTGGAGGTATTTAAAAGACATGTAGACATGGTGCTGAGGGACGTGGTTTAGTGGTGGACTGGGCAGTGCTGGGTTAGCAGTTGGACTCGATCATCTTAAGGGTCTTTTCCAACCTAAATGATTCTATCACAGAATCACAGAATGGTCAGGGTTGGAAGGGACCTCT
>RSEF01000001.1:2210813-2221190 GCA_003993805.1 Himantopus leucocephalus | reverse complement strand
CCCTTGTTGAATTTCATTAGGTTCCTCTCCGCCCAACTCTCCAATTCTACGTTTCTATGAAGAGGGATACCAGGGATGGAGAACTCCATAAGGCAAAGAATAGTGCTGCCATATGAAGAACCAAATATCAGTGAATAGGTTTAAGCTGGAAATTGGATCCCCAACTTTACCACCACTGTTAGAGAAGTGAGGTTTAGAAGGAGCCAGCAAGGGTAGAAATCTGAACAACTTTAATATGGCACATGAGTTTATACTCACGGCTCTGGGACGCGCGGTTTGGGGGCACTGGGCCTGATGATCCAGGAGATCCCTTGCGATCCCATTATTTAATTCAAGTGGAAGTTGTCTAAGCGGGGCTACCTGATTTCAACCATTGCTAATCACCCTACGCAGGAAGTCATTTCTAAAGTGCTGCTTGAACGAGGACTTGAACTCAGATATTTGGGATATGTTTCCTCTAATTAGGGCGAAATACATGATAACGGCGCGTTACTCTTGTTAGTGAAGCTACTTCTGTAGCTCAAGTGGCAGCGAGCTGTGTTGCAAGGAAGAAGGTTCAGGGTTCAGGGACTGTGATAAAATATGAGGGATGAGGGCTGCAGGGTTATAGCTGCATTGACACTTCTCCAGGAGACGATGCTCTTGTGGTCAGGATAAACTCAAGGTGGTTTTTTAAAGAGTGGGAGGGAGGCAGTTGGTCCATGACCAACTCATACCTGTTGCCTGCTTTTTAATTCCTTTACTGTCCCAAGAGCTGGGTTTTATTAACAAGAATGAAGGAAGCCTCCCAAATGCCTCTGAAGGGATGGGAGCAGGCAAGAACTCACTTGACATTACGTGGGGAAGTCTGTGGTGACCAAAAAAGACCATCTTTCCTGCCAGTGCCATGCTTTGGCTCCTGAGCAGCTCTTCTCTCACACCAAGCAGAGCAAGATAAATGTTCCTGGATTTTGCAGCTACAGAAATACTCATCACAGAGCAATATCTTCCCAAGCAAATGTATTCTGGTGGTTGATTAAACCCCTCAGATTCACTTTGGAGTTTAATCAATTGCAGAAGCAGTTTGTTGCTTCGTACACTCCCAAATTATAGCGGTTATTGCTCAGCAAAAGGTGGGAGAGAACACGCGTATTCAGGATGGAAGCAGACAAGATGCTGTGGTTGCTAAAGCTGAGTGGTATTGATGAAATATGTCACAAATTTATATTATCTTCTCTTGCTAGCTGTGTCTCCTGGGCAGGACAGCCACGCCAGTCTGGAACACCTTCCCGCATCCGAACAGATCCTGCAAACCCTGAGTGAGCTGGCCAGGTCTTTTCAAGAGATGGCTGATCGCTGCTTGCTGGTTCTGCATTTGGAAGTCAGGTAAAAGCCCTGAATTCATGGATTGCGGGTGAGCTTGGGAGGCTGTAGGTTGAGATTGTGGTCAGAGTACACATTATGACACCTCAGACAGATATACTTTCCTGCTGTAGCATCAACGGTCGGTTCAGAAATGCCAGATCCCATCACCGTGGATGGCCAAATGTGAGACAGAGGCAGGACACCAAAAGTGGGATTTCCTATGGAGGTGTGTGTCTCATGTGTCAGAGACTAGGAAAAATGGGGTTTCAGGGGCTTTGTCCTTAAAATATTGCACAATGATGTTTAAATAGTCTAACAGGTGTCTGCACATTTATTAGCCACTGCGCTGTGGAGCTTTTCTTGCCACTTTTTCAAACAGGAACAGAAACTGGGCAACCGGCTGGATTTTTTTAAAGGGATGGATAATTTTATGATGTCTCTGACTTCACATGCGAAGATCAAAGGCAGCAAATCCCTTTCTTCAGGCTGCCAGCTGGCCACTCTGGGGCTGGGAAGACATTTTTCCCTTATGCATTGTATTGGCCGGGTGTATTTTCATTGCTTCCCTTTTCTCTGAAGCATCAAATAGAAGCGGATGTCAGAGACGGGCAATGAGACTTGATGGACCATCAGTTTGTTCTGCCGCGACATATCCTAAGCCATATTGTGTGCTTGGGTACATTGGCAGAGCTCTGGTGAAGTCTGTAGGTAGCTTTAAAAAAAATACATATTAGTTATTGTCAGCAGCGCTTCAACCTGCTATCCATCATCTGCTGGCCACTTGATTGCAGGCATCACAGATGAGCTGGGGTTTGAAGGATTCGAGGAAAAGATTGTTAAGCTATGGAAATGGAGCAGTTTTCCCGGTGCGATGCAATGCGAGGTGATGCCGGAGGTAACCCGGACTCACGGTACGGGCACCAGCCTGAATGGGTTTCTGGCCTGGGTCCTCTGTGGCTTTCCATCACACTTGGGTTAAGCAGAAATAAGTGCAAACGTAATTCAGGAAATACTTGTGCTGCTCATTTTAGAGCAGACTATTGGCCACCTCCTCTAGTGCTTCTAACAGGAGCCCCAGTTGGATGCTGTAAATACACCAAAGCACGTTACTCTGTGCAACGGGTGGAAAGGATTGAGAAAAAGTGCTGCTAACAACCAGGAAAATCCCCAGCGGGGTAGGAGCTTCCCCACGTTCATCACTCCGCATTTGCAACCACCTGCAGTAACGGAGAAAAATCCCGGTCCCTGTGATGGCTGTTACTAGCAGGTTTCTCCGAGAATCCTACGCCAGCTCCCCGGATCCGTGCCATTGCCAAGGTGCATAGTACAACATGCGTTCCTTCACAGAAACCCCGTGCTTTCAACAGGCAGTCAGAGCACGTTTGTAAAGAGCCTGGGAATTTATCTGGCCTCTTGCTGATGCAGGTGCAGTCTAAGAAAACACCAGCAAACAGCAAAGCGGATTTGAGACAACGCAATTATCCCCTTGTATTTCTCCTCCCTTAGGGCCCCCCATTTCGTTCGCAGCTCTGCCAGATGCGGGTTGGCACCAGCCCGGCGTTGGCTTCTCCTCCTCCGGTACCATGTGGGCATGACCTGAGGACAGTGGTCACGGAGATCCGGCTCCTTGGATTTAGATGTTCTTCCTTAAAGGAAATCTATTGGCGCATTCAGATCATTAACCATTTCTTTGGTTACAAGTAACCATGGAGTTTTAGATTACTTAATGTCTGTTCCAGTATTTTCCTATAAAAAGCCCTATATAGAATTATACAGGAGCAGGCACTGAAGAGTACAAACAGATGTTTTTACTCTTGGAATTGCCCTAAATTGAACTTGCTTGTGATGGCCACCTCAAGGATGTTTTCCAGGAGGATGGGGGGCATGAAAGCCAGGACACACCCGTCACAGCTTCTCCTACCCCAACACAACTCCCCTCTGCTGGGGCCAGTCTGGTGTGAACTTGCTGTCTCAGTGTGCTGATCCTGACTTGTCCTTCAGGTGCAAGGGACATTTCACCCAGGCTGGGATTTGGCCATCTTTCCCTGACAGAGGAAATTCAGAAGAACCCAACCAACCTCCCTGTCCCCGTTGAGTGATGTGGGGGAAACCAAATAATTACAAAAGTAGAAGGAGCTTTGCTATCGACTTTGTTGGACATAGGACTTTCCTCTGTGGGTTTGAGAGGAATTGCTTAATTACAGGCTCTTGCAGAACCCTGATAGGTGATTTGAATGCGCAGAAGTTCTGCTTCAATGGAGAGATGATGGTTGGGCATGTTGCCTACAGCCCTACCAGACAGGTGAGCAGAAAAGAAAAAAGTTGCAATAGCGTTAAATGCTTGAGAATAGGCACAACCTTGGCCTGCTAATTATCATTTCATGTCCCCTGGCTCGCTCCTTCTACCAGTTATAAGTGGCATTAGGTCTTTACGGTACGTAGAAGGAGCTCTTCTTTGAGCATCAGTATTGAAGTGCTGCTGAACCAGCACGTGTGAAGTTGGAGAACCTTGTGAAAAGACACAGCATTTTACTGGGATGATGTAGGTCAGATCTGTTAATGAAGGGTCCTTTGTATTCACCTCTCAAGATGGGACAATGACAAGAGAAGGATGTATTTAATGCAGACATAACCACCCGTTTGTTCAGATTGTTGGGGTTTTTTGCTAGCTTGAACATTGGAAGGAAAACAAGGCGGCAGCACTTTTCAGACCCACTAATAATTTAACATCGGGGTTGTTGCACTGTAACGTTTCTCTCTTCTGTCTCGCAGAGTTCATTGCTTCCACTACCTGATCCCGCTGGCTAAACAAGGGAACTACGCCATTGTCGCCAACGTGGAGAGTATGGACTATGACCCTCTCGTTGTCCGGCTCAACAAGGACATCAGTGCTATCGAGGAAGCCATGAGCGCCAGCCTCCAGCAGCACAAGTTCCAGTACATCTTCGAAGGTTAGGCATTTACCATAAGAGTTTGGTTCTTACAAAACGATTTTTCATTCTCATCCCAAAGCTCAACAGTAGTCCTTTTGGGGACAAGGCAGACTGTGGTACCGTTGCCACCTAGACCAGATTGGTAAGTGAGACCCATGCAAACCCAGGGCACTCAAAAACCGTTTTCCGTCCATACCATTTCTGAGCATGTCTGGCTGAATAGGAGGAGCGGGCCCGTGCTGAGTAGGAAAGCAGTAAGTCGATGTACATGCAGGACAGTTCTTCCTCGGGAAGCCGTAGGGCATGTGTATATATTACAAGCACAAGCACAGCTCCATTATGGCACAGTTCCTATCTGAAGTGTAGCCATTCCGTTTCTAAAATTAAATTTAGAGAACATTAGCTCTTCTGATGTCTCATCTGTCGTGATTACCTTGGAGAGTATAAATCATGTCTTGGTTCATCTCCCCTGTATTTATTTGTGGTGCTGACGCACAGTTCTCTTGCCCGCGCGCCGGGATACGTGTCCTTTTATGTGGTGGTTGTTCAAAGTCAGAAGAAGGTGGGGACTGAAGATGGACCAGTATATAATGCCTGATGCAATATGTCAGCAGGGATGAAGGCTTCGCAGGCTTGGCTAGCCTTATTCTGACCACCGCTTACTGGTCCTAGAGAAGGCTTTCAGTATCTGTGTGCTTCTGCCATACCCATGTAGCTACCGATGGAGCATTTTTTAATCAGATGTTTTCTGAGCTGTGCGAATCCATGGCGAACCGAGAGACCACCAGCACATTGTAGAGCTCCTCTTACAGCTCAGGTCCACTGTGTCTGTTCGAGGAGACAGTGAAATGACTCCAGACAGAGCCATGGGGACTGTTTGCATCTCGCTAAGCCATGAGGTTGAAATTCATACACATGGTCTTCATGAAATGTAACCTCTTAAGCCCGATTTGGGGATTTACATATAACCTGTGCTGATTGCCTGTACGTGAACATATATTCTTAATTCAAACTTTTAATCGATGTCTGGTCTTGTACAGACCTGTGCACTGAATGAATCGGGCTGGGTTTTTTGCAATGTGTAATGCGGCATGAATGGATACATCATTTTGGGGGTGGCTGTGACTTTGAGCAGCTGGCTGTGTCCTTCAGCAGCAGAGGAAAGATGGAGACATCATTCAGACACAAAAAACTGTTCAAGACCGCTCAGAGAGAGGTTGCACATCGAGTGCATTGAAATGCAGATCATTTCTCTTCTTGCGGACTGTGAGTTTACCAGGGAAAAATACCACTCTTGGTAACAGATTAAAATACTGTCATTTTGTAGGAGCAGTAGAGGTCCATTGCTCTGCCCAGACAGAGAGAGGGACCGAAAGGGACATTATGCAAAGCCTGATTATAAATCTGGAAGTGCCCTGGAAGTATCAATGGTTATGATAATGCAGCTTTGAGTTTTCATAGTGTTTGGCAGCATTTTTGTATTTTTGCTGAAGAAGGAAACCTTGAGGAAAGTCCTCCTAAAATGCACAGGAAACATATTGAGGGCTGTTTCCGCATACAGTGCAGTGTATCTTCTGTTCCGGTTCACAGGTACCACTTAACAGTGTCGATTCATGCGTTTTATGATGAATTATTGTCATTAAATGTTTTCCTCCTGTGATTTTATTGTTTGTTTCCTTCCCTCACCTTTGCAGGTTTGGGCCACCTGATTTCCTGCATTCTTATCAACGGCGCCCACTACTTCAAGCGCATCAGTGAATCCGGCATCAAGAAAATGTGTAGGAACATCTTCATCCTCCAGCAAAACCTGACGAACATCACCATGTCCCGTGAGGCTGACCTGGACTTTGCAAGGTGAGCAGAGAGCCCCGGGTTGCGTTTGTTCCTATTTTGATGACCACATGTACAGAGGTAGCTCCTTCCAAAAGTTTCACCGCTCGTGCGGGCAACTGGATGGATATCAAGTCAAACCCATACAAGCGTTAGTCATTATATTCACTTTCCCCCTCATTGAGCAACATTCCAACATGGATCACTTGAGCTCAGCATGAGCTCAAAGTGGAGGTCCCACCAATGCGTCTGTGCTTGGGGCTTCCTGTTGGTGTGGTTCTCCTAAGACCAAAATCCAGGCAAGGAAAAGCTTCTAGGTATAGGTCTTGGGTGGAACTTAAACTGGATGAGTCTGGGGCCTGGATTCGTGCCCAGGTAAGTCATACTTTGGTTTGTTGAAGGCTTAAACTTTTAGCAGCTCAAAGGAACAGTGTATGTGAACCTCAGGGACGCCAGATGCTGTCTCCCTTCAAGTTCTTTTGCTCTTAAAATAGTATTAATAGCAAAATAAAAACAAAACTGGACATGATAGACCCCCTGCAAGTTTCTCACTCATCTTGCTGCTTTATTCGCTAAAGGGGGATCATTTGAGGAATAAGCAAACACTAAACAGTGCGTACTTTGCACGTGGACCTGGGGTACTGACTACCAGTAGCTGTATTGGCTGATCCTCTGTGGCAGCAGCTGGTTCAGCGACGGGCAGCTGAGCCCAAGAAACAGCCAAAGGAAGAACCTGGAACTTGCAAATTAAGGCACGTAGATCAAATGACAGAGTTTTGGGTGACACTTGGCTATGACCCACCACAAACACTGGAAATGGTTGGGGTCATCTTTTGGCCATTGCTCTTGGAGACTGAATTACGAGAGAAGCATGACTCCCTCCGATGAGAGAGAGTAGGTATGACTGAGTGCCTCATTTTCTTGGGCTCTCATATGGGGAATGATCTCATTATTGAATTAGTTTCTTCATAATAACATTGACATGGGGAAGTTATGAATGCTGAGGCCTGGAGGAGGGGGAGAGAGAAAGATCCATTACTAACTCTCCAAGGAATAGAGTTCCCAAATTCAATCTTTCCTTTTTTAAATGATTTTTTTTTCCCCCTGATCTGTTGAAATGCTAAATAAATTAGCCCAGTTTTTTGGCAGGCGGAACAGAGCTTGAGCATGTGCTGACAGCAACTGGCACCCAAATAATGAAACGCTGACCAAGCGCTGCTGGAGGCTGGCACGGCACGGCTGGCCGTTTTCTGGAGAGGTCTTTGCAGTAAGGGTAACGGCCGCGCAGCTCGTGACTCGTGGTGCTCCGCAATTTGACGTGGAGTTTGAAGGGAAGGGTGAACGTGTTCCCCACTCCCGCTCTTACTGGGTGGGCGATGTGCCAGACCAGCAGTTTTCACAACATCAGACACATCCCGGCCCTCTTCATATATGAGTTGCGTGGCAAAGAGATCTTCTCCTGCGCCACTGGAGTTGCTGGGTACCATCATCAAGAGCTGCGGAGCTCAGAAGAGACACCTGAGCTCTCTGTACAGCAGCATCAGCTGCTTTGTGGTACCTGTGGTGTAGATTTCTTCCCATAATATAAATTCAACAACATTTCTTTTTAGCTTTCATGACCGCATCGCTTCCCTCTTTCTTTTGGGGCAGATTTCTGTGATCTAGAGAATATGTTTTATTCTTCTGTTCTTCAGATGACTCCTGAATTCCTATTATCCGGATTCTCCTTTTACATAAACAAGGCGTCTCGTGCATCCAAACCCTGCCCTGCTCACCTGAATTTACAATTACCCGAGCAAGTTCTCATGTTACCCCAGGGACTCCAGTTACCGAGGTCTATTCAAACTATAAAATAAAGATAACAGTTCACCCCCAGAAAGCATAAAATAACATCAATGTAGGATAAAAGTGATTTGTACTTCTGTGATATAGTTCGTACAGGAGTCTGTAAATGCTTTGCGCAGTAGCTAAGTGTCAGGTTTGCCTTTTTAAAGATGAGAAACAGAGATGGAGAGCAAGTGGTTATTTCATGTACGGGAGCAGCGGCAGGGCGGATGGAGGAATACTCACTCTCCTGCTCTGCCTTCCCCCCTGCACCTCCTGGTAACTGGGGTAAATCCCCTCCCTGCTTCGCTTCTCCGGGGAACTGGGTGATCCTTACTGAAGGGGAGAGAAGATCTCTGAAGTGGGTCTAACGCAGCTCGGGACTCACTGCCCCATCTCTGGTCTTTGTAGGCATTTGCCCTGTGCGAAATAACTCAATGTTTACTCTGATTTCTTTAAGGAACTTGAAGTCACGCGCTCCTTTGATCAGGGAAAGGCATAATAGGGGTTTTTGCGTTGTTTTCACACATAACAGATTTCCTCAGGCTGTTATGGAACTCTTTGCCCTCCAGGTTGGATCTAAGCCTCCTCTGAAGCCAACTCGCTCGTGCTTCCCCTGGACAGTCAGTTCACTGCCCGTGTTGCTCCCTTGCCCTCTCGATATTTCTTTATCCGTGTGAGTGTGACACTCAGGGATCAAGAAGCAATCAGCCACAATTAATGACCAATACATCGCTCTTCATACGTTATGTTTTAATTCTGGAAGAGGTCCCGTGTGGTCCTTTTCTGGAAGTGAACGCATTTGAAGTCTGATGTGCTCAAGTTTGTAGGAAAGACCGGACCATTTGAGAAAGGGTCAAAAGACTTTCAGGAGTTTCCTGGGTGTCATGCTTTTGATTTTGGGTTTGGTTTTGTTTTTATTTATCACTTTTGATGTATTCTTCAAGGCTTTTTGTGGTCCCCAAAGAGCATTGGGCATCCCCGTTCTTCTCTTAGTTGGTGCCTTAAGCAGTAGGAAACCCAACCAGGGAAGCCAGAGGGGAAAGATCTTTTTCCTCTGAAGCCAAAATCACGTAGAGGATTCACAGCAAAATCTTAACCCATGTAACACTTGCTGGTTTTAGTGAGACTCTTGCTGTTTAAACCACATTTTTCAAAAGATCTGTAACCTACAGGTGACAACAGCAGGTTTTGCTGCTTTGGGAGTAGTACCATGGCAAGGGGAAAATCTGTTTCAAATGAGTTTTTGCTTTGAGAATCTCAGTTCAAGGTGAGAGCTGGGTAGGGAAACTCTCTGCAGAGCATCACGAAGCACAGCCGGAGCACGTTTCCATTGAAAAAAATAAATTGCCAAGTTCTGCGAGCTCTAGCAAGGAGTTTCTCCACTGACAGGAGAAAGGGTAAAATAGACTGGTTCTGACTGCTGAGGTGTCGCAAAAAGATTTGTAGCATTTGCTAAATTTCCTGCAAATATTAATAGGTTTTTCCCTTATATGTGTGTTCAGTATCTAGGCCAGCAAAAATGCAGTCAGTCGTTAGGGCATCCACTACTATATTAAAGAAAAAATAGTATTTTCTTCCCGTGTATAATACCTAGGCATATCCTGCAAAGCCTGGGACTGAGCCTGAGTTCCAAATACCTCCAAATTTTGGAAGTTTCAGACTCGGAATTAGATTTATGGCCTTAGAGGGATAAAACCCCGCTTCAAATTTGGATTCCAGTTCAGGTCTTTTCCCTTGTGCCTTCTTTCCTACTCCCCCTCTATCCTCACCAAAAATTACCCTTGCGTGTTTATGCAGAGATTTCATCAGAGGTAGACAAAAAGGGATAGGGTTCTGCTTCAGACTTACCCTTAAATAAAATATCATTCAACTCTTAGATGTTCGTTTTTCATTGAAAAAAAATAACTTTCTCAGACATACAGCAGTGATAAAATTGCCCTATTCTTGAAAGTTAATTGAGGTGGTTGCAAGGGGAAGGGAGAGACCAGTGATGAAATGTGAATGTTTCGTACAACACAATGTCACGTTGACCTCTGAGATAAAGGTTTTTCAGTGGTGCTACTCATCGTTACTGGGTCTGAAAGTGTCCTTCATCCCTTAAGTGGTTTGCAGCATAGAAAACCAGAGGTGTCTGTACACTTAAGAGTTAGATCAGAACTTTCCCTGCTGCTACGATTCAAGTTAGCGGTCGCAATGGTCATCCATCCTGTGGGGACCAGGAATCTTGTCCTACTGCTAAAGATGTTACCAGCGCCCTTGGCTCTGACCACGTCTTTCTAGTATATGTGGCACCTACATTGTCACTGCCACCAGGTCCCACCCCCTCCAGAGAAGTCCCCAGTGAGAAGGCATGGGGAGAAGCCATCAGCATGCCAGACAGTTGTTCACAGGTTGGCCATGAATAAGCCCTTGAAATGTAGTTCAGACACCCGTGATCACATCT
>RSEF01000001.1:2174768-2197024 GCA_003993805.1 Himantopus leucocephalus | reverse complement strand
ATGCTCCAGTCCCTCAATCATCTTTGTTGCCCTATGCTGGACTTTCTGCAGTAGTTCCCTGTCTCTCTTGAACTGGGGAGCCCAAAACTAGACACAGTATTCCAGATGCGGCCTCACCAGTGCAGAGTACAGGGGGAGAATGACCTCCCTTGACCTACTGGCCTCACTCTTGCCTATGCAGCCTAGAATTCCATTGGCCTTCCTGGTGACAAGGGCACATTGCTGGCTCATGGTTAATTTACTATCTACCAGGACCCCCAGATCCTTCTCCTCAGAACTGCTTTCTGAGTGATCATGTTGGCAATAGTAACTCAGTTCTTTTTGCTAGCCAGGAACCTTCTCCTGACTAGCTGCGTGCCATGCTGAGAACAGCTTTTTCTCTTCAAGCATCCTGCCATCCACCCCATAATGTTCTGGTAGTTGAAGAGGCCCCACATAACTTTGATTTTGAGCAGTGTTGAAAAAATGGGCAGACCCTGATACTCAAAGCTTGGCGAACGCTGGGGTAAAACTTACATATAGAGGGTCAGTAACATGTATAATTAGTCTGGTGGCTTCTATGCATATGAGTTCATCACCTTGGAGGATAAGTTGCACATCCATTTTTTCCTCCAGAAGCTGACGAGCAATGAAGTAGCCACCATAGCCTTTGGTATTACCTGCTAGGAAAGTATAGCTCTGAAACTTTGGGTCCATAAACAGCTGAATTAAGTCTATGAGATGTGCGTCCTCTTTAAACTCCCATTCCTGTTCCGATCTTTCCCTCTTTGCCCATTCTTCTGCATCCCGGTGGGCACCTGGTCCTAACTCCATGGCAAAAACATAGTTTGGGGTATGTGTCCTGCTTTCCTGCATATGTCCCAGGTCATCGACAGTACAGCCCTGCTCTGCCTCTGGAGTTCTGACCACAGGCATAAAATACTGGTGCTGGTTTATGTTACAGACCTGTTCACAGTGCAACCCGCGCTTCCAGACTTTACGTTTGCGATGTTTTCCTGCGCAGGCCTTGCACTTTTCTCAGAAAACCATAAGCATTCTGTAAAATCTGTATGCGTTCCCCAGATCTGCACAGGTGCCTGCAGCTGGCACACCTTACGCTTGTCACCTGCACGGTTATGAGGCAAGCAGAGCCAGCGATAGTATCTACAGGCCTGGCAGTTATATGATATACAACAAAGCTCACAGACATTTCTCGCCTCATAAAGCTTCCTGGCATCCTTAACACCATAATTATGTTCATCGTGCAAAAGGAAGAAACAGGCCTTGGGATATCTGATGCTGTCATTTGCCTTAAAAATCCCCCAACCCTCCCTTGGGGAGGAGGATGGTGCCCTAGGAAAGCGCGTGGGGTATGATGCTGCCTGGACCAGCGTGGAGGTTTCCCTGCCCAACCTGCTTCTGGGTATGCTGGTGAGGTGTCTGGTCCTGCAGGCAGTCACAGGCCAGCATGAAATCACATAGGGCATGAAAAAAAAGTGGTCATCCACCATGGTGGATGAAGCTGTGTCGTGGACCTGGCGTAGTTAGTGGGAGGGGATTCCCTGCCCAACCAGTCTCCTGGGGTGGATGGAGCTCAAGGGGCTGCACTGTCCTGTCCCAAGCAGTGGCTCTGCTGGGCACCTCCATCCTGGTGCACAGCATCGCTCCTGGGCAGGGCCAGCTGTGTCGTCTGCGCCTGTGGCACAGCTGGCTGTCAAACTCGGAAATCCAGCCCAGGTTACAGTGTGTGGGCTGTATTTTGATATTTCTGATGAGCTGAAATAAGGGAAACATACCTTTACGCCTGTATTTTCAGAGGCACGCAGCGTATGAATTGCCAGATAACCCCACAGTAACATGTGACCTCAGGTGAAAATGTACCATTTTATTACTTGTATGTTCAACAAAAGTGCAATGAACGCTGGAAGTGCTCAGTGGCTTTTTCTGCACTTCACCAAGAGATGACACTAGAGAGCCCCTTTTCTGAAGAATTTCTTTTTCTGAAGAATTTCAGGCAAGCTTGAGTTTGCTTATGGCATAGTGTGAGGGACAAGGCCTTCTCACCAGGAATAGCCACAGGACACAAACGTCTCCGTTAATAAGCTGACAACAGTAATTTTTATTGTTCCCTATGTTATTTTGGTAGCACAAGGTATTATGCTTTCAGAGCTCTGAAACGTACGTCCATTGCTTTCAAAAATAACAAAAAGCCTCTGTCTGATACATATATGCCAGATAATTTGGGTATTTTTAGGAGGTACTAATAATCATTATTGCATTTCTAGAAGGCTGCTAAAGAAAGCCTCTGGGCAGTAGTACTGTAGCAAATTTACCTCTGTGTTATGATCTCTGAGCATACGTATCAGTACTGATGTACAGCAACTCAGTGCAAACTCATTGTGTATGATTTCTTCCAGCAGACGTCCACAGACATATATCAATAAAACCTTTGCCTTCAAATAAACACAATGTTTAGAAAAAAAGTAGCACCAGAAGCTGAGCACGGTGGAAAGTTACTTATAATTGGTCTCTTTTGTATCCAAAAGCATATACATATAATATGTGGAATGCAACTGATATACATGTATTTGCAATTTTCCAAAACATGAATGCAAAATAAATCACATCATATTGTCATAAAATAAATTATTTTACTTACATCCCTCCGGTCTACACAGAGGTGACATTTGCCTGCTCTGGGATTGGCTTACACTCATAGGTTGCAAAAGCAAGCAGTAGCTGACAGATGCTCTACTATTTGTTTCCCCTATGTACAGACAACCCATAAATCCTAACTCAGTCCTTACTCAAAAGAAACCTTGTCTGATTAAGTGCAGAGTCCAGAAATCCTTTAGCAAACCTCTTGAAGTAAAACATAAAATTTCAACACTGTCATCCTTTCAACAAGTGAGGCTGCACAGTATTTACCAGCTCTTGCAGAACTTAGGGTTGCTTTCTCTTCGAGATTTGCTGTACAGGAAGGTTGCTACCATGAAAAAAAAAAAATAATTGTAGTTATAACTCCTAAAATACTTAGTTCAAAACAAGTTGCTCAGATGCCAGCAAGCACCAGCAGCTACAAGGGCTATCTGCCGCAGAGGCAGTACTGACGGTACTTTCCAACACTCCATGCCCCACACAAACACTGGCAGATTTTTTCACATCTCGCACATGTAGGGGCTCAGCAATAGTGTCTCGCTGTCACTCTCAAGCTTCTCCCACCCCAGGGTTTTGCTGCCTCTCTGGCAAGGATGCAAGCCCCAGCTCCAGTACGACAGAGCCTTGACTCAGCCAGCCAGGTGGTGAGACAGGACTGTTAACGGCTCAGGGATGCGGGTTCCTGCCTGCCCATCCTGCCTGACCAGGGTGGTGAGCGCTCCAGTGCTCAGCTGAATAGCTCGTTACAGCCTACCTGCTTCTCACAGGTGTCCACCAATAAAATGTTTGCCTTGTGTTTCTACGTTGTATGTAGCTGCTTGTAGAGTCTCCTTGTACCTGACTAACGATGGCTGAACAAACCAAACCAAAAAGAGGAGCTGTAACATCTCCTGCAATAACACTTCCCATGTAAAATCTCACCACTAGCTTCTTGCCGTCCCACAAATTGGGACCTGGCTCGACCCTTTTCGCCAGCCTCCCTGATATGGCACCATTACAACCCTACGACTCCTGCAGCCTGTCCTCACGTCCTGGCCTGGGTTACTGAGCTAGAACAGACCTGCCTGGGGGACCAGGAGCTGCCCTGCATGTAACAATTTGCCAAGAACAGCTGATGGCTGGTAATTACTGAAAAGCCAATTGCCCTGTAGCTGCCCTGATGAGACATTTGCTCCACGGCTCAGCTTAATCTTTGCATGCAGGTGGCCACTGTTTGGAGGTGCAAGCTTGAACGCTGTGAAGGACCAGAGCTGCAGAGCTCAGAAACAACATTAGAGAGACAGATGGGACCTGCCACTGCCTACACTACACTGATTTGGGTCACACACTGCATACCTGTTTGTGGACCTCTGAAGTGAAGTGCAGATTTGGAAAGTTTGTCTTGGACATAGAATTGAAGTAAAATGGCATTGCTGTGGATTCTTCCCCCTTCCACCCTACATGATGTTACAGTGATCTTGTTTCACTGTCTTAACACAAATCTGAGCACCAGATATCCCTTTCCACATGATAGGCATAGTTTGCAAGAATAACAAGAGTGGAGTTAGTTTTAATGAAAATTCTTTCCTCCAAATAAAAAAAAATAAATCACCAAGTGCCAAATTAGCTCACTCAGACAAAATAACACAATAATTGCGGCTTCAAAAACAGAAGAGAATTTTGCCTTGAATACTGTGTAGATGCTCTACAGATTACAATGGAGAATGGCAACTGGAGAGATTTGTTGTAATCCGGAATATAATTTGTAAATTAAAAAGCATGAAACTGCTTCATTGACAGCAAATAGTGCAGACTAGTGTAAACCTGTGCAGACTGTAATGTTGGTTCGGTTACTCTTCCAGCAACATCCAAAGTACTTTTGAGCAGTTGGAAGTAAAGTGAAGTTTTCAAAAGGTACAGCAGTTAGCATAATGTAGTCCTACATCTGGTTACACTTGACATAAAATGAAAGTATTTCATGAACATTCATTTTTGTTTAGGAACTTTTACCATACTTCAGCATTTAAACATTAATTTTTCATGAAAAAAAGCATTTTCACTGGTGCACAATATTTATATATATTCATATATGTACATATATTCATATATAATTATTTTTATATATTCATATATTATAGTGGTATTTAAAAAAACAAATGCAAGAGTTTATGTTAACTTTCATTGCACAGCAGGGAATTTTCTTAATATACTATGTCCTTCACTCAGGGCAACAGTTCCCACGTGCTTCCATAAGATCGTCTTCCCACTTCTCTGAGCAGCCTGCACGGTTGAAGCATTGCCCCTTATCTCCATCTCCTTCAAACAAGAAATGTCACACCTCAGAATTCACCATGTGCATAATTTTTTTTCCTCAGTAATGTGCCAGCAACATCACAACCGCAACAATCATTATTTCATGAGTTTCACTGGTAACCTCTATCTCAGTTCCATCTTAATTCTCAAATTTCAATGAATTACATTCTTTTTAAATCACAACTAATAAAAGTTAAATTAAGGAAAATAAAATCTCACAGAAGTGAGAGCCTCCATAGTACGGGTGGGGAAGGTCACACGCCTTTTATCTGCTATTTCCAGAATTGTAATGATGAAACCTCTGAAGAAACACCGGCCTGCAGGCGCAGCAAGCCTAGCTCCTGCCTGTCTGAAAGAGCTGCACCCGGTCAGCCCTTACAGGCACTCCTGCCAGTGGGTCCCCAGTCAAAGCACCCCTGCTCCAGCCTCATCCTGCGGCCGGGAGCGTCTGTCCAAGGAGCAGCAGCAGGGGAAGGATGTCCCCGGTGCCTCGGCTTGGCTGGGATTGCATCAGCCTCGGCGGCTGGCAGCAGCAGTGCTCAGCACTGCTCTCAGCCGAAGCCAAGGACACTCGCAGCTGTGGTGTGAAATGGCCGGAGCAGCCATGTAGCTGCCTCCCAGCTTGATCTGTGGCTCTGTTTTGACAAGGGAGGGTGATTTAGCACCACAGTGTGTTCCCTGTCAGAGAGGATTTTCTGCAGGGAAGCTGTGATGAGGAGTGCATGCATACCACCCTGCGAAGGGGTGCATGACGCAGGGTTGGGTTTTTTTTGCATATGAAAAATCAGTAGACATTTGCTTATACAGCTAGGCTGATACAGAGCAGTGATCTGCTTGGGAAAGACAATGTTCCTTATTCTCACTTGCAGCGAGGAGTTGCTTTACATCTGTAGCTCCTGTGTAGAAGGCATGTATCAGGATACAGCTGTGTCCCCAAATGGTCCCAGGTGGTTCCTGCAAGGGGATGCTTTATCCTGCATCTGCTTCCAAAGAAGTGCCAAGCCTGGATGGAGATCACAATGATACAAGTACCACAGCATTACGCACAGGCAGACGCCATGGAGGGTGCAGCAGTTTAGCCGACCGCATGTCCCTGAGGACAGCTGCAAGCATCCACCCCAACTCTGCCAGAAACAGTCCTTGTTAAGGTCTGTCTTGTCTTGGTGCCCCCAAGAGCCAGATGTAACCTGCAAGCCCGGGCTGGGAGTGGGGAGTGTGAAACACCCCCATCTAAGGTGCTTCTCATCTCATACATCAGCTCTCCTCTCCCCTACTCTTCCAGCAGAACAATAACAGTTTGGGAAGCCTTAATCAGAAGTGCTGCAGAAGGCATTCTGTATCTTTTTAATTAACTAGAAGCTTGATGGTGTTGCTGTGGAAAAGCACAAATGAGGCAGAAGTTGTCCAGCTCTGACAGAGAAAGTGAACTTGGAACTGCGGGGTCTGGTGGAGGGAAAGGAATACACATTGGGAATTTAGTGCGTGAAAGGAGACACGGGATGGAGAAACTGGAGGTGTCTGGCCTGAGGAATAAAGAGAAATCAGGTAGGGTTTCATGGCACAAAGAAAAGGCACAAAGATCGGTGTGGAAGGGAACTTCTCCACTGATTTGTTCAGCCCTCCTCATTTCAGGAATGCTCTTTTCTGAGCTTGTCAGGAAACTGTGTCTTTCGAAGTCTTTCTAAAATTGCGTGCTTTCTTGGTGATGGGCCTACAACCTTGGAGTTTTGCTATGTTAAACTTCTGTGGCTCAATCCAACCCTGTGATTTTTTTTTTGCTCCAGAAAACTCAGAAGTGCTGGTCTTCCACTGACACCTGTGGATATAAGACAGAATTGCACACAGGCTCTCATACTCTGGAAGTCAGGAATTTCAGCTCTCAAACTTGCTGGATGAGAGTATCTACCTCTCAAAGATTTCTGCCTGAAGAGGACTCAGGTCTGTGCGAGGTTCATGATACTGCAGTGATAAAGGCAAAATGGCATGTGTTAATGCGCAAGATTAACATTTGCCAGCCTTCCACTCTTTCCCGGGGGAGCATTCTCTGTCCAAAGTGATTTAGGGTTTTTGCTTTTTCCAGGTGCACACCTAGCCATGTGTTTTACAAGAGCAAAAGCAGGGCAAAGCAGTGTGCCCTGTAGTTGGAGCAGAAAAACAGGAGGCATTGCTGTGCATGAACAAGCTCTCCTTGGCATACCCGTGGCTTTGCCTGCTCATCAGGACAGAGAGATGGGAAGAAGGGACAGCACCGGGTTCCCACTCTGCATTGGTACTCCAGTTACAAGTGCTGCCAAAAACACTTTAACTCTGCTAACATACCTCGCTAGACCTCCTCAGGCTAACAGAGGCTCACACTTTAGCGCAGCCCGAGGCACAGACTTCATCATGTACCTCTGTGTGCAGCATAAACTTTTAAATGTTTGTTTTGCTGGTACTTACAGATGTGGAAAGCCTTTTGCTGACATACAGGATTTCTAAGAAAGTTACTGGCTTGTTGAAGGGAGGTGAGTGTTTGTATCAAAACTTTGATATGGAACTAGGAAAAATTGACCTCACGCTAGGATGATTTCAGTGCCAAATATATGTATTTTGATAAGGCCTATCATGCACGGCCGTGTGCAGGGAGAAGGTAATAGGAGTTAATGTATAGATAGCATAACACGATCACTATAAAAGAGTTAAAAGAAAAGAAAAGAACCAGCTGTCACCATCCTGTCTCTCCCACCAGTGAAGGCCACCCCTGGCCACAGACTTGCTCAAATGAGTAAATTAGCAGGTGTGTTAATCACTGATGTGAGGAATCATCACTTACAGCTTACTGTGTTTTGCTATACCTGTATATAGCATATGCTCATTAGGAAATATTTCGCATTTCCTTGTCTCTGTCCCCTGCAGTCATCTTGGTTGTCTTGATAAAACAACAGCTCATCTAAGATCAGTTTTGCCCCTGATGCAAAGCTCTGCACTAAGGTTAACTCCAGCTGAAGCCGAACCTAGGAATAGGGTGGCAGTGATTTGGCAATCATTTGGGGTCAAAATGATTAACGTCAGGAGTGCCTTCACCTGTCTCAAGAGTAACGTCTCCCCGTCCTTCATGCACAGTGATTTGTGTGCTTTGTTCAAGGTTTGATTTGTGAACTCTTTATTGCAAAGTTTTGCAGTGCAATGGATTTTGAATGAGCTGGTTACTATCCCTAAGGCATGTGGTGGGGCTTCTGCTACACAGCTGGACAAACTAACTTTTCTAAACCATTTTCTGTGTGCTGAAGTGGCTTTTGTGGTGTTTTGGAAATAAGTGGTGCCTGATCTACAGCACTACTGGGGACAAAAGGCAAAGAAAGCCACAGCTCTTTTGCATTGCTGGGGGATCTTCTTGGGACCACCAAAGTTTGAACAAAGACGTGCACCCTCGTGGCTTTTGATAAGTGAGGGTCTGTGAGCAGTCCTCCTGGAGGGAAAGCTTGTGCGAGGGAAAACCTCTTGGTGGTAGGACTCCCTTTGCTTGCAATTGTAATAGACCCTGATCACACACTTTGTTGATTTTTTTTTTTTTTAACCTTCTTCAAAACCCTAAAATAGATACAGACCTATCTTGCAGGAACTTTCCTGTTTGGCAGTGTTGGCACCCTTTCCTGCATGCTGTTCCAGTGTTATATCAGTAACTCCCACCGAAGGGCAGCAGTGGCCTGCTCTTATAATTCTGCCATGCCTACTTAAAATGCCAGGTATAAAACTGTGTTCGGAATAAAGCCATTCAAATGTTGCACTGCTCTGAGCTAATTTGGACACCTCCCTAAGTACTTTATAAATACATGCTGTATTTACACTTTTGTGGTAACATTGAAGTAACCTATTATCATAATGACAGTAACTGAATATGTTAGAAACAACAATAGGAGGTGCAGTTAGAGCAGAAAGTGACATTTTTCTCCTCACATAAGGGATCTTACCTGGGGGCTTACAAGACTATGCTGTAGAAAACAGAATTAATCTTCTCCAGTACATGTGGTTTATATATAACATCTTTGTACATGAGTGGTGGTGTCCTAGTACACATTTCATGCAGTTCTTGCCAGACAGTTCTCTTCCAGAGTGAGAAGAGTAATCCTTAAGCAGAGGAGCAGCAAAGCGGAACAAAGAAGAAGGAGCACAGCCAGAGACTCATGGAGGTGGGGGAGTTTCCCATCCCCAGGCTGAGCTCTGACCACGATAAGAACAAGAAGCAAGTTTAGCTCCTGGGTTATTACAGCTTGAAGATGGTTATTTTCTCCCTTGGAATCTAGTAGCTGCCAAATCCATCAGCAAAGCAACATTTTTTTCTTAAAAAAAACCACCAAACAATGCCTCCCAAACTTAAAAAAAAATAAATAATCTACATGTTGTCTTACCCATGCCCACCAGCCCTGCAATTTGTCTTGTGGCTGTTGACTAAGAGCTGACAACAGAGAAACTGAGCCCTGCCATCACCAGATGTTGCTGACATGCCATTGCCATGAAGAGGCTGAGCACGTGCTGATGGGACATCACGCCAAAGCACAAGTGACGCTCATTTCATTGTGTGTCAGGAGAGACTACAAAAGATGGCATGGGAATCAAGTCAGCAAAATGCCCTGGGGCAATGTGGGGAACCAGGAGATGCTTGAGCCACAGCAGACTTCAGGCTGGAGAACACCAGGGGTCTGTGATGAAATCCCTGCTCATGGCACCTCCATGGATTGCTCCAGACCTCTCCACAGATGGACATTTCACAGCCCCTTCAGGCAACCTATCCCCATGTTTGACCAAATTGCTGTACTGAGGGCCAGCCAGAGGAGAAGCAGAAATTTCAGCTGCTGCAGAGCTTAGGTTAGAGACTAAATTCAAGTGCAAACTGAGGCCAAATTCCGAAGTGACCTAACTCTGTGGGGTTCTGAGACCAGCATTTGAATTTGGTCTAATTCTTGTTTTGACATTTCTCAAGATCTCTGCATGCCTTAATAAAAAATACTGACCCACTGTCATGTCTGTGTATTACTTAACTGGGCACTTGCACTGCAAAACATGAGTCGATGGTGATGCTGGAAACTAGGTATTTTTGAAAGGTTACCTACCATATTGTCTGTGCTGCGCTGTTGTGTAGTGGGCAACATTGCTACTCACCTGTGCTCTTAATGAAGTTTAAGTAAAAGAAAGAGCTACAAAGGGGAGAAGTGTGAAGCAATGCCCATTTTGAGAAGACTGCTGGTACTTAATTTTGCCTATCATGTGCCAAAGAGGGCACAGGTGTCATTCCAAGAGAATATTTCCTTCACAGAGAAAAATGTAACTACACAGGGGTGTGAGGTAGGGAAGCCCCTGATGTAGGTGCAACGGGGGAACGTGGCTGTTCCTTATGCCTCCCAAGACTGTGTTGGCCCAAAAGACCAGCTTGGCCCTACGCAAACAGGCGATGGGAGGCGAGGGCTCCCTCCACCTGGAGGTTTTCAATGTGCTCGCCCACTTTTGTGATCAGCAAAGGGCACAGAGAACGCAAGCAGAAAGGCTTTGGATCAGAGCTGTCACAAAAGCGGCTTAATCAGCTTTTTTATCTCCTCTGGAAAATGATGACCACTAGTAACACTGATATGCGTTTATTTAACTTTTTTTCTTTTAAGGAATCACAGTGGAGACATCTGAAAAAGCGGGAGGAATCTGATCCCTGTGGCACTTACAACACAGGCAGCAACGCGCACAGCTGATGCAGAGAAGCCACAGCCCTCATCTGTTCTAAGTTAAACAGGAAGAGGCCCATGTTCATAACCCAATGTTAAAATTAGTGGGGTTCCTTTGAAGGGATTGCTAAGACATTGATGGCTCTGAGTGCAAGATGAGGGTTTTTTTAATATGTGTTTTTTCATATGTGTTTAATAATACAGCTGCCTCTTTATGAACCTCTTGTTCAAGATTTGACAGCCTGTGTGGTACTATATGGAAAGTCCAAGAAAGGCGGTCCTTTCACCAAAAGGCTTTTAAATGAAATTCCCGTTTTTTTTTTTCTCCGTGTATTTTCCCACTGAGGCATGCAAAAGCAGGGCTAAGTCAGTAGTGGTGTAGAAAAAGCACAAGCTGTGCTCAAAAACCCCAGAGTGTGGAAGAGTCCTGTTTTTCCATCTGTAACCACATCTCCTTGGCCTGGCAGCCTCACGATGTCGCCCTGTCCCCAGAGAAACTCCGCTGTTGCCTGGGTTTGGCTGAGCTGGAGGCAGCACAAACCACGGTGTTTTGTGCTCTCCCAGTTTCGCTGCTCCTGATGTGGGGCCAGAATGGGAGTTGTGGCTATAGAGGAAAGCAGTTGACGTTTGAAATCAAACTTCCTGGAAGTCAGCAGTATTTAGAAGCTGGGGTTGAAAATGCAGGTTTAGGTAGATGAAAATGTGTTTCTTCTCTCCTCAGCCAGCACTTCACCCTCTGCAAGGGGCCAGGGTTGGGATAACACATCCGAATTTGCCTCTGCTGAGTGGTGAAACAGAGATAACCAAGTTCAGCTTGGAGGTAAAAAGCCTAAAGGGGCCGTTTCGAGGTACCTAATGGAAGGTTACAGAGGAGATGGAACCAGAGTATTTTCCAAGATATAAAGGTAAAAGGGCATGATTTGCACCAAGGAAAATTCTGAGCAGGTATTAAGAAAGAGTTCCTCATCGTGACAGTTGTTATGCTGAAACAGGCTGTGGAGGGATGCTGTGGGGTCTCTGTCCTCAGAGATACACAGAACCTGACTGGGTGAAGCCATGAGCAACCTCATCTAATTTTGGTATCAACTCTGTTTTGAGCAGGGGGTTGGATTAGAGACCCCCAGGCTTTTCTTCCAATCTATGAGACAAATACATTTATCTATCAGGCAAATTGATAAGTTATGATAAATTATTCAATGAGATCTCTAGACTCCCAGAGATGATCTGACTTTTCAGCAGTGAAAAGAAATCCACCAGCTATTACGGAATATGGGAAAGCATGTTTGATCAGACTCCTTTCAGGCAAAAGCTTAAGGGAAGCCTGATTTCTCTCTAGCACACCCTCTCCCTAAATATGCTTCTCATGTCAAACTTTTGCAAATGAAGCAGTATGTATATTTGTGACGTGACTACAATGACTGTTGATATGTTTAATGGTGCACAAAATAGCATGATATATTGGAATTATCTATCCTAAACAAAGTGAGCCCTGCAATAACAATTGACGGTGAATATATTATTTGATTTTATGCATTTTTGTATAAAGATACACATCCTGGATAAGCTGAGCAAGAAACCAAGAAATTGTGCATATAATATTGTCTCCTATGAGCAAACCCCTTGCTACTGTGCTTCTGTGCCACTTCTGAAAGCACCTGTGATACCAGAGATAGTTTCAGAGAGATAGTACCTTCCCAATGAGGCTGTCAGCGGCACTGCAGTGTTTCATTGCAATGGTGACCTATTAGGATCCTTTTTTCATTTGGTTTTCGTTATATGCACCAAATGAAGCTGTCATCACAGTGTACACTTCTGCCTGTCACATGATGATCTAGCATAAATATGTATGTCTTGCACCCTCTGAGGGTTGGGAATCAGTATTCATTTTCCCTTTGGGCTATGGTAAATCTGCAAGAAGGCAACTCCCTTCATGTTAGTCACGCCTGGTGTTTCTTGTCTGAGCAGGATGAGCAGGAGTTTCCCCGCAGGCTATGTAGCAGCAGCCCCAGCCACTCCAGGACAAGGTGGGTAAAAAGTGAAAGAAGGTCAGGTGTTGGCCTCCCCTGCTAGCCTCCTTCCAGGCTCACCCCATGTGGGTATTACGTGACGAATGTTATCTCCCTATGGAGAAACGGTGAGGCTTGGGAAAGCCAGCGTTGCCGCGTGACAGACAGCTGTGTGACTTGCTAGGCAGAGGCAGCAATGCAAACAAGGGGTCAGGTTAAGTGCATTGACTTAAAATCTCAACTTCAACATTTAATTAACATTTCCAAAGTTTCTTGGAGTCTTACAAGACTTTTCCCATTCTGTTGAGCATCAGCCAGTATTGCTATTGGGCAGGTTCCAGAGTCCTTGGCTTTAAAGTTTGTAAGTGAACCGCATTAGCTTTTTCCCCAAGTTTTATGTCTCGATCTCTGATAGCAAATATCCTATTCACTTCTGAGATACAAGTAGCAAGTCTTTACAGAACTCCTCAGATTGTAACACAGAATCATAGAACCATAGAATGGTTTGGGTTGGAAAGGACCTTAAAGTTCATCTAGTTGCAACCCCCCTGCCATGGGCCCGGACACCTCCCACTAGACCAAGTTGCTAAAAGCCCCATCCAGCCTGGTCTTAAACACTTCCGGGGATGGAGCTTCCACAACTTGCCTGGGCAACCTGGGCCAGTGTCTCACCACCCTCACAGTGAAGAATTTATTCCTAATATCTAATCTAAATCTATCCTCTTCCCATTTAAAACTGTTACCCCTCATCCTATCACTACACTCCCTGATACAGAGTCCCTCCCCAGCTTTCCTGCAGGCCCCCTTTAGGTGCTGGAAGGCTGCTATAAAGTCTCTCCAGAGCCTTCTCTTCTCTAGGCTGAACAACCCCAGCTCTCTCAGGCTGTCTTCATAGGAGAGGGGCTCCAGCCCTCTGATCTTCTTTGTGGCCCTCCTCTGGACCCGCTCCAACAGGTCCATGTCCTTTTTATGTTGGGGGCCCCAGAGCTGGATGCAGTACTCCAGGTGGGATCTCACCAAGGTGGAGTAGAGGGCCAGAATGACCTCCCTTAACCTGCTGGCCATGCTTTATCCATGCAAGTGTGTGGCTGCACACATACCCTGCAGCCAAACTGCTTGAAACTCAAATCCAAGAATTGCACCAAGATTTGAAATCGGTGTTTGTAATATTTTTTTTTTAGTAATAAAAAATAATATCCTTATCAGAGGTTATTAAATAACACACCTATGGCTGATTGCTGGGAAGGATGACTTGCAGCTACAGCAAGTGTGACAAACAGGAAAAAGAAAATGGTGGTGTGAAGGTAAGTAGAATAAAAGGATCATAAAAAAAAATCAATAAAGAGGAGGTTGGCACTAAGCAGTGAGACTTTAGAAAGGCTTGGGGTGAATGCTACTAGGAATCTCCTTAATGAACAGAACACACAGGTCTGAATAGAAAAGGCTACAGGGCAGAAAGCCGAAAGTGCTTGGAGGGGGTGCCCTGATGGTTTAATGGTACATCTGACATCAAGCAAGCCAGACTCTTGCACTCCTGGTTTAGAGGAGCGAAAAACACCAGGGAGATAACATGCTTTCTTAGGGATCTTTGCTTAAAGAACACTACTTAAGGAAAAAGTCACAGATATTCTGTATTGCCATATTGGCATATTGTGTATGCCAAATATGGCGTATTTCATTTGGTAAGACAAGTGCAGTTTCATTGCCTCCTCTGATTTCTGTTGGGAGAAAATATTTGTTAGATGCATGATTTGGAAAAGACAAATTTCTGAAGCAACAGTGAAGTAATCCAGATACTTTGTGAAGTTTTAATGTATTGTATAAATTTAATTTAATTTGTTGTTATTCTCATTCCCACTCCGCTTTTTAAACCAGACACTGAAACCCTGCAAATGGAGCAAATCACACACACGGCAGCGCATGGCCTTGTCTGCTCCTGTTTGCTCAAGCCACTGCTCGTCTTATCTCAGTTGCATGGACAACAGAAGGAGGTGGACTCATGGTCTTGCTCTTCCCATGCTCATCCCAGGGGGGAAATTCATAAGTAGTGACCATGAAAACTTTTTTCAGGTTAGTGCATTACTGCCCAGTCCTTGTCAGGAGATGTTTGTTATGGGCTTACTTGTAAAGTATCATTAAAAACCGAAGCAACCAAACAAAACCAACCCTTTCCTAAATAAGAACATGTCTTACTAAAGCAGCCATGCTTCAGCTAGCAGCACCATCTTGGTGAAGTGTTTCACCTGCATCAACAGAGGGCACGATTCCCATAAAAATCACTTTGACTCTTTAAATGGGGCCTGGGCAATTCTTAGCTGCTAGTTCTCTGAGCCTTCAGGTCTTAAAGAGAAAAGCATCTGCTGCTGCTGCTCCCCCACCCGGGTGTCCAGGTGGTTTTGGGTGGGCATTCTGTATTTCACAAGGGGATTTGTGCATGTATTAGCATAAATGGCTATTATCCAGGCTAATTTCCCACAAGCTGCTGAGGTAAGAGGTCTCTGGGTTTTTTAAACTGATTGTTGGAAGCTGACACCAAAAATCCTCTTAAATGTAGCCCATCGAAACTACCCAGCCACCTCTTTTCTTTCCTGATGGTTGCTGTGCTTGTGTTCCTTATGGAAGCATTGACAAAGCATTGGTTTTATAAACTTCAGCCTTAGTCTGTATGTCGCTTGATTTTAGACTGATTCTTCTGCTTCAGTAATTATTTGATAGTAGTCAGGGCTCATGTTTTGCTGTTATTTTCCTTGTGGTTATCTCCCCCCCAGCAGATCTCACCATCTGCTTTAGCTCTGCTGCCTGGGGCACTGAAGTTCCTTCTCTCTCTCTCTTGAAAAATTTCATCATCTCTTTCATTTCTGCAGTCTAGGAGGAGAAGCCAGCTGATTTCAGAAGCAGGGTGGCTCTTCCCAACCTTTGTAGCTTCAGCTTGCAGCAGAGCACCTTCAGCCTTGCTGGCATCACAGCAGAAAGCCCCCAGACCAGCATGCTCTGTCGTCTCTAGGGGATTCAACTCTAGGTTTGGGATCTTTGATTTAGGTCCATCTCCCATTGTAGAACAACAGTTGTGCTGTGGGCACACCAAGAAGCAGCTGAGTGCCACCTGGCTGTCACTGAGCTTGAGGCAGGTGGAGACCTAGTGCAGAAGCAGGGAGGGGGACAGGTTTCTTTTCCCTCTCCCCATCCTATTGCTCAAGGCGGATGATGAACAGAGAGAGACGCAGGAACAGCTCAGCCCTGCTGCCTGTGTTTTGGAGAAGCTATAGAGAAACTCTTGGCACTGGTTCGCAGCTGGAAATGTGCGAGATGCTAGAGTAAATGTATCATTGTCTGCACCAGCTCCTGGAAAGGAATGTGCTTTATACGAGGACTGCAGCAGCAGAGTCCTTTTTTAGTACTTCTGAGCACAATCCAAAAGGATGCGGTGGTTCTGCATATGGGCAGTGGCAAAGTGCAACAGACTGGCAAACTCTGAAGAGCTGTCATCCAGAAAGACTCAGCTGGCTGGTAGGGACTGGGGCCCAGCTGTGGCTTTCCGCGATTGCTGTTGGCTTGGGCATCTGGCTATAGCCACTGGCAGTGCAAAACAGAGGTCGGTGGAAGCTATGTGTCACCAAGGCGTGGCATGGAGGAGGTCTGAGGTGAGACTCTCATTCTGAAAACATACGTCAAAAAATAAAGGAACAAACCTGTAAATGCTTTCCTTGTGCTTTTGCTTTCTTTTGCTCTTTCTGGATAGCATAGGGAGTTTCTCTCATCTTAGAGTTCATTACTCAAAACTGTAAGCAAAAAATAATAGCTCAAAAGACAGTGAGCAAAAGCAAGAGTTGTATGCCCAGTGTTACAGGTTGCTCTGTACCCGGGTGGGAAACAACCATGTCTCACAGTGGGCTCCCAGTTCCTGACTTGGGTACTGCTGAAATAGAAATATCCTAAACCATAATGTTTAGACATCAAAGCACTTAGTGTTTTCAGCCTTGTACTAACTTCCCCATTCTCCCCTTACACTACAGCTCTCCTTGAACAGGCAGCTGTGATGCAGAATGTCACACTCAGATCCAATTAATATGCCCTTGAGAGCCTTTAAAAGGCAGATCGTCAGCTGGTATAGGTCAGCATGGCTTGCAGGAGCTGACATTTTGAGATTCACTCTCCACTGAGACTAATTAGATAGTGCATGGGAGTAAGTTCGCTTGTTTTGCTGCGTGGAGCGAGGCCTGCACTTCTCTCAGTAAGAGGAAGCTGGGGAAGAAGCTGGTGGGTGGGAACACCAGGCTGGTCTGGCCAGGCACCTTCCCGGTGCGCGTGGAAACCCTGTTGGTTTCTGCAGGGTCCTCAGAAATGAAGCTCCCCAAGTAATGCAATCATGAATGTCTCCACTTCGCTCACTCCAAGGCTTGCTATGGGCTCAGAAGTTTCTTAACCAACCTGTGAGAGGAAGAATAAACCACACGCTCTGCACGCGTCCCCTCTCTCCTTGGCGTATCCTGCTTTGCTAAGGTGGCCGGAGAAGGGGAAGGTTAAAAATCTCTTGCTACCTGGAAGCCATCTGAAATCAGGAAAGTGATGACGTCTCCAAATTGGAAATTTCATGGGGTAGCTGACAGGCTGACCAAAGCCAGGCTCAATTGAAGCCTGCACATTAGGAAGCTTTTAGAGAGAGAAATCTTGGGCTGGCAGGAAAAATACATTGTAAAAATCAAGCACTAATACAGTTACCTATTTTAAGCTTGTTGTGCATGTAAGAAGAAAGAAACATTAGCATCTGAGATATTGATGTGTTCGTAGCTGTTTTTATTTTAACTGCTGTAACAGCTGGTGATGGATAATGCCATTTTAATGAGGAATATCCTTCCGTAGAAAAGTGGTGGTTTTCTTCGATGTTTATTGTCCTTTGGGCTTTGAGTTACTTGACGTTTACTCTTCTCTGTTGCACATTATATTATTTTCTGGTTTGACAGGCATTTTGCTGAGTCACAGCTTTGTTTTTAATTTCCCAGTGACTCAGGAGATGGCAGCAGTTGTGTGGGCATATGCACAGCAGTGCCCGGCAGTAGTGCAGGTCAAAATACAAGGGGCAGGGCAGCAACAAAAGAACAGCTTGTGCCTGGCTGTACTGCTTGGATTTGTCTATGATGAGCTTCTCATTACTGGGTTGTAGGGAATAACAGAAGAGAAAAGCCCCTGACACAGAAGGCCCTCCTCCCCTTGGTCCAGAAAGATATTTTATCTGTAAAAATTCAATTTTCAATTAGGTGTAACAGAAACCTCTGGGGAAAACAAATTGATCTGTTGATATACTGTGCTTCTGCCACAGAAGGAACATCTTTTCTAAAATTCCATTACTTCTAAAGCAGAAAAGGAAGGCCTAAATTTCTGCTTTAACTTCAGGGAAAGCAAGTAAGGCAACAGTGACATCAGTTCTGGTCTTTGCCAAGATGTTTGCTGATAAATGAGGAGAGATGTTCTAATGTCATGCTTAAGTAACTCCCTCAAACATCAGACTGTCCATGACTTTTCTTTAAGTGAAGGAGTCTGTAGGAACATGGCCATTGCAGACTTGCTGACTCAAGTGCTCCTTTTCCAAAAGTGAGTTGCCAAATTAAATTCTGACTAAGCTATTCAAAGACATCCCCTTCAGGGACGTACTTTGAAAATTCATTCTGGAAAAAAAGATGAGTGACTGTGGCTGTGATTGCTGTGGCAGTGAACATCACTGCTGGCCCACTGGAAGCAATGTCATGGAAGGTGGGGAGAAAAGCCTGTCATAGTAAGGTTTGCATAGGAAGATGTCCCTATGTCTATAAAACTCATAAATGAATCAACTGTGTCTACTGGCGACAAGCAGCGTTGTTATCAGAAAGAGCAGAGCACTTTGTGCCCTGCACAGCAGATGTGGAATGCACTGTTCCCTTGCAAGCTTCTGCCCGATTTTGACCAAGAGTGCACAGTTTTGCATTTGGAAAGATAACAGGTAAAGCACAATTTGTGGAAACACTCAAGAAATAACGTTTGCAGAGGGTAAAATCTTACTGATTCTCCCATCTCAGAGAAAGATTGACATGCCAGCTGACCAGCCCAAAGCCAGATCCACAGCTGCAATTTAGTCTAATGAACTCCCTTTGAAGTAAACACAGGGCAATATTTTCTACCAGTTCTAGTTCTCGGGACCCAGTCATTGCGCAGTACACTGTCTTCAACTGCTGTTGCTGTGCAACTAGTGCAGCATCTTCCATTTCAAAGTGAGGTATTTATTCCACAGGGTTTAGGACGAAGGTGGGCACAGGCCACCTGAGCATAACTGATGCAGTAAAGGTCTGTACAGACCTGGAGATGCTCCAAGACAACAGTTCGCAGCTATCCCAGCTATCCCAGGCCTCTCAGGGAGAAGAGAAATGGGAAGCATTCATGGCTGAGGGATCATGCTCTTGGTTGAGCCTGTGGGGTTGCAGTCTGCCTTGGGGAGGAAAGACCATGTCCCCCAGCCACAGAAAAGGTGATGCTTCTGGGGGAAGGAAAGGGATCATAGCATGACCTCTTCACTTTGGAGAGAGGATTTCATGTTCCTGCTGTGGAATGATTGAATTCAGACTATATCTGCCCTAGGTGCTGAATAAGGCAGGTGATATAGGACCAGAGAAGAGGATGGTCTGTCAGATATGCCCCGCACACATTGAGTGTGGTGGGATGAATGAATGTATTTTATGTGTCATTGGTTTTAAGGTGAATTCTTAATTCTGCCCTGCTGTCTGTTCCAAAATACATCTTACCGAAGTATATTTTCTGCTGTCCAAAATAAAAGTTCAGTCACTGTAATTTTTAGATTGTTATTTAAAATGGTGCTTTGATTGAGTAAAAAAGATCTTAAAAGTTGCATGCACAAACACCACTGTGTTTCTCAGCCTACAATATTACTGATATAAACAAACGCTATCTACCCTGCCAGGAAGCTTGAGACCTAGAATTGCCAGCATCACTTTCTGCAAAATAAAAAGTAGGAGAGAATAGAGCAAGATTAGCCTGTTTCAATTGCTAATTCAGTTTCATAATCTGCAGTCAGGCCTGGGATTGAATATACGATGGAATGAAATCACTTTCCAATTCTCTGCTTGACTATAAAGTGTTTCCAGACAAATACTTTCTTGACTATAGAACAAATGCTATAGTAAGCAAAATCTGGGCTCCAAATTTTTCTTCAAGGAATTTATAGTTTGTATATGTTAGTGCATGTAAGATTTTTCTAATTGACCTGATATTCAGAAGTAAATTATAATAGCTTATAAGTATGTTTATCCTTTCAGCAGCAGGATGTAGGCATAATTGTCTAGTGAGAGGATGCTTTGATATTTGTGCATGTTCACATTTGACAAAATGAATTTTTTATAATTCTGAAACTATTTTGGCAGATGAAGAAAAGTGATTCAGAATTTGTTACAGTCTTTAGGGTCAAATTATGACTATCTATGGTGTATTTTGCTGCATAATTTAGTATTTGAACTGAACAATTATCTAGAAGTAAATTTCACACCACTCCGCTCTTCATCTGTAAAAGGAAAGTGTTTCTTCATGCCGTGTTCCCAAATCATCTGCATGAGAGAATATGTTGTCAAGGTTCAAACTGTTTGGCTGTAGCACACTTTTTGCAGATACAAAAATTCACAACACAGTTCTCCTGTCTCAAAAAAAAAAAATCCCCTTGGATTATTTATTTTTTAATTCTGTAACAAGAAACAGCTAGGAAAAAACTTGGTTACTTCCAGGGTTTCACACAACTGTGCCCATAGAGACAATTATGTGCACCTGAGCCAAGTCTCCAGTTTTATCCTCAGCTGAAAGAGGGAGAACTATATTACAGGCAATACGTGACATTTTGATATTATCAAAACGTATCATACAGCTACATGCAGATCTTGCAAAAAAATGCTTAATTTATCACCAAGGGAATGACTATGAATAGTCCACTCTTTACGTTTAAGTCACTTTGCCATCTTCTGCATTTTCACATTTCTTAGCAAGAACCCATTCACAAGCTTTGCTGGAAGCTAGGGTGGAATGTCTTTTATGTTCTGCTCCATTTGCATGGTGCCTTATATTTGACAAGTTACGGTAAAGCCTTATGGCAGTTATTGTTATCTTCATAGATCTGTGCAGAATCTCTTCTCTGCTTCTTCCAGGAAATGTAATATCTCCTTTAAAAGTGTTGGTTTGAACTGCTATGGCCTGTTAGTGACTGTCACACTCAAGATGTACATGTAGATTAACTTGATCACTTGAAAATACATAAATGGAACTTATGTTTAACCTTAGGTCATCCTCACTCTGTCTGCTCTCTACATCCAGCATACCGGACTAATACTGGCTTAATGAAAGCAGTATTCAGTTTGAGATAAATGTATGGGACATAACTAGCCTGAGATGCCAAAAGGTGGAATTATATAGCTTAGTCCTTAAGGATTTATTTTAGACAGGCAGGAACTATTTGGAAAATACTTTTCAGATGTTGGGGGTTTTTGGAGATGGAAGTTATTTCTGTACAAAGTATGCCCTCAGCTACTTGTGAACTCAGCACCATCCTTGGCTGAACCTCACCAGAGACCTCCACACAAACTGGAAGCCTGGCCCCTCTGCCTCCAATTTGAATTTGTAGCCCAGCAGTATCACAGTGGTGTAACAGGACAGTGGTGCAATACAGTGAACGCCTGTGACTCCAGCTCTCCTCTGCTCTCTGGCTACTGTACACGGGCAAATGTTTGCACCGACCTCTGGGAAGGTCTCTCTCCCCAAAAGCTTGAGAGACTGCTGGAAGGAGCTGGCTGCAGCAGTGTTCACAGTCCTGCCTGGCACCCTTCTCTCTGAGTCATTTCAACTGAGTTCCCATATCCACAAGCCCCTGGTACTCACCTTGCCACCAGTGACCCATCCCAGAAGTCTTCTTCTCTGCATACCTTTTCATCATGAGCATCACAGGTGTGAAAGCAGAGGTACGATGTTTTAATAGCCAAAATCCCAAATATGAAGTTTTCATTTCAGATGTGCAATTCCTTATCAGTGAAGATTTTTCATCCTAAGAAATAAATCAAAGAAATAGGAGACAATCACTTAAGATAAGGGACAACTCATTTGCCACTTGAAGCTTAGGACTTGCCACTACCATACTTCAAACTGACCCTTTGTCAGTTGATGGAAAATACATCCTGGTTTCCAAACTTAACTGTTGTCAGTGCTGCTGTAGAAAACGATCTGCCTTTCAGGCTCCCCTGTGTGGACATCAGACAAAATGAACTCATAGAGAAGGCACAACCTTATGCAGGCACAGTAAAGATTTAAACTCTTGATGACCGGGTTGTAGACAGTTACAAGAGATACGCGGCAAATAATAAAATGCAGTGCAGATACTTCATTAATTTCCTCAATGAATTTCCCTTCTCTCACCCCTCCTCCGACACCCTTCGATAGTTTTGGGCGTCTCACCCCAGCAAACCCTGCTGCTGTGTTTTCCCCACTATTGCAGCACGATGGAAGTTGTAACCTCCCTGAGGCTGATAACGGCAAAACGTTTGTGGATCACGGAATCACGGAATTTTTCATGGAATTTTTTAGAGTTGGAAGGGACCTCTAGAGATCATCTAGT